>CM046848.1:34440066-34652566 GCA_025618425.1 Heliocidaris tuberculata
GAGGAACGATGATAGCAGTAATTTTCCGAACAGTAATCTTCAGAAAACAAAGTCTGTTAATGTCTTTCTGTATTACAGACATTCACTTTCCAATTTATTCAAAACAAAGTAATATAATATATAAAATATAAAATGGAAATACCAGACTTTTATACAAATCTAACACTTGAAAATTTCGTTCACTTACATCATATTCCTCAATCAATCTGTATTCAGAGTCTGCTTTCAACCAGTCGTAATGAGTCTCTATATCTACTAGGAGAATAGGTCTTGTAAGAAAAACAAAAGGTATTAGCATATGATTTTTCAGACATTTCAACCATTAATTTGAAGACTGGGCAGTAAACATTTAACATACCAAGTAAATAAATAGGGTTGGAAAAAAAAATGTTCATCTGACAAGCCTCGCATTTGAAATCAAGTGTAGACTATTTACTGGACTATTCATTAAAGAGTATGAAATTCTAGACGTGAAATAATGTCTAAATAGTTTTCTACGCCTTTATGTAAAGACGACATAAAAAAAATGGAGGCCGATAAACAGTGTGGTGCCCAAAGAAAGAAAGAGAGGTTTTTTTTTAACATTTCGACCCAAGGATATTCATTTTTAAGGAACGCAGCATTATTCCCTGGCTTTGAAAGGGACAAATGTGAAGACTGAAATCTAATTTATGTATATTATTTGAAAGGAATACGCTAATCTATTCAAAGCATGTTCTTAAATCACAATCGGAAAATTTTTCGAAAATTAAACCTTCAGATTCATATTTTTATTAACCATTTTATATAATATTAACCATTTTTATTAACCATTTTATATCATATACTGAAGTGCATAAGATGAAATAAGTACAGTAACAACAATGATAACTATGATATTTTTTTTCCATACTTTTGAGACATAATTAAATATCAGTAATCAAAGTATATGATGCCCAAATTATGACCTTAGTGTTATACTTTTTAAACAGTTGGACACGTTTAAAGGGCAATGCAACAATGTGAAAGAAAAATCAGAGAAGCAGATTGGTGAAATTTGAATGAATCGGACAAGCAATAAGAAGTTGATTTTGTAAAAGTTTTAAACACTATACATTATGGGAATTTCAAATTGGCTAAATCGGTACGGTCACTGTGATGTAGCGGCGGTTAACTTTCCCATTCGCTGCAACACACAACATGACTAAAATATCAATTTTTCAAAGTGTATAACTCAGTAGCATCGTTTCCTTTTTCGGGGAACTATAACAATACGTTATATATAATATATTTTGAGGACTGCCCTGAGGAAAAGGGCGCTTAGGAGAAAACTGGAATTTAATTTAACTTAATTTAATTTAACAAATGGGAGAGTTGACCGTGAATAATCATAATCGATTCACCAAATTGCCAATTTGAGATTCGCATAGTAATCATATAGTGATCTTATTTTTCAAACATTGATAACTTTTTTTTAATTCTTCGTCCGATTTCTTTATTTATTCATTTATTTATTTCTTTCTAATATTTATACAGGGTGACTCATTGTCACCAGTATTGGTGATCTTCCATGAGGCCCTGATAGCTATAATAAGTAGCAAAAATAGCCAACAAAATCATGAAAATGAACTCATAACAAAAAAATAAATAAGACACAGAGGAAACGCTTTAAGCAAAACGGATTCGTGTGAGAAATGAAGATGTGGTTAGGTCTAGTTGTCAGTTCTCTGATGTGCCTTCACAAACGACCAAGGTTCGAATCCGAGTGGCGTCTTTCATATGGTGACCTTGTCAAAATGTCTACATACTCTCATAATCATACCTGATTAATTCACGTATATCAAATTCAAAAGCACACACAACACACTTCTTCCCCAACCACACACGTACTGTATTTAATGTCTAAATGCGTTTATGAAAAATGCACGAAGACATGCAGTCAATTATGAGGAAATGCACCACTGATCTCTACGGGAAAAATCCGTCATTATTTTCCATTCTAGATACTTGTGATGGATTTGGGGATGAAGCGAAAAGTAAGGCGTGATCATGGACGAAATTATGGGAAAGTCGAGGAAAATGCTATTTTTACCTGGATACCCTATTCTTGTGGATGACGTTCTTTTTCTTTTTCTTGGTTGCCGGTGTTAGCTCAATGTGGTCTGGTAGGAAAACCTCATTTTCAAGTAGGCCTTCTTCCCTGCTCATCACACAAAAATCATTAAACAAATCATTATTATGATAAAGGGGAAAATTCTACTTTCCCAACTTGTTCTAACGAGCAAGTAGTTACATTTGTTGGTCTTAATTTGATAAACATACACCTTTTCAAACAATTTTTAACGAAACTTTCATTGAAAAAGTAGGTAATTGCGGATATGTAGAATATTAAAGTGTGGATATAAAATCATCTTTGGATCACTCACAGGTTCGTTCGCCTCTTTCTTTTGTACACCACCAAACAAATGATAACGGCGATTAAAAGCATCAAAACCACTATAGCTGCAACGACGATGGACCAGGGAAATGGTGAAGCTGTCGAAAAATCAACAAAATATAAACGACCGTTCAGTTTTTCTCCTCACATAATTCATCCGCTTTCTTTTAAAACAGCATAAATGCGGCACTGGATTGGGAACTTTCTTATGACTCGTACACTTTCAAGATGTCACGACAACATATAGCATGTATAGTGTGAGCTCTGGAACTCTGGCCTGCTTTCAGATGGAATCGGTATTTCCATATCTCACTGCAAACAATCCTGTCTTCCCAGAGATTCCAGACTTTGTATAATTCAGTTATACTGAGAACAGTGAGAACCCATCCTATGTTGGAAACAGGCCCTAGAGTCAGAGGTAATAATATATCGTTATGTTACTTTGCGACAGTGTACAAGCGGTATCAGAAAGTAAACAATGCTTTGACTATCATGAACCTCAGTCAGGTAGTCGCATCTTAAAGTGTGCAATGGGCTTTAAAGTAGTCACCCGAAGAAAATTCACAACAACCTGAAAAACACAAATAATGTGCTGAAAAGTCATATAAATATCCTGGAAAGGCTTAAAATATAATTTTTAAAGACCTTTTTCAGACCCCCAAACCAAGCCAAACAACGGTCGTAGCGAGGTCTGAATTGTGACGTCACAGCCTTGGCAGATATACAGCCAGGTGCGCACGCAGCCAGTTTACTCTCGTTTGTTTACCACGTACATGTTTGTTTTCCTCGGTTATTTATTGTCGCTCTGATCTTTCACGTTAATTATTCGATATCATTCGACATATCACTGCATGGCCGGGGATCGTGTCCTACTACTACTAGCACACTGTCTTGTGACTGATTTCTTCGCTTTCGTATTTTTGGAGTGAATAATCAGACTCACTCAGACTGTCAGACAGCCGCAGTTAAAAATATGTCATCACATTTTTCTGTTTCAGATTGAGTGATTTCAAGTTCGGTGTTGGTGTTGGTGTTGGCGTTGAGAGCGTGAATTGGGCTGCTGATTCTAGCCCCAACACCGAATTTGGGGTAATAAAAATAATACCAATCAGATTATTGATAGCTCAACACCTAGTGAAGTCAATCCCAGCACCAGCTTCATTTCAGGTTCGGTGTTGTGGCTGGTGCTAGTTTTGCCCCAACACCAACACCAGCTTTCAACACCGAACTTGAATTCACCCAATATCGTGGTTGAGGAAACCACTCATTCGTTAGCACGCAAAAATAAAGTGCAGAGTCTATGAACGGGGAAAGAGGAAACCAATGCATGTAACACAATGAAGCGCTTCTGTATGGAGTGAATGGTGGTTTCCTCAACCACGGTAATGCCAGACTTTCAGTACCAAATCCAAATGTTACTTTTCTAGCGTTTTTACAGTGATTTTTGGATATCTTCTTTCTCTCAGACTTCACAAGCTTCATCAGTTCATGCTTCACGATCCCTGGCTCACCCAGGCAACATTTCATTTCCCCCGCCTGTAGCCGTGGCTCCATCTGGTTCGTTCTGGTAGGCTTGTGGAAGATTTCTACCATCCGGCCCAGTTCTTCTCCTTCTCCTTCTTCTCCTTCAATCTCTCCTACCTCCCCATCATCACCATCATCACTGTTACTTTAAACTGAATCACTTTCTTCATCAATTTCTATCTCCATATTGAGCTCAATTTCCTCGTCAACAACTGACATTTTGATCTCTAAGTCACGAAAAATCAATGAGAAAATTGCGTCACTTGCGTGTGTTTTCAATGTATGCGGCGCGCCTAGCCAGCAGCTCTCATTATGTTGCCAAGCTTGTGACGTCACGCATCGCGACACTCCACGGAGGAATGCTGAAGGTAGAAAATCTGGATCCCACAAATACCATTTTTAAAAGATGATTACTGCGGGCCC
Organism: Heliocidaris tuberculata; assembly: GCA_025618425.1. Classification (NCBI taxonomy): domain Eukaryota; kingdom Metazoa; phylum Echinodermata; class Echinoidea; order Camarodonta; family Echinometridae; genus Heliocidaris; species Heliocidaris tuberculata. The sequence continues at coordinate 34,444,430 of CM046848.1, forward strand.
CAAACATATCTTGACCAGGGAAGTTGTTATACATCATCAGTAAAGCTTCCCCTTCGCAGTGATATGAATTTTGCAGCAATTCATAACACTTTTGACTCTTCGGGTGACTACTTTAAGGAATCATGTAAACTTCCCATGCAAATTCGCCTATTGCAGATTTTAATGATTCAACATTATATCTGAAAGGTAAAGGAAGCATTTCTCATAACACTCTCCCTTACCCATGCGTAGACCGTCAACAGGAAGATGAGTAAAGTAACTGGAATTTTAAGACTGTAAACCTCAAATTTTGAAAAGCAATATGTGATATTTTATGATGTGATAAGTAACGTGTGCAGGATAGAGACCCAGCGCATTGAATATTCAGAAACTCCTGATAATTTTTCAAACCTTCGAACTTAAGTCAGCGTGATTTTTTATGTTTTAAGGAACATATCAATACTCATAAGAGGGTATCCCACGTATCATATTGAAAGAAGTGGTATCATAATGATATTATCATACCAGCAAACTATCAAACCAGCATATTATGGCACCATATTTCGGATTGAATAATCAAACCAATGTTTTTATATTATCTCAGGGAGAGAGAGAAAAAAGAAAGAAATCTACTAAAAGAAAAGGACAGCAAAATTGTAGTCACATTGAAATTTTTGTCACATAATGGAGGTAAAACACTGACATTCACCTGGAGTCATGGTAGTTAAAAAGTCCGTAGTGGTTCTTCCCGTGGTCTCATCTACATTTCACAACATAAAACAAAAGGATTAGGCCTATATCAAAATAACCAATAAGTCAAAACTTGTTCGGAAAAGAGATTTGTTTCGTAAGACTTAGAAATAGTCTAAAGCAACACATCAAATTGGGCTACAGCATACGAGACCGTTGGTCTCGTTGATCGGTTTGAGACAGTCTTTTGCGTATCTAAAACAATTTTCGTGTTCTTCCATAAAAGTGTTGACATGATTATAATTTGGAGATATATGCTACAAAGCCGATCAAAAGCCAGGGCCGCTATCTGCTTCATTGAACGATGTCACGTAAGAGCACCCAAACAGTATAATGCGCGTCACGTGGTGTCATTATTTTTTGTCCAATTGTAATACCTACATTCTAGAACCCGTTTATAATGTGCGTTGAACTGATAAAAAGAAAAGGTGTTATATTCTGACAACACTGTTAAATCTGATAATACCTTCGAAGTCGATAGTTGTTTCAGGATCATGTGTCACTGCAATGCAAAAAGAAACAAAAAAATTAAAGTTCTTGAGACATTAAGAAACATTTTGGAATGAATTTGAAGGTGTTAACGGGCTTTTTTCTTTAAATTTGACATGAAATTATCAGTTATGCCTACCACATCACATTAATCTGTGACTTTTTTCGTCATGTGATTGAATGGTTATTCGAACTTTACGGACAATAAACTTGTCCAAAATAATCTCTTATTTGTAAGGTATTTCTTAATGCAGTGTTATCATGTGAATATGAAATTTATGTATGCAGTTCTATTAGAAGATCTAGATTTAGAAAAATAGATTAACACGGGGTAAATAATTAAATTTAATGGGGAAATACGAGCTTATACAAGCATGATATGTAGAATGAATTGGTATTGGATCAAACAGAAACAAACCCAGTATTGTTGTTGGTGGAACGTCTGTCACAATCGCAGTCGCATTGTCTGGAGATATAAGTGACGCCAAAAATAACACAAGAAAAGTAATGCATCATTAAATTTATCATTTATCAATACACTAATATTGCCCTGCTCTTTATCTTTATAAAATGAAGTACGAATTGATCCTATAAATTTGGCCCAGTAAAAACGGACGAGCATTATTTCAATACTGTGGGGTCAAATTCACTGGCATCAGCAGAAGAATCATCTTTTCACGTGGAAAATGATACCAAGATTGACAAATTGGGTTTAGGGGTTTTTGTTTTAGGAAACATTTTGTGACGCAAGGTAGTAGTACAAATTTGTCCAGTATCAATGAAACTGCGTTTTAGACAATCCGTCTTGCCTTGTTAAAGACATCGGCACTTTCTCATTGTACGGTACCTATTGCAATTCTACAGATCTAATCACATAAACATGTAGGGGTGCGTTCAAACATTTCTTTTTTGGGGGGGGGGGGGCTCATTTTTTTCTTTATTTTTTTTTAATAAACCATACATTTTTATTTTTTCTTCCATTATTCTTTATTTTTATCGTTCTCCCAACTTTTCTTTTATTATTCCCTTTGTATATTTCTTAGTTTTTCTCTCATAATGTCATTTTAGATGGGCGTGCTGTTTTTGCCCCCAAACCAGAAGCAAGTTGGGTGTAATATCAACGTGTTTGAGATCTCCGTTTCGTTCATACATTTCCAGCTACCATGATCAAAACCGTGTTTTAAAGTGCACCGTTTTCTGGTTTTATAACGGATATCTCAAACATAATTTAATACGACCGGCGAAAAAATTGTTTGAACTAATGGCATGTTTGAAAACCGTGACCGTGATTCTCGGGGGGGGGGGGGGGGTGGAGGAGGTGGGAGAAGGGGATGCTTCAACGCACCCCCACATGCTTCTTTATGTGATTAGGTTCGTAGAATTGCAATATTTACATTGAGAAAGTGCCGGTGTCTTTAACTAGGCAAGACGAATTGTTTAAAACGCACTTTTATTGATACTGGAAAAATCTGAACTCCAATTTCGCTTCACAAAATGTTCTCTAAAACAAAACCCCTATATCAAAGTTGTCAATCTTAGTATCATTTTTCATGTATAAAGGTTATCCTTCTGGCTGGTGCCAGTGAATTTGACCCCACAATATTGGAAGTATGCTAGTCCATTTTTATTGGGCCACCTTGCATAGAAAAAAAAATATTAAAAAAAAAGAATTATAAAGAAAAAGTTGAGCTGGAAATATAGATTAGTGCAAGCAAAGTGGATCAGATATGTATAAAGATTTCCATACATGCTGCTGAATCGTTGAGACTCATTTCAAGCTCAAATCCCTTTGCGGTTATACTCCCATCACTAGTGAACCTCATCCAACCTGTAGATGTAATCAATCTGTAAGAAACAACATTCGAAATGACATCACTACTTAAATACACGGTAATTTCGTATAGGAAAGTTGCTTCTAAATTTGTAAGTGTGAGTCGTCTGGTTTCATGAATGTCTAGCGAGAAATGGGCTCTATGTACTATGAAATATTATGAGCGTGAAGAAAGGATGGTCATCCAAGAAAATACTAGTTTGTTTTTGCGCTACTTAAATGAGAAAAAAAAAACCCAAGAGAAAAACTTTGAAAAAAAAAAATATCTGTGAGTGTTATAGTTAAAGTAAACCTAATGATGTTTCTCTTATTAAAGTGCATATCGTAATCTGAAATACTCAGCTAATAGCTACTACCCTTTCATGTTATATTGTATGTGATATGAGTGTATTTTCCTTTCTGTATTACTCTCGTGTTTACGTACTAGTCTAGGCCTATTCATCATGTTGCATTTACTAGGATGTGACGTAGTCTTTGGTACTTACCTCTGAAATAACAGCTGCAGATCCCCCAACATTTATTTTTTTATTCTACTTTTTGTTGTCTTGTCAAGTATCAGTGCGCCCTCGTTCTTGTGTATCCACGCTATTTGCTTGTCTTGTATTATTATCCATGCTTCTATTCATTTCATTCCTTCCTATAGTTTATTTTCTTCCTTACTTCCTCATTCCGTTCTTTCTTTCTTTCTTTCTCCCTTTTCTTTTTTCTTTTTACCCGTCTGTAATTAGTAACTTTTTATCGGCCGCGATTTTTTCCCCCCCAAACAGGTTTACCTATTACAGTAAAATCCTGCCTCCTGATTGGTTCAAAGGTATACGCATCATGAATATTCATGACTGAGCTACAAAGGTAGTATTACGCATGCGCGTGGACTTCACAAATGTACGGAGCTCGATCGAGCTCGATAGGCCGGCCTATAGGAGCTGTGATGTATAGTTCAAAGTTGTTTACGTTATGTTATGAGCATGCAATGGCGGGGACTACAACTCTGTGCAATCTTGATCGCTCTAAAGAAGAGAATACTGATTTCTTATTCAAGAATCATTAAAACCTTTATGTAAGTACATTATATTGTGAAATTATAAAATCGGCCCATCCCATAGGCGAATTTTCTCAATACTATAGCTTATAAATGATGCAGCAATTTGGTTAGAAAGTGTTTATACATGTATTATAATCTCATCGACATCGTATGATATTGTGGCTGTACATGCACAACGCGTACATTTTGTCACTAGACTAGCTACTACTAGTGGTAGTACTATAGACCGATATTATATCTTTATATCTTCTCATCTAACGTCAGCTGACCATGCTACAAGAACGTAACGTTAGATGAGAATATCGGTCTAGTCTAGTACTACTAGTACTAGTAGCTAGTGACAAAATGTACACGTTGTGGATGTACAGCCACAGTATCATTATGGGATGGGCCGATTTATAATTTCACAACATACTAGTAATGTACTTACATAAAGGTTTTGATGATTCTTGAAGAAGAAATCGGTATTCTCTTCTTTTAATAGAGCGATCAAGATTGCAAAGAATTGTAGTCGCCGCCATTGTTCATAACATAACGTAAACAACTTTGAACCACACATCACAACTCCTCCTATAGGCTAAGCCTATAGCAGCTTCGCGTACGTGCTCGATCGCTCAAGCTCCGTACATTCGTCAAGTCCACGCGAATGCGTAATACTACCTCTGTAGCTCAGTCATGTACCAATCAGTAGGCAGGATTTTACTGTAATAGGTAAACCTGTTTGGGGGAAAAAAATTCGCACCCGGCGAGGGGGGGGGGGGGGTCTATCCACAACATGCTCTGCTTTACTTAAGACCCCTCCACTGTATAAAATACAAATTAGGGGATTCGTCTGTTATATATTTTGTTCTTGCGTCAAGTATATATCTGAATAATATTTTGCGAGAATGTGTAACTTGTATCCATTGGCGTATCTAGGGATCATGGCGCCCGGGGCAAACATTGAGGTTAGCCCCCCCCCCCCCCCCCACGAGGGCCCAAACCTATCTACGTTATTGTACAAGCGAGGGAGCAAACGAGGGAGCAAAGCGATCGAGCGGCAAATCTTTACATTTTTAACCCTAAAAAACACAATTGAGCGGTAGAAAAGCTCGAATTTTATACATTGATAAACGGTTTTCTATTCACTCACTTCTTAAATCGGGAGCAAATCTAAGGTAAACCGTTGAGAAATAGTCGAGAAATTCAGCAAGGCGACCTGAAGTTTAGATTTCTTTCGAATGTTGAACCTTTGCAAATGCTGTTTTCTACACTTTATCCTATATTGGGGGGGGGGGGGGGCAATATTTAGCAGGAGTCAGATGAAACTTACATGATAGCGAGCAAAGCAACGACAATTACATCTTTTTAAAAAGAATTTTTGAACCCTTTAAAGTAGAATTTCATTGATTTTGAATATTGATTTAATTTTTATTACTGCATAGGTGAAGCTTAGATTGAACAAGGTTCATCAAAATTCAACGCTTGGAAACATTTGAAGTAGTGATTATTATCAATTATTAAATGATATAACACAGCCCCGCTATAGCACCTATAGAGCTCTTTGAACGCTGCTGAGATATGTGACGTCATACCGGGGAGCAATCCTTCCTAAGCAGACGATGCCCCATATTACATCTTACACATTTTCAGTGCCTGTTTTGTCATCTCATCATAAATGTTTATTTGTTGCCTCACTCTAAATTTCCTGCATGGTATTATTTTGATGAAAAATGCAGCGTTAAAAAAATAAAGGAATCAATCGCTTGTAAACAAAATAAGATGCCATTGTATTTTCAGCTGCATGCACCGCGGCATGTCGGCGTTTCAAGAAGGAACGAATACCATCCATGCTATAATTCAGCGGGCTTTACAATTCGAAAGTGTGATTTCTTTGATTGATCATTGACCCTTATCATGACTTTTTACAAACAAAAGATTTTAGTTACTAGAAATGGTTTCACTTCCCTTTTAGAATGATGTGAAATACGGTCATGGTGAAACACACCAAACTCTTTATAATTTAAAAAAAATTGCATTGCAGTTACGTTCACTTGATATAGGACGTCGTCTGCTTAGGCAGGATTGGTACCTGATGTGACGTCATGAAAACATGGGTATATTTCTGGCGAATCGCTCGGATATCCCAGATGCTGAGAAGCGTTTTTATTTGTGCCATTTTTTAATCATCAAACACGCAGTTAACGTAAAACTTATACGATTACCATTTGCAAGCTTTCTAGTTTCTAGAGATACATTATTGAGCATATTTGTGATTTGCTTTGAATATCTACTTTAAGCTATTTAATCAAGAACTATATAATGGGGGGGGGGGGGGAATTAACAGATTCTGAAAGATACTGATACTGCTCGGTCATTATTTCCCCCTTTTTTTCTTTCTCTCCTTTGTGTTTTTTGATCCCCCTCCAAGTGCCGCCCAGGGCACGTGCCCCCTGCCCCCTAGATACGATTCTGCTTGTATCTCGAGTGATTTGTGAAAAATAAATGATTTGGCATTGACAGTGAAGTACACAATTTCAAGATTTCAACATTCTTCCAACCTTATATCGGAAGGTAGCGAAGACCCCGACAGTGAAGCCAACTGAACGCTATTATTAGATGTTGGTGAATCCCCGGTACCAATGTTTAGATAATCACAGCAACTTTCAGTGTTAAAATCCAAAAAGTGGATGAGAACATAGAAGCCAGGTGGAGCAGTGATGTACCAATAGTAGCGTGCGCTGTTATGGTAATTTGAAGGGTAGTTTGGAGAAGTGGCTGTTTGGGGTTCTCCATCAACGAGGGTCACATTCTCATCTGCGAGATAGATATTAGATAATAGAAATAACAATCATTCTTATATTCACCGGTTTACTGAATTGAAGGGCAATTCAATCTTGTTGGTTATTGCGAGAGAAGCTTTTGGTTTTCTTCAAAGGGACTTCCTCGTACTTAACTTTCTTACACAATAATGTTCTTTCGTCGTAGACTCGAGAGAGGGGATATCTTTAATCATTTATCATGCAAAATTATTAGTGGATAACTTCCACAAACGACATGACACACGCATAGCTAATTTCCCAATTAGATATCTGTATGTTTTGGTGGTCTTAATGTCATTTTTATCATAGGAAACCTTTCTTAATGTGTACCAATTCATTTTCGGAATTTCTGTTCCATTTAAAGTCACTTGCTTTCAAAGGCGCCAGTATGAAATGTAAAACACAATCGAGTACGAGACAATATGAAAATGAAAAAAAAAAAAAAAAAAAAAAAAAAGGCGTTACTTGCGCTTGCAAAAAATTTTATCAATTAAAGTTACAAAATTCAAGAAATAATTTTTGGGGTAATAAAAGTATTTCCCAATTAAACATTTCCGTTTTCTAAAACAATGGCTCTAAGTTATTATTATATTCCATTAAGACAGACTGAACATAATGTTAAATTACTATTTCTTATTATGACATTATCAAAAGTCACTAGATTACGTACGCCTGTCAAAACTATTTGTTGGGACAGGCGTACATAAACTTTGCGGATCAGTTCACTTTACCTATTCGAGGTGGAATAGTTGTCCCGGGCCACCTTGCTGTTAGAAAAAAAAAGGACGGGCAGGTATTAATTACCTTTGAATTCCAATGACGAATATGGAAGAGATTTTATTAAGGGCACTGCTCAATAGCGACGATAGCTAGTATAGAGACATAGTTGTGACAGGTGTAGGCCTAGATAGGCGAGGTCATAATTATGTCAATTCATGAAGCTCCAAATAGTTTCTGACACATGGAGATATGAAACATGGTAATCTTTACACTGCAATAATGGAAATTTTATGTAATATTACTTTGACAGAAATGACCTACCAAGAGCACTCGTGCAAATGTTTCTAAAAAAATCATGAAATTAACAGATATCCAACCAGGCGGTCAATTTCTTTCTTCCCCCATGTACAAAAAAGCTTGCTTTACAAAAACTATTCCTAGGCACATACACACGAACACACAATAGTGTTTTGGGGTCATAACTTCTAATCTATTGTTTCGGGAATTTTATTGTGTAAGATTGATGATTCTAAAAAAAAAAAAAAAAAAAAAAAATGGAAAAAAGTGGAAACACACTAATTACTTAAACTTAGAGGATGAAATATTATTGGCATACACAAGGCACATTATATTTAAAAAAAAAATCACCGAGGGAATTACTGAGCACCATGAAATAACTGAGCAATCAGACGCGAATTTCAGCAATGTAACCATCTCCCTCTCTCTCTCCCCCCTCTCTTTTTCTCTCTATCTCTCAGCTAGTCAATTTGAAGGGGGCAAGAGGGACAGTCCCCCCCCCCCCCCACACACACACAAAGAAAAATCAAGCACTGAGTTTTTAGTTAAGAGAGGAAATTACTGCATGGTAAACATGGTAAATGGTAATTTTCTCAAAAATTAAATAAAAAAAGGTGATAGGTAAATATGAGTCAGCCTAACTTACGTTTCCATATCTCCTAATAGGTAAAGCCCATTGTAGAAATATTGAAAGCCTTTATGTTGTAAATTAAAATCAATCTAACTATATTCACAAATAAGCAAATCATTAGATTATGCAGGCATTATGAATAATGCACCTCTCGAAAACCTGCAATTCAAAAGGAAATGTAGCCCCAATTTGTCTCGCTCGCTTCGCAGATAACAATAAATTAATTGAATACAGCAGTTATAAATGACACTATTGTACAAATGATATCATATTGAAATAAAAATCATATAATATAATATGATAATAATAATAATAATAATTTCGATTTATATAGCGCCCTTTACATCAACGATGTCACGAATTGCTTTACATACATATACATGTACATACAAATTAAAAAGAGATGGGGAAAAGTTATGTCTGTTACCCTACCCTCTCCCCTCCACACGCAAATTAGGGCCCAGAAAATCGTTTTACTTGCTGAAATACATGGATCACCAATGGCTCGAATGCCCCCCCCCCCCACCCCCGCCAAGGTCCAGATACGCGCCCTCGATATTTTCATGTGCTATGAAAATCCCTGTTTTGGTATATTTCATTCAATACATTGAATACGCCAAATTACCTGTTGGTAACTCTTATCGGGTTTTCCACATAATTACTTAGCACTTCTTGTCTGCTTGTATTTTATTCTACTGTATATGCAACAGAGTAGGCCTACAGGTGATGAAATCACCTGTATCAGGGGGTAATCGATCCGAAATGGAACTCTTATGGAGTTGTCAACTTTCCAGAATATCAAATAAAATCAAACATTAATGGAGGTTATATCTAAAAGAGTTCCCCTAATATGTCAATTTTGTGAGCATTTTATGTTATCACGTGTCTTTAGTGGTGGTGTATCTGAACTTAAAACATTACTGTTACGAATCATCGATAGAAACAGGATGTTCATGTTCAGACGTTGGTGCTGGTTGCAGGGATTCGATCCATAGTCGGTTGACTTTATATATGCACTAGCCAACAACCTCCCTACTCACCACAACACCTTTACGCTTGTGCATCTTAAGCCGGGCTCACACGAGAAGTTTGTTCACTATACTAGCGTCGATCACTCCAACTGTTGTTAAATTCAATAGAATTCATGCTGCAATAAGTAGTGAACGATAGATCCGACGGGTGCGGTTGACATCGCTAGCATATGAACACTAGCGTTCTTTTTAAAATTCATTGGGCAGTGTTGGGTCCCGGGGGGGGGGGGTACTCAGATTATAATCGGACGGGGTGTGCGGCTGAGAACTCCAGACCCATACCCACATCCAAGGGTCCTTTTGCTGTAAATAGGCACCCATGTCTAAGGATTTTTTGTGAAAAATGGACCCATGTCTAAGGATTTCCCGGACAAATGAGGGAGAAAAGAGAGGAATGAAACAAATGATAAGAGCCGGGATAAGAGACCCATGTCTAAGGATTTTTTTGGGAAAAAATGGGACCCATGTCTACGGATCTTTTTAATGAAAAGGGGACCCATGTCTAAGGATCTTTCTTCAAAAAGTCAACCTTCCCAGCGGCACATCCCCGTATACCCAATATACGTGAGTACCCCCCCCCCCCCCCCCGGGTGTTGGGTATGAATACAAGCTGCACTCGTTTTGCGCTCTATAGACTCTAGTTTGGAGCAGAGCAGAAACTGAGTTTCCCAACGCAAAACGAAAGCAGCTTGTATACAAATCATATCAAAGCGAAAATAACACCGGTCTTCTTATGCTAGCAAAGCCAATCGCAGCCGCCGGGCCTACTGTCCACTTCCTCCTGTAGCATGCTGAATTCTATTGAATTTAACAACAGTTAAAGCAATTGAAGCTTGTGAACCAACTCCTCGTGTGAAACGGACTTTACACAAAATTTAAACAGGTCTTATCTGAAAGTACTTGGCAAATAAAACAAAATCCCCCAAACTTAAGGCTGATACCAATTTTACAACCGGTTTCTACACTGTCAAGCATAGAGACACGTTTCTGGTAGAATCCGTTTTAATTCAATTTGGGCAATATCTCAGAAATTTCTCCTCCCCCAAAGTAACACTAGCTTTGAATGTTATTATAACAGAGCCCGATTCCTCTAGCTATTGTGCGTGATTAGTGAGGATTTAAGCATCCTTTGTTTAGGAACTAAAATTTAAGTTAGAAGTATTAAATTTAATAATTTTTCAAGGTTTAATTTTAGACTCAGTGAAGCAGTCCAAGTTTCTTTAATATCGTATATCTTATAAGCTTGTTAAGACGGAAAAGAAGTTATGTCTAAAATGTTAATCATGAAATAAAGCAAGCAGGATTATACTTGTACCTTTAGTGGTCTTTGATTGTTGTACGGAAGTCGTCTCTGGAAGCTCTGTAGCCTCTGTTGTTGATATAAATATGAAAATCAAGTCTAAATACTTGGCAAATAAAACAAAATCCCCCAAACTAAGGCTGATGCCAATTTTACAACCGGTTTCTACACTGTCAAGCATAGAGACACGTTTCTGGTAGAATCCGTTTTAATTCAATTTGGGCAATATCTCAGAAATTTCTCCTCCCCCAAAGTAACACTAGCTTTGAATGTTATTATAACAGAGCCCGATTCCTCTAGCTATTGTGCATGATTAGTGATGATTTCAGAATTTTTTTTACCATAATGCCAATATTTAGTATTATATTTAGTAAGATATTAGTAAGATATTGCTTGTAGGTTGCCATGCAAAATCGTTACGTATTTTTCATATTAGTAAATTCCAATTGAACAAAATGTGAAATAATAAATGTACGTTTTGGAAGTTCACGGCCATTTTTCCTGCCCATCGCAACGACGTCTTGTGCAGCATTGTCTCACTGCTGGTAGTTTAAACAGTTTTAAGGACAATATCGATTTGACGAAGTCCCTCCAGTGGATGGATATTATGGTGCAGAGACAGCAATGATGAAAACACTCAAGAATGCGTACATGTTGATGGCATGTAACAACCTCAGTGTAAGGAATTAATAGGAGCATGAAATATACAGGGAAGCAATATTTTGAATAAGGAAGGCGGCCAGGAAAGTCTTCTAAGTTGCAATCTATACAGAAACACACTATATTATGAACAATTGTTTGTAGTTTATCCAATCCTCAATCCAATCCTAATAATTCCTGCCAGAAAGCGTTGCCTCCACGAATCAACTGCTACGTCAACAAGGGGGAGAATTATAAATACTCAACCAAAAAAGTAAGTTCCCCCTAACAATTTTTGATATAACTCGAGAAATATTTGATGAAATATGTTGATTCAAAAAGAGAAAATTTACTTACCCACATTTTGATTGATTATTGTATTTTATAATGGAATTATGATTTTCATTGCTGCCGGTGTGAGGAAAAAAGTTGCACTTTGCGTTCCATAATGCAGTGCTGGGTATACATGTGTATGTATGTATGTATTTATTCACTGAACTTCATTGACATATCCATCAATATTTTGTTCGAATATAAAATCAATAATAATAATAATAATAATAAGAAGAAGAAGAAGAAGAAGAACAACAACAACAATAACAACAACAACAATAATAATAATAATAATAATAATAATGATAATAATAATAATAATAATAGTAATAATAATAATAAGAGTAACACAGTCATGACATAAACAGAACAATATATCGTGAGTATAGCATTCAAAACAAACAAAAACATAAACAAAATACTCATAATTGATCAACTAGACATGCTCTTTCATGAAATATAAATTATCAGATTATGTACAAGTAGTCTAAGGTGATGAGAAAGAGAGCCATTAAAAGAATTATATACATATACTTATACATTATATATATATATATATAGATATGTCTAATAATAAACAATTCAAAGGTTACCACGTTGATCATTAGTATATCGCAAAAAAATGGCAAGTTCTTTTATGAGAGCGTCTTCTTTGAGTGACATTATAAATATGAATCTCTCCAAACTGTTTATGTTTTCAAAGTTATCATTGAGTGCTGTAAGATTATCAAAAAACAGTTCTCTTCTTATTCTAATTTATCACATTGCATGACATAATGGAATTCGTCTCCTTCTGTTTCCATACTACCATGACTACATTCTTCACAAAAACGTACATTCGCTGGTATTTTGTGAGGGCGATGATATCTTCCTTTTTCAGTTGGTAGGTTATGTGAGCTTATGCGAAGTTTTCAGATGTTTTGTCTTATGTTTCTGTAAGTAAGAATTTTTAGATATTTTTCTTCGTTGATGGAAGTTTTGAATAATCGATATGTCACCAATTTGTTACCCTCTCCATTGTTTTTATCATGGAAAAGATCAAGTTTTATTTGGTTATGAAATATATCTTGTAGCTTACCCTCACAGTGGGAGACGAAGTCGTTTTGCGTCATTTGTGCATCATCTGGTTCACACATTTCTATATCATTACAGATGTCTACCGTATCTAAAATCTTTTTTATGTTTCTTAACCAGCAATGCTCCTTGATTTCATAGAGTCGTTTGTTTTCAATATAACTATCATACAATACAGTATCTTGATCAATATTACGCATTCTTATCTAGCACTTAAGAGTGTTAATTAAAACCTCAATAATAAGAGGATATCTTCCAAGTTCATCAATAACGCCGATATTACTACTTTTGCGATTTATACCATGCATATGTTTACACCATTGAAGATGGATTTTTTTGAAATTCGGTTTGAAATGTAGTTTTGTTTTGTTTGCTTGTTCTGAGAAAAACCTGCTGCAGACCATTGTACTACCCCATATTTCCGATCCGTATAATAAAATAGGTTTGATCATACTATCAAAGCAACGTGTAGCAATTTTAATGTTAGGAGTATATTTGCCAAACGATTTGTATAATTTAAAAAGGGCTTTTCTTCATTTATCGGCTAAATGTTTTGTAGCTTGTTTAAACAAACCAACACTGCATACTACAATCTCGGGATATTTGAATTCTTTCACATTCTCAGGAATATGCCGATTTATCCAAAAGTTTTCTTTTATTAAATTCCTTGAATTATTATTACACACCATAATTTTGGTTTTAGAATGATTAATTTCCAGCTTCCATTTCTTGCAGTACTCATCCAATTGGTCCAAACAATGTTCCATTCCTTTTTTGGCAGTTGAAAAAAGAACAACATCGTCTGCATACATAATGCAATTAAGGATTCTTTCATTCAGCTCTACAGGACTGCTTTTCTCTCGATCAAAAATATCGGGGATATCATTCAGGAATATATTAAAGAGAGTAGGAATGATTACACAACCTTGTTTATCTCCAATATTTGGAGTCAACCCCTCATTTAATTTTACACATAGATTACATTTTGAATACATATTCTTTATAACAGTGTAAAATTTATTACCGATACCCACTTCTAATAATTTATACAAAAGACCTTCTCTCCATACACTATCAAAAGCTTTTTTAAGATCGACAAAACAAATATATAGCCCGTTCTTGCTACCATTCTGGTTATGTACAATATATTTATCTACAATCGTTTTTAAAACGAAAATGTGATTCGATGTCCTAAAAACCACTCCTAAATGCAATTTGGTTTGGTTTACACATTCGTTTAGCTTCTATAAATTTTGCCAATCGTTGATGTAGAACTGAACAGAATAATTTGCCCAAATGACTAGATAAGCAAATCCCTCTGTAATTCGAAGGGTCGTTTGCTGGACCTTTTTTCAATAAGGATTTAATCAGTCCAACTGACCAACTTGTAAGAATGAGGTTATACAGATTTGCAAGCAAAGGGGAGAAAAAATATTGCCCCACTTTCAACATTTCATTTAGTATAGAGTCATTACCAGGTGGTTTATTACGTTTCAATTTTCTGATGCAGCTTTCTCAGCTGTTATATGAAAATCTAGCTCTGAAAAGCTTTCTGGAACGTACCATCGTTTAAGGATTCGCTTCTGTTCGTCATTTAGAATCTTTTCTTTATTCATTAATTTATGAAAATAGTCGTACCACTTTTTTTCAGGTATCTTATCGGTATCTTGGCCTTTTTTCGTGGTGAGGTCTTCTAAATCTTGGACTAGGTTCCAATATTCTTTAGAGTTATTTTCATACATTCTCTATAGTTTATCAATAATCTCATTTCTTTTCTTGCTAATATTTTCTTTTAGTCTTTTTTAAAGTGCTTTTTTCGATAAATAGTATTTCGACCTAAGTTGCTTATCAAAAGGATTTCTACAAACCTCTTTGCAAAGTCTCTTCACTTTTTTGCTAAGTGTGAAACTGCTTTTATCGTGAATCACATGTTTAGCTTTCTTCCAGTTTTTCCCCTTTCTCTTTCTGTAGTGTATAGACGATATCCTAGCTTTATCTGCATTAACTAGAAGATAAGATGTGTTTTCTTCATAAATATTACTTGTTAGTTGCGTTAACTGATCTCTTGAGCTAATGAGAGCATTTCTAAAAAGCTCATCGCTTACAGACGAATTCCACTTATATATGCGGGGATGTGGTGACAACTGGAATTCAGTTGTGTCCTCAGATACTTTATTGGATGTATAGTGTGCACTAATGCTTAATTCAATTGGACAGTGATCCGAAAATACAGAAAGATCTTTTACCTGCAAGTATGTCACATCATCAAATATATCAATGTCAACTATCGCTTAATCTATAACACTTGGGATATGACCATTCACTTCATAACAAGTAAATTTCCCCGACAGGTCTCCTAATTTTCTACCATTAAGAATAATCATATCACAATCTAAGCATGTATCAATAATGTCTTTTCCTCTTTTATCTAATTTTCTTGTATCTTGATTTGCCCTAATTAGGGGTATGATACCAGCAAATGAGGGAGGGAGCAAGGGAGGGAGAGCCCCGGTCTCGTTGTCAAACTGGTCAAATGGATTGTAATCAAGTTCGGTATTAGTGTGACCATTAAGGTCTCCCATTATCAATATTTTCCCCTCGTTCTTATATTTTGCTATATCATTTTTAATAAGCTGTAATATATCTACATTGCTTGAGAAGGTAGAGTGTTCTGGGCTGATGTATGAAAAACACGTAAAAACGTCATTCTCTAATTTAAAACTCTTTTTTTGAAATTTTGATCCAAATGTATTCACTTGAAGTATGGGGAAGTATAGTAATACCCTTCTTCAAGGTTTCTTTTATGTACAAAGCAAGACCACCAGAATCCGATTTAGCTCTCCTATTTCTTTTCCTACAAACAACAGTATTTACATATCCCTCTATATCGAGGTTTTCATTACAATTTGTTAATTCAGCAATACAAAAATATCATAACGTTTGGCAACTTGAACAAAATCTTCAACGTTAAGAAGTGATGTCTTTTGTATACTATTAAAGCGCTTATGAAGTCCGTTTATGTTCCAGTAGCATATTCTGATATTCTTATTAGTAATGACGGCCGACATATCAATAACTTATTTAATGTTTAGTATTTTTAAAGTATTTCTTTAGTGCATAGCTCCGTTCGGCAGCGTAACGGAGGTTTGCAGCTAACACTCTTGTACCATTCTGGTTCAGATGATACCTATCGTATTTGAACAAACTCTCAATATTATTGATCCATTGTGGACGAGAGTTCTGGTGGTTGACTATCCTAACTTGCACATCATACCGATATTCATTCTTTAAATCATTATTCACTGCAATTACTCTTTCATTCAGTAGTGCACTGTCAATTCTTGGTGTTCCTAGGGACAAAACAATCTGAGCATTCCTAAAATGGTATCTGACATTTTCAATAAGTTGTATCATTTTGTCCGCACAAGATTTTGCTGACGAGTGCTTAACAGCATTGGTTATCTGATGTATAATAACACAATCGGTGGATTTGTGCATTCGACATTCCTCCGACCATAACCAGTCGTCTACATCTTCAACCGTGTACTTGGTTACCTTGGTCAGGTTCACATTATTTGAGAATTTCAGAGGGTCAACATCATTTATCTGTGAATTCCCAATGATTAATACATCTTTGTAATTTTTTCATTTGCTTATAATGTGCATTGTGATCTCTACCAAAATACATATTACTGTTACTTGAGCCTTCACGTAGATTGTAGTTGATCCTGTCTGCCCTTTCATCTGCTCGTCCTGGTCGTCCTCTATATCGTTGTCGGTACTTGTCGTGCTTCATGCTATGAGAGTATTCGTCGTCACGAGGAAAATCGTATCGAGGGGGAGAGATGCGATCAGGAGGTGGAACGTCTGAAGCATCACCATGATCACACGGCGGGGCTCCGTCATCGAAAGCAGGTTCGCGATGATATTGCCGTCGTGCTGCTGGTCGTGCACCTCTTCTGATATGTGTTACTCTATTCATGCAGTCTTACGAATGTGAATTACAAATTAGGCGTGTGTACATAAAAAATGATGGAAAGAATTGAAAAGACTATACATGTAAAACCCGCATACCAATCAAAATATGGCATGTATGGGTTAGGAAATTCTGCATCCTTTGGTTGCAGACTGAACGAATTTCATCAAATGTTTCTCGAGTTATACAAAATAGTATCAGGGGGAACTTACTTTTTTCGTTGAAGTATAGAATTAAGCCTGTTCTTATGAACGTTGGGAGAAAGGAAAGTAGATGAATGAGATAAAATTTAAACAAAACCTCCGTTTCAAATAGACAGCATGGCAGTGAGATAAAGCAATCAAACACGCACCAATGTAAATTCCACGTTTCTTGCCACAACAACGATCAAAAGAAGTTAGCATGGTTGGTGAGAAATACAATTTGGCCCAAACACTTGGAAGAAAAAAACAGGTTACCTCACATTTTCACACAACTTCGCTCATTCCTATCAAGAGTTATGTAATATGTATCAGAATGATTTTATTTGATGTATATATTATATACATTGAGCAGAGACAAAACTTGTCTGTCTCACTGTGGAGAAAAGTTGGCAGGAATGGGTGAAAATGTATATTGTTTTTCTGTTTCATAGGTGTATGTAAACTTTTTGGCCCAACTGTACATTCGAGTCAGCATTCTTAATTGTCGAGAGTGCAAGAAAACTGTCGTCGACTAGTTATTTTTTTCAGCGAAAAGTGAATGACTTGGGCAAAATCGAAGAGACCACAAATGCTTAAACTACTTATCACCAACAAATATTTTGCTCTTCATGTTAGGGTTTCAATGTCGCTATACTATACTCAAAGTATAAAATTCAAATTTTAATTCTATGAGGAGTTATTGCAAGTTTAAATACACTCTAAATAAACAAGACGGCGACTTGTGAGTAGACTAGTCGACGCACCCGTACGCGCTCCCACAAATTAGGGCCCGCGAGGAACCGAAGTCAGAGTGGGTTCCGCGCGAGGTGGTTTTATGTTTTCATTTATTTTCTTCATACTCCTTAACCGTTAACCCATAGAAAGTCAGGTCAAGTGTTTTGATGTTAATTCTATACACTGTAGCTTTACGCAAATTATTTTCTTAGGTGATTGGTATACATAAAATGAGACAGTTTTACCTATCGTGCTAAGCCCTCGGGAAACGTTTTATTGACAAACTTCATCTCTGTGCACCCGGAATATTCCAAACATTAATTTAGGAAACTTTATGCTGTTAATTGGTATTCGCATGATTCCTTTAATCCTTCACAATGATGCATCCTACAGCTTGTCTTAGAAAATATGACTTTAAATCTAGATCTGACTATGCTTTATCTGATTTACGTTACCCTCTACAATATGTAAGTCCATGATACACTTCACTCACCTGATGTGTATGGGGAGGTATGAACATCCGTGGTATAAGAAGGTGTTGTAACTGTCTCTATAAATGGGAAGTGAGTGAAAAAGAGACAGAGAGAGGACAAAACAAACAAGGGCATGTGACTTTAACTAGGGGATTAATGAGAGAGCATTATATCACCTAGCCTACTCATTACGTTGAGAGGAACTTTTGTCATGCACATTTCAAGAAATACTCAAATATACTACGACCATCATTTTCCAAAACTAAATCTAATTTGGCATCTCCGATTTATCTTTTTTTCTTATAAGCTTATAAAATTTCACATTTGTCAAAGATTTCCCTTAATATGATATCACTGGCCTTTTAAAACGTTAAAAGAAAAACAAATGAAATGAAAATAATTTGGAACTCAATAAGTAACGAAATGTGTTTTCAACCTTTATTTTGTTTAGTAATTCACTATGAGGATATCAACCTTGTTTCTTACAACATTGATACGATAGAATCGAAATATCCAGTAAACCACTTAGAAATGAATAATCACAGAATTACAGAAATAATCACAGAATAAGTTTGTTTACACTACCATCAGTCGCACATCTAACCCCAGCGTCATCCCAGTGGGAACAGGAAGTGACTCCCACACCGTCATGGTAACAATGGAATATGCTGGACTCGTTACCGATGCAGTCGACTTCATCCAGCAGAATCTCACCAACGCCCTGTCCAAAGTAAGCGCTCCCGAAGGCCTGGAGCGCATTAGGATAGCCTAAACTCTTGCAGATAACGCGAGCCTCTTCAATACCCCAGCCTTCATCGCAGACAGTTCCCCAAGTGTCACCGTAGTATACTTCTACTCGACCTTCATTGGAGCTCGAACCATTGCCAAGCCGAACTGTAAAAAAATATCGCGACAACAGGTATACAACTGCACAACAAAATTCATACCCTAGTCACACAAACGAGACCGACATGAGACCTACAGCAGACAGAACAAAACAATCCATTACCCCGAATGGCCAATAATCGGTCGGTTTGTTGTCTGTGTGGAGTTAGTTTGACGGTGTGACTGAGTTATGAGAGTAGATAGAAGCATTACATTCCCTCTAGACTACTACGTTCTCAAAATTCTGGCTTTCTTGTTATTCCTAGACTTAATAAAAAGTGTGTGGGGGGGGGGGGGGGGGAGCGAACCTTCGCTTATGTCGGGCCGTCAATATGAAATACTCTCCCTCAGTGGATTAGAAATAGCAGTTCTGGTGAAGTGTTCAAAAACAATCTTAAAAAGTATCTGTTTAATTTGGCCTATAATTGATTGCACTTTTGTTTATTGTCATCTTTTGCACAAGTTGCGCCTTGAGCACTTGATCATCAAGTGGATTTGGCGCCTTATAAATCTTATATATTATCATTATTATTATTATTTATTCCCACCAGAGGCAGCAAAACAGTTATGTGTGTGTTTTTGTTTTTCGGCGTAACAGCCTTTCCCCTCACACACTCGCCATGCATGTACAACCACCTCGTAGACAAATGTGCATGGCATAGTTTTGGGAACGGTGTATTCACAAAATTTGTCATATATTACACTCACATTTTCTAATGAAGACTAGAGTGCGTCAGTATTGTCTGAGGTTTTTTTTATGCACATGAAAACAAAATAAAATGCTTTCTATTTTTGCCTTGATTGGTTCTAACGAGGAAATATGTTGGTGCCGAGACTCTCATTATGAGAGGAGTACCGCATTCACTTCGGCCTACGTACAAGTAGAATATGTAGGGGGTTACGTAAGGTCATCCAAGGTCATTCATTAATGAAGAATTGAACTCTTTACATTGGCAGCCTATTAAAGGTACATGTATACACGAGGGGCGGTATTCTGAAAACTGTTTTATCTCAAATATTGTTGTATCTCCACACTTAAGATAAAATTGGTATTCTGAAAATTGACGTAACTTTTGTTGTATCTTAGTTCACTCTGCGCATGATCCTAATTTACATATGCACGCTGAAGATAATATCATGAGATAATTGGTATTTCTGAAAATTATTTTATCTTTTGTTGTATCTTATCTTCCATGGTAACTACAACAAAACTTACAACAGCTTCTAGCTGTTGTATCTCATGATCTCGGCATTTTTTCTAGCTCAGAATCAGACAGTACATGGTCGAATAGCAAGATGGAGACTGTGTGTGATTCAAGATCTCATAGAAAAGACATTTTAAAGAAATTACAGGTGGAGTTCGATGATTTTACATCAATATGTGACTTGGTTTGAGCAGAAGAGGGTGAGCAATTACGTTAATTAATTGCAGTCCAATAGCGCATGGCGCATTATAAAACGCATGATTTAATAACTACGCCCGGAATTGATATCCGCGCAAAGCCCATACTTATGTTTGACATAAGGAGTTCTCATATTGGTTAACATACCTATATAAAATCAATCTTGATTGGTAACGTGTCAAAAAAAATGGGCGTGTCAAAGATGATATAAAGGCGGTCCTTAGAGAGATAATTATCTACTTAAGAAAACTTTCAGAATACCAACTTACAACAATATTAGCGAGGTATTATCTCTGGAAGATACAATAAAAGTTACAACAAAAGTTACAACAATTTTCAGAATACCACCCTAGGTATAAATCAAATATAAATCAAATAAATATACTTTAACACAAATAACAGGCTAGAATGGCAAACGTAAATTAAAGAAAAATGAAATGAATAAAAGAAATGTTTACTGTTTGGCTGACATCTGACTCCAACATCATCGTCATGTCCGCAGTAGTTGTATCCAATGCCATAATGACAGCAATCAAATATACTGCTTTCATCACCATCGCAGTCTAAAACCATTAAGAGTGGGTCGACAGTACCCTCACCAAAATAGGCGTTATGCAAATATGTGATTGCATCTGGGAAGCCAAGACTACGACAGAGAACGTTGGACTCAGTAGTGTACCAATAGTAATCGCAAACAGTTCCCCAAATGCCGTCATTGTAGACTTCAACTCGACCTTCGCTTGGACTACTTCCATTCACGAGGCGGACTAGGGTATTATGTCGGGAATAAGCAAAAAAATAAAAATAAAATAATAATAATTAAAAAATAAAATAAAAAGATAATGAGAAGAAAATGGATATGTGCTATAGATGGTATATCTCTTTTGTATATATAATATGACGGCAAGTGAACACAACCTAGGGCTATTATACATTCACGAAAATTTTGAAATTTGTATTTACTTTTTGAGAATAATTCCTTATTTAAAAAAAAAAAAAAATCACCACCATGTGAGAATAAAAGCTATGAGGATGAACATTTTACTGACGTAATGGGTGCCACGTAGAGGAAACGACTGCAAATTTACCCAATGTCGCTTTATCGGAGTTTCACTCAATATTTTGATCTGTCCAAAGGACATGACCCGTCCATTATTTTTCGGAGGGAATCCAGTCTGCCCTAAACCTAAGCTGAACTGGCGTTTAATTGTACCTTTTCGGGAATATTTCGATACAATTAACGCGACAAAATGCATTCCAGTATGGCTGAAGTTAAAATAATTGAAATCCCTTGTACGCTTTACGTCCAAACCTATTAAACAAAAGTTATGCCAGCGCTAGAACGAGCCGTCGTTTTGATTGCATTGTTACGTACGCTTATGAAACCATGAAGGCATATAGTGCATAGTTCAACGCAATATTTGTATGCTGTCTTGTTAAAATGGTGCCTCAAAGACTGCGCCAGTCACTCACGTCCCGTAGTCCTACATCAACAAAATGTAATCATAAATAATGTGTAGAACTCTGAATAAATCAATGAAATGCAACAGTATACAAATAATTATGTTATTACATATACTTTTTTTCTTTTGGCGAAGAAATACTTTATAAAAAGATGCATTGTTATGAAGTTCTTATTAATGAAAATTTATTTGGCTTAAATGGACAATTAGTTTAAAGTTTTTCCCAGGATATAGGACTGATAAATAGCAAGGATTTAAAAAAGAAAATGATTACAGAGTTATTCCTCTGTTCGTTCCATAATCGGATTCGTCAAACACAAACTCACCGTTAGGATAACACATTGCCCCTGCATCTTCCGAGTGTGTACAGTTATCGATATCTGCGCTCGCATAGGGACAGTAAAATACGTTGTCTTCATCACCATCACAATCGACATTGTTCAATAGAATAGGACCAGAACCCATTCCGAACAATGCATCTCCATAGCTTCTGACTGCATCAGGGTAGCCCATGCTCCTGCAAATGACTCTGGCATCCATGATGTCCCAACCATTATCACATACGGTACCCCATGTTTCATAGTCGTTGCTATACATCTCAACTCGCCCCTCAGTTGGGTAGCTACCATTCACCAAACGAGCTGGGGCTGATAAGAAACATAGACAATGTAACAGACATTAGACACGCATATTCAATTTGTTCCTACTGGTTCGTCTAATGCATTTCACATCAAAATATGCGAGAGGGGAATAAATCATATTTATTTTTTTCTGTAAGTGTATGCTTACTAGCATTGATCAGGAGACACCATTTTCACACACAAGACGCAATATACCATAGAGGGCGTTCGTAGACAGAAAAGAAAGGCTAATATAAGCTGAAATTTTGCCTTAATTTCACCGTTTTTCACCTACGGACGCTATTTGTTACTTGCACTATAATATTTGTTCAAGTTTCAAGCCTATTTTCGCACAGTTTTCAGTATCATATGTTTACCGCGAGGCGAACCACTGGGATTAGACTGTTGCTGAGCTGCACCACCTTAGACGGAGGCGCCATTTTCTGGTCTCTAATTTACAAGCTGTATACCATGGCTCGGTTAATACAACCCTCCACGCGGTTGTCAATGAGGACCTGCAATTCGCCGTACAAACCTTCCATCACGATCTTGCAAGCGGTGCGGTACCCCCTTCGGAGGCGGGTGATTGTCTTGGCATTATTATACAGGGTTCTCTAAAAACGAACCCACTCTTAAATTCTACAAAATGATTCGACAGATTCACAGACGTTCAGGAGAAGGCCGACAAAGTCCTTGGATCAGGTTGAAAAGTTAAAAATCTCTCAGGCGGGCGGCATTTAGCGATAACTCAACCCCCGAAGACCGATCAAGGTTCTACGAAGCGCTCCACACTTACACCAATCTGCGCAAGAGTCATTCGGCAAAGGTGAAAGAACGAACAACTAAGCATGAGGAAACTCACTTTAGGAAATTTTTTTTTGAGTTTTAATAAAAACTCACTTTAGGAAAATCTTTTGGAGTTTTAGTAAAAATGCGATTAACGGCACCATCTACTCAGCACCACTTGCCCTGTCTTTCTCGCCCGACACTGCTAATAATGACTACTACGCATCAAAATACGGCGCGGAGCCACCCTCCATAGACATGATAGATGAGCGTGACTTAGATTGGATGATAGCAATCGCTAACGATGTCCGATTCACTTTCGACAGGAGACCCATCAGGCTAAAAGACGTTAAATCTACACTAAGGTAAGAGTTCCTAATCTTCACCAGGTCCGGACGGTATCGCTTCTATGGTATCTTGAAAAAGCTTCCTTGCATCCACCACTTTTTAGCAACGTTGTATAACAAACTTCTTTTGAATCCCATCCCACCCTCATCATGGACTCTGCTAAGGTAATTCTTATTCATAAGAAGGACACTGCTGATAATCCTTGTAACTTTAGGATGATCGCAAAGTCAAATTTATTCGGAAAATCTTTAATCAAATTCTTGTAAATCGCCTTGAGAGATACCTCACCCAAAATGATCTGATTGACACAAAACTCCAAAGGGATTTATGACAGGTATTTTTCGGGATGTATCGAGCACAATACGGTTGTCCATTAAATCGTAAGCCATGCCAAGGCTTCCAAAAAGACAACCCATTTGACTTGGTTTGACCTCCAAGACGCATTTGGTTCTTTGCCACATTATTTGATCAACATTATCAGATCGATTTCATATCCCAGCAGATTTGCGGTTATATATCAACAGTCTCTACTCATCCATCTCAGGGTATGTGTCAACAAAGTATTGGAATACAGACCCTTTAACATTTAGACGAGGTATCTTTCAGGATGATCCACTTTCGCCACTCATATTTACAATTATCCGGGAAATAACCAACTCTGCCACTTTCAAAAGAAATCTCAAGACTTACCTTTTCCCCAGTAATTTAATTTTTTCCATCTTTACTAAAAACTGCTTGTGTTTTTTTTGTTTTCCTATGTTTTTGTAAGCGCTATGGTACTCCTTGTTTTTAGCGTCTTAAATAATCTATATTATTATTATTAATGTGTATGAACCCTTTGGTAGAGTATTTGAAATCATGTGAACAGTTTGGCTACGACCTGAATGGTAATAACTACATCACAACCTTCTTTGCCGATGATTAATTGTTGTTTGATTACATCAAATAAAAGGTCTCACCAGCAGATCACTAATACTCTTTCCGCATACGCTACTAAATTTGGATTTCAATTTAAAACCAACCAAGTTTCGATCCCTCGCCATAACTAGTGGCAAAATTTGTACAAGCACCACATTCCAGGTTGATGGCCAAACTATTAACACGATCGAAGGTTCGGATGATCGCTTCAAATTTCTCGGCTCACTGATCTCACCGAAAAACACTTCAAAATCAGTGAATGAGTACTTGAATGACTTCCTCATGGAAGGATTACGTAACACAGACGCGTTACTAGTGTGACCAGAGTACAAGCTTCAGGTGTGTGCCCGCTATTTGTTACCTTCACTTAGATATCATTTGACTGTGAATGATCTATGTCAAACACGTTTGAAAGATCTCGATGCCCTTACATTGGAGCGGCATAGTGACAAAATATACCCCTATTGTGCATTTTGTGATAGGTAGATATATGTGTTTAGATGTGGAGACATCTCGATATCATTTTTGAATGATCTATTATGTCAAACACGTTTGAAAGATCTCGATGCCCTTACATTGGAGCGGCATAGTGACAAAATATACCCCTATTGTGCATTTTGTGATTGGTAAATATATGTGTTTAGATGTGGAGACATCTCGATTTCGGCCCATGGGGGCCGTGAGGGCCATCTTTCAAAACGGCCGCCATAAGGGCTCTTTTCATTTACACACAGTCCAAAATCACATGTGAAAAGTGAATCTTGGGTAATTTGATATTATTATATAATTCATAAATCAGTCGTCCGGGGTCAAAATAGTTTAGGTAAATGAGTTTAGGTGCCCATTTTAAGAAAAAAAAGGGTAATTTTCACTGATTTCCAAAATAGCCCCAAGTGAAAATAGATGCATTTGGTGACAGAAACGCCAAATTTGGCATGTTTGTAGAAATGTATCATAATCAAATTTAGATGTGGAGACATCTCGGATTCCGCCCATGAGAACCCTGTCGGCCATCATTCAAAATGGCCGCCATGAAAGCACATTTGCATACAAGCACAGCCTAAAATCAATTTTAAGATATAGGGGGAATTTGATATTTATAATTTACATAGGTGCCCATTTTACCAAAAAGGGGCCATTTTCATTAGTTTCTAAGATATCTCCCAAACTACATTTAAATAGATTTATATAGATAATTATCTATTTTTATATAGATAATCCACAGGGCCTATGCCGTTAAGTATAATTTTTTTTTTTTTTTTTTTTTTTTTTTTTTTGGGGGGGGGTATTTCAGACGGTGGTCAACATTGGGTCAGCACTGAACCCTTTAAAGTGCATTCATGTAGGGTCATGAGTCACATTCAAGGTAAATTATTTATTCATTTATTTATTTTATTAATTTTTTTCTGATATTTATACAAGATAGCACATTTTCACCATTAGTGGTGGTCTTCCATGAGGCCTTGTTTGATAACAGAGATGTTAAGTAACAATATAAACCCATCACAGCAACAAAACAAAATACAGAAGAAAAATAAATAAATAAATATATATATATATATATATATATATATATATATATTATATATATATATATAATTGTAAGGAAATATCATATACAACAGCTTTGGCAACTCTCGTGGAAATAATTATAATTGTGAGAAATGAAAATGAGAGAATAATGGTTGCGTAGCTTAAATCAAAGTTCCCCAGAGCTGTCCTCCCTTTTTGAATTTTTTCAAAGGTTGAAAAAATGTCTCCGCCGGGAATCGAACCCGGGTCGTTGGCTTAGAACGCCAATGCCTTAACCACTAGACCACGGAGACGGGCCAGTGATTTAGGCGACACCAGATTCAATTGACCGACAGATTGACAAATCTTCAACCTTATTAATTAATTCCTTTGTCGGGGGCAGGTGAGTTTTGAACAAAGACAAGCCGTATGCCTCAGCTGGATCCAAGCGAATGCTTTGAGATACATGTATACATTAGAATAATAATCATTATAAACAATTGTAAGGAAATAACATATCGACAGCTTTGGCAACTCTCGTGGAAACGAGGAAACGTGGAAACGAGAGTTGCCAAAGCTTTCGCTTGGATCCAGCTGAGGCATGCGGCTTGTCTTTGTTCAAAACTCACCTACCCCCGACAAAGGAATTAATTTATAAGGTTGAAGATTTGTCAATCTGTCGGTCAATTGAATCTGGTGTCGCCTAAATCACTGGCCCGTCTCCGTGGTCTAGTGGTTAAGGCATTGGCGTTCTAAGCCAACGACCCGGGTTCGATTCCCGGCGGAGACATTTTTTCAACCTTTGCAAAAATTCAAAAAGGGAGGACAGCTATGGGGAACTTTGATTTAAGCTACGCAACCATTATTCTCTCATTTTCATTTCTCATGATTATATATATATTTATATATATATATATATATATACATATTATCTGGTATCCTCGTAATAAATTTTTCAGAAACGTATTGGTGCATATTTCTAATATCGATGATATATTATGTACATACGGTAACTGATTTTTTTAATCAGATGAAAGGTTATCGATTACTTTTTGACATCCCCCCAAAATATAATAATATTCTGAAGGTTCACAAACAAAGTAAAGAGTTGATTTTGGTTCAATATAAATAACCACTTGCGATACTGAAAATGATTTACATAGACATAGGTAAATGACTAGCAGGAAACTGAGTCGGTGTAATTGCAAGTTTCTAGCGGCTGAACAATCTACAGACGGGTCATCAGTATTCACGACTGTGCAAATGGACCGAGAGTACCGTCGAACTTCAATTTTCGCCTAGTTCAACAAGTTATTCGACGAGGTTGTCTACAACTTTCATCATCGATTTCGTCGTCTATTAGTCGTCATTCGTCTTCATAGCCGGCCGTCAAGTGATGTATCTAGGCTTTTGGTGATTCATTTGTCATTGTCCGCGTTAGGTTTGATTTAATAGTTCGAAGTAATAGACATTAACATGATTAACATGATTAATACTATATAATGCTTTGTTTAAACAATTTTCCAGACTTCGAGAATGAAAAGCTTATCTTCATTGTACATTATCCAAGTCTCACTTGAGTGTTTTATTTTGCAACCAATTTCCTTTGTAAAAAAAGTTCTGATTGATATATCTGATAGATATTAAATTGCAAACTCTTCCCTTATATTCTTCAGTCTAATGATCTTTTATTCTGGGTGGTCAAGCCGTCCTTAATATAATAAATAAATGTACAAGAGTATTTGCTCTTGACAGTAAAGAAAGGAAAAAAAAATCTTTAAGCTCCCAACATTTTGGCAGGTTTTATTATTTAATGCATCACCATGACATAAAAACTACGCGCCTTGTTACAAACCATACCTGCTGTAGAATCAGTGTCACTTAGCTGTAGCCGAAAACCATCGTATATGCCAGACTCATCACTGACGAACTGAATCCAACCAGTGGGTGTGTACAACCTGTGAGAGCCAGCATGAAAGAGAAGTTCTGACATTCATTTGATGTGAACGTAAATGCGGCTTTCATCCACCTATAGTTTTTATTTCATTAGCCGAGAAAATACTTCGAGGGGTATGGAAACCGAATCCCTTATGATAAGTCTGTTTGGATCTGGGGATGCACAAGGAAGAGTGTATCACGGGCGGAAAACGACATAAACATGCCAAACTATACAACTATACAACTGTCGAGTAGATGTATAGTTTTAACTAATCAGAACACAGGAAACTATACAACTGTGCAACTGTTAGCAGCTACGCATGCATAGTTGCATAGTTGTACAGTAAGCGGGCCAAAGTGCCATAAATGCGAACAACTATACATCCCTACTGCTGTAGAGTATATGTATAGTTTTAACCAATCAGAACACAGAAAACTATATAACTATACATCTGCTCCCGCAGTCAGGAATAGATGTATAGTTTTAACCAATCAGATCACAGGAAACTAAACAACTATACATCTACTCCCGCAGTCTGGAATAGATGTATAGTTTTAACCAATCAGATCACAGGAAACTATACAACTATACATCTACTCTCGTAATCTCGAATTAATGTATAGTTTTAACCAATCAAAGAGGATAGATTAAAGGAAAAACAAAGAAATAAATAAGGAATAATGAAAAGACAGAGAAAAAAATTAGGAAAGAGAACAGGATAGACTAAAGGAAAAAAAAAAACTAACAAAGATACACATAAGGAAAGAGATGAGGATAGATTAAAGGAAAGACAAAGAAATGCATAAGAAAAAAGAAGATGATAGATTAAATGAAAACAAAGAAATACATAAGAAAAGAGAAGAGGATAGATTAAAGGAAAACAAAGAAATACATAAGGAGAAAGAAGAGGATAGATTAGAGGAAAAACAGAAAAATACATAAAGAAAGAGAAGAGGATAGATTAGAGGAAAAACAAAGAAATACATAAGGAAAGAGAAGAGGGTAGACGGAAGGAAAAAACAACAACCAAGATATACATAAGGAAAGAAAAGAGGATAGATTAGAGGAAAAACAAAGAAATACATAAGGAGAGAGGAGAAGAGGATAGATTAGAGGAAAAACAAAGAAAATACATAAGGAAAGAACAGAAGATATAGAAATGAAAACAAATAAGTACAATAAGGAAAGAGAAGCGGAAAGATTGAAGGAAACACAAAGAGAAGCGGAAAGTTTGAAGGAAACACAAAGAAGTACATAAGAATAGAGAAGAGGAAAGATTAAGGGAAAAACAAAGAAATACATGAGGGAAGAGAATAGGATATAAAAAAGGAAACACAGGAATGAGAAGAGGATCTTCAGTCTATCCTCTGATCTTTCCTTATGTATTTCTTTGTTTTTCCTCTAATCTATCCTCTTCTCTTTCCTTATGTATTTCTTTGTCTTTCCTTTAATCTATCCTCTTCTTAAGCCTTATGTATTTTCTTTTTTCCCCTTTAAGCTATCATCTTCTCTTTCCTTATATATTTCTTTGTTTTTCCTCTTCAATCATCTTCTCTTTTCTTATTTGTTTCTTTGTATTCAAGACTGCGGGAGTAGAGGTATGGTTGTATAGTTTCCTGTGATCTGATTGGTTAAAACTATACATCTACTCTACAGCAGTAGGGATGTATAGTTGTTCGTATTTATGGCACTTTGGCCCGCTTACTGTACAACTATGCAACTATGCATGCGTAGCTGCTAACAGTTGCACAGTTGTATAGTTTCCTGTGTTCTGATTAGTTAAAACTATACATCTACTCGACAGTTGTATAGTTGTATAGTTTGGCATGTTTATATTGTTTTCCGCCCGTGATACACTCTTCCTTGTGCATCCCCAGATCCAAACAGACTTATCATAAGGGATTCGGTTTCCATACCCCTCGAAGTATTTTCTCGGCTAATGAAATAAAAACTATAGGCGGATGAAAGCCGACTGCGGGAGTAGAGGTATGGTTGTATAGTTTCCTGTGATCTGATTGGTTAAAACTATACATCTATTCCAGACTGCAGGAGTAGATGTATAGTTGTATAGTTTCCTGTGATCTGATTAGTTAAAACTATACATCTATTCCGGACTGCGGGAGTATAGATGTATAGCTGTATAGTTTCCTGTGATCTGATTGATTAAAACTATACATATATTCCAGACTGCGGGAGTAGATGTATAGTTGTATAGTTTCCTGTGATCTGATTGGTTAAATCTATACATCTACTCAACAGCGGTACGGATGTATAGTTGTTCGTATTTATGGCACTTTGGCCCGCTTACTGTACAACTATGCAACTATGCATGCGTAGCTACTGACAGTTGCACAGTTGTACAGTTGTATAGTTTCCTGTGTTCTGATTGGTCAAAACTATACATCTACTCGACAGTTGTATAGTTGGGCATGTTTATGTCGTTTTCCGCCCGTCATACCCATGGGCCATCTTGCCTACGTGCGCCTTTGTGAGTTACTCTGACAGCATTGCTATACATGAGATATGTCTTATACTCATAAAACAACGTTGCAATTTCAGCTTGAAAGTGAGGTAACTCAGGTCCGTGGTCAGTCTTACAACTAGGGAGGGGGGGGGGGGGGGGTGGTGCGTAGGGTGCGTATGATATTCGTTATAGCAAGGAACCAACAGGGCAAGATACTATACGATGTCGGTCAGAACCTCACTATGCATAGTCATTACTCTCGAATGGGGGTAAAGGTATATATTTGGTTTTTAAAAATTCGCCCTGTCATGCCCCTGCGTCTTTAAAACCTTTGTGAAAGCCCCATCTTTTATGGTCAATTTGTACTGAAGCATAAGCCTAGCATAGCATGTAAGTTGGGGTGCAGAGAAGAGTGGGAAACCCTCAATACATGCAATGAGCTATATAGTTTCCTTTTGCTGGCAAAAATAACACTTTGACATCTTGTTTAAACAAAGCTTGAATAAGTGCAATTATATCCCTTCTATGAATATTCATGAGTATTCTAAATACATGATTGGTCAATTGGTGCTCACGTGATAAAATATAATTTCACTAGGAAAAACAAATCTCTGCCAGAGCTCCGAATAGCGTTAACTATTTTTTCCTGGGCAGAACTGCGCATGCTCTATTTAATATTTTCTTCCAAGGCACTACTGCGCATGCTCACTGTTCATTGACAAAATCTGTGTCAAATTCGAACGCACAACAGTACAGACCACCCCGCTAAGACTAGGCGTCCACTAGGGTGCGGACAAGACGCGGAATGCAAGATTAGTCATTCCTCATTCATTCAGCAAGCTCTCCGCATATTCTTGAAAGGCTCCGTTCACTGTCTTCACCATTCCTGAACACTTCCCAGCGTTTCCGCACCTTCAGGAGAGAGCAAAATTTCCGCGTCCAAATTTTGGTCTCGACCAAAATTTGGACGCGGAAATGAACTTCCTGACACCTTCGGCAACTTGTCCGCATTGTCGTCCGGACATCGTCAGGACATCCTGCCTTTCTTTAACACTTCCGCATTCTCCGGAAACGCTCCTGAAAGCTTCCGCGATGCCGGAAGCTTCGCGAAGGCAAGCGGAAGCCACGCAGAATGTTTCAGGATTGTCCTTGTCCGTAATTTTACCACTCCTGGTGTGATCCTAGATGTGTCCGCACTGTCCTGCCACGATCAGCATTTTCCGCGGCATTTCGGGACATTCCTGAATGATTCCTAGGACGCTCCTAGGACTGACTGCAGTCAATGTGTTGACATTCTTAATAATGTCTCAGGAAACAATAATTTGCATAATTTTTCCGCGTCTGACGCGGAACGAATGCCGAAATGACAAAATTTGCTTCCGCAACCCTTCCTAATGTTGTCGGCGCTCTAGTGGACGCCAGCCCTAAGCGAGTCCTTATACGGACTGCTCATAACCTTGCCGCCCGCAGTATCGGCGCAAGTCACCGGTACTTTAGCCCCGAGCTATATAGCGCTCGATCCAGATCAGCTGGTAGCTAATCGGTTCGGGTCGGATATGTAAACAAACATGGTGGCCTCCGCAAAAGTTCGCTTTGACCTCTTACAAGAGGCAGATATCGACGATTTTATTGCTTCCACTGACAGTTCAAATACGAAGAAAGTGATCAAGTTTGGTTTGGTTGTTTTTTGTGAATTCTGCAGAGTGACTAACGTCACTTTTGAGGAACTTTCAAATCAAGATTTGGACAGCGTTTTGGCGAGATTCTACATTGCTGCAAAAAACAAATGAGGAGAGGATTATTTTGAATTAGTTGTAAAGAAGAGATATAAAACAAATATACCAAGCATTTAGTTCGAAAGTATAGTGGAAATTATATATCTTCGGAGGGACTGGCAATAGTTACTATTTTTTCCTCGGGGCTTTACCCCTCGGAAAAAATAGTACTATGCCAGTCCCTCCTCATATGAATAATTTTCCACTATACTTTCTCACAGCTTGGTATATGTGTAGAGTATACCTTATATCCGAAGGTTCCCCATAGCCTGAAACGGAAGCCAGCTGAACACTATCCGACGAGGTTGGTGAATCTCCTGTACCAATCGTAATACGATCACCACATGCTTCAAGACTCACATATAAGAAGTGGATGAGAACATAGTATCCCGATGGAGCCGTGATGAACCAATTGTAGAGTGTGTTGTCAAAGTAAGGATTAGGATAGTTCGGAGAAGTTAACGTCTGCGTTTCTCCAAAAGTAAGGGTCACGTTCTCATCTTCAAAACACAGAATGAAGCACTCAAATAGTTATACTACACAAATCACCATCACATAGAGTATATGATTTCATTTCGGTTTTATCCAATATTTAGTGATTTTCTATTTACCTGGAAAATATAGCAGTATTCCATAATTTGGACGCGTCAATAAATGAGGTAGGACGTTTAATAATGGATATCAACTGAATATAAAGAAATTTCAAGTACGTTGAGACTTTTATCGAATTGAAATAATTTCGGTTTATGTCAATGATACAAAAACTGACAGTGAGGCAAAATGTGTAGGTACCAAAGGACGTTACGTTCTTACACAAAAGGTTAAAAATATGTCTACCCGCTCACCTCAAACATGTTGCGATTTCATTGAAAATGTGACATTAATTCCATGTTGTATATTTTCTCATACCAGCACATTATTTTTTCCCCTAACGATACAGATTACTTATTAACCGATGCTTCTAATTTGGCTTTTGATCAACGGTCGGTTAAGTCATGTAAGTCGCGTGATTGTCGCGTTACTTTGGCAGTCCAAAATGAGAATGAAATGTAATGGTATCTTTAAACGGTCCAAAGAAGAAGAAGAAGAAGAAGAATAAGAATAAGAAGAATAAAAAGAATGTGGTTTATCAAAAGCATCCCCCGGCGTGCGCACGGCATAGATGTAGGCCTAGACCAACTTTAGACAAATTAAAACTTATGGGCCTAGAGCATTCGCCATTTTGGACTGGCTGGGGTATGGTGCAGGTGTTGCTGCATAGCAGCGATTGCGCCTTAATTTATTCATGTAAAGTGCATGATTTCCTAAATGTATTTTTAAACAATATTAGGTTACTGACGAACTGGAATAGGCCTTGGAATGAAACCAGGTTTTGTTTGATAAACCGCTATCTACTGACCCATTTTTCAGAATCCGCCATTGTCAACAAATCAGTAAGTCATCACGTTGCTATACTGCCACATTATAAATATAAGCTCGCGGAGCGAATGCATGCGATTGTAATGCATGTACTTCTAGGCCCATAAGTTTTGATTTATCTAAAGTTGGCCTAGGCCTAGCTCTATGCCGCTCGCACGCAAGTCCACTGCTTGGACTGCTCTCTATCCCTGGCCGGTGTGACGGTAGATGGTGTGACGGTAGCGTATTATGTTACGGCTCCCATGCAGACCCCCTCCAGCCAAGGAGGTACATGTAGGCCTACTAGGCTTGCCTAATACCTCTTTGGAGAACGTGTGCATGCCTGCATGGACATGATCGACGAGTTAACTGTGATAACTTGTTGATAATATGATTCCTGTAAAGCTGTAAACAAGTAGGCCTACGCGTAGGTCATGGTCCAGCCAATCCAAAGAAATGATATGCCAGGTTATCAATTAATATCTATTCCGGGAAATAAGATTGCCCTATATGGTGCTTAAAAGGCATTTTGCCCAGCTTCCATTCAGAGACGTCGATCCGGGCGGGGGGGGGGGGGGGGGGGGGGATATTTCGGTGAACTATTAATCCCCCCCCCCCCCCCCATCTAATGACAAAAAAAATAAGAAAAAGAAAAAGTGAAAATGAGATAAAAGGGAAGGGGAAAGGGAAAGGGAGAGAGAAAAAAATGTCCTGGCAGTACAGTAGGTCTGAGGGGATAATTGTTCAGGGGTATGTTTAATATAATGTGGAGAATCCATGTTCTCTCCTGTAGAACCTTTTTTGTTCGGAGCTTGGGAGCAACATTGCTACATTTGGTGACACCAGGTGTACCTCTTGGCATGCTGTCCACATGGGCCGCGGAACCGGGGGGCTGGGGGGGGGGGGGCTACAGCTCTCCACCGCCCCAACTTTTTTGAGTAGACACGTTAAAAAAAATCTCGAAGAAAGGCTCGAGCTCGGGAGGAGGGGGGGGGGGGGGGGGTTATGTACCCGAACTTTTCGGGGAGGAGGTAGGGTGGCCTGTACAAATATCCCTTCCCCCCTAATTTTCAAGGAAGAAATAATTTCTATATACTAATCAGTTACTGATAAAATTGATAAAATTAATATAAACGACTTTTATTGTAGTGAGAATTCCTATAAAATGCAATTAAAATGATAAAGATATGATTTGAACGTCCCCATATTTCCGATTTCATATATCAAAATCTCTCAGCCATGTCCATTACTAACATGTTTTCCATTGGTACAAATGGGCATTACATCACCGCCTATTTAATGCACAGTAATTTAATGCAAAATGTAGCCTAATAAAACATGGTATTATAAACAACGTGTAGAAAACACGCTCAGATATTTTCACGTCATGTTGAAGACACGAGGAGACTTCCCGGAACTCTACAGCATTCTCCAAAATGACAGTCTATCTATGATATCTTCTACAAGTTCACATGGTTCATAAGCTTGATGAGTCTTCTTTTAGGATTCAGAATGACGCATCAAATCTTTAGAGAAATTTTAGAATTATGTAAAATCAGGCGCTGTGGGGGTGGGGGTGGGGGGGGGGGGGTAGTGCAATAGATGAAATATGTTAATTAAGAACTTTAAATGGACTGCACTTCCATCCCTTAGCTCCCAGGGGACTTTGCTTTAATTGGTTGTCTGCATATTCTTACGCTTATTGCAAGTCACGGAGTGGGGAGAGGAGCGCTCAGGGACGGGGGGGGGGGGGGGGAGGGGCCTAGAAGGGGTGCGGTATTGTGTTTGGATGTGCGGGTATGGCTGTCTATTCCTCACTTTTTCTATTCTTTTTGATAAGTGCTCCCTTTATTTTATTTCTGAAAACGAGCCTCTCCACTTTTCACCTTTCATAAAACCCCTAATAAACTATTTCCTTCGACACTTTCACTTTAAATCATTTGCATCACATGCACCTATTAATCTCTTTCAATACCTGCCTTTTTTCCATTCCCACTTTTCAGATACAAGAATTATCCCCTTTCCATCTGATAACAGCATCTTCACCTGTGGCAATTGCCTCTATTCAAATTTGAGAGGTACCCGTTTTAATTACACGAATGCCCCTTCCGCCTTCTGCTAAATGACACTTGACATCTCTGATGAATGCCCCTTTACACCTCTGATAAGTTCTCCTTTATCCATTTTGACACGGGCTCCTTTTCTTTCCAAGAAGTACAATTATTCCTTCTGATAAGAGCCCCTCTTCCTTTTTTTTTTTAACACCCCCTTTTCCACTCTCATAAGTACCTTTTTCACCTCTGGTATAACGTGCCAATATTCATGCGCGACAAATACTACATGTTTCATCCTCTTTGCTTTTTTTAATATGATATACTCCTGCTTCTTTTCCTTTTTGATAAGTGCCATTTTCGTTCAGCATAAGGGCCCCTTTTTTCTTGCTCCATAATTTGTGGTCACATTTATATTTGATATAGCCTAGTTATGTTACTTATTAGAGGTCTTTTCAGTCTCTCATGTCAAGACTGTGTTCAAACACCTTTTAAAAACTGGGTTTTCCCTCTTCATATGATGTTATTGATCACCATGGAGCTTCACAGATCTTTAAAAAACTACTCGCTCGCTTCGCTCGCTTGCACATTAATATGTAGGTCATCAAACCCAACTGCAAACATTGATGCTGAAGTGAATTATATTAGAGCATGTACGAAAGAAACATAATTGAAATCCTTATAAATGTATTCACAATGTAGGGTATATATGACAATGTTTATTAATGGCATATTAATGGCAAAAAGAGGGAAAGGATAACAGAAAAGGGATAATTCATATTGAACTTTCCAAATTAGACCTGTGCACCCCCCCCCCCCCCATTATGCCGGTGTCCGAATGACTGGAGTCACGTTGCACCACTGCACAGAATAATCCTTCTCTTGTATGAAAGAAGAAGAAGAAGAAGAAGTAGAAGAAGAAAGACAAGTTCATGCAAAAATGTTATGATCGTTATTTTTAATATATATTCCTTTGTTTTCTAAGTACTACCCAACATTTCTTTTAAAAACTTTAAAACATCTTTTCTTAGATCTGATTCTTTTTCATGGTTTTCTTGCTGTTTTTAAATTTTTAGTATTATTTTTTTTTTTATAGCTAAAACAATATTAATCTGTACCTTTAAAGGGTGACTAAAATAGAAAATTAATTGCCCATTTTTCGTAGGAAGGAGTCATCAGGAGCCAAAAAATATCTATCACACACTTTTTTATGCATTCAGTCGTATTTCATAATCATTTGAAAAGTACATTTTTGCTGATTTACACAGTCATAAGCCCCGCCCCTAAAAAAACCCATCGAAGCGACATCATGATCACGTGATCTGTGACGTACGAGAAGTAAGGGAAAATATTCCACCAACCTATATACCGTGCGCGCCCGCAGGCCCCGGCAGGCCCAGCCCGGTGCCGAACATGACATTCACCGCATCGACCATTTGCATCGCATATTTTCGTGTGTTTAATTCCTCACAATAAATTTGATTTTGCATGGCCGTCGCCAGGGGGGGGGGGGGGGGGGGTGCAGAGGGTGCGAACGCACCCCCCTCCAGACAAAAAAAAAAAAAGGATTTTTTTTTTTTTTTTTTTGGGGGGGGGGAGAACGTCGCCGGGTGGGGGGTGTCTTTTGAAAAGGGCGACATGTTCTTATTGTGTAGTGTCGAACAACTCATATCTGCGCCACCAGCACCACTGCATGCCTGACATTGGAGTTGGTAAGTTTTGTCTCTTTTTTTTTCCAAAAGGCACCCCCCCCCTTGAAAAAAGCTGGTGACGGCACTGTTTTGGGACACAATTTCATCAATAATGCCAAATCGGTGTATAGTTGCGGGCTGTAGCAAGACCCCTAAAGATGATGTAAGCCTACGTAGGCTACATCATTTTCCTAAAGATGAAAATGTACGGAAATTGTGGGTCGCAAAGGTATGCTCACGCGGGCAGAGTGGCAAGGGCCAAGCGAGTGGAGTACAATTTGCAGTGATCACTTTCAGGCATGAAAATTGCTGTTCATCAAAAACACTGAAAAACTTTCGTGAACCAAAGCGAGGGAGCGAAGTGAAAGAGTAGGGAGATTTTTTTCAAATTTGGGGTTCAGAATTGTACAATCTAGTGCATTCTGTGGTGAGATATTTAACCTCATATTCAATGAGAATCTGGATCAGGATGATTTTATATAGCATAAGGCATACCAAAAACAGGCTCTGAGTACATAATTTATCAATACCACCAAATGCGATTTAATGTGTATTATGTGCAGAGCACTTTCATGAATAAAACTGAGCAGTGAGCTGAATAAACATCAAATAATCCACTCCCCAAAATCCCAACTTACTTTTCTAGACCAGTAAGTTGACTTTTCTCGGTACAGAATGTCTATAGATTTTGCCTCTCCTGTATCATTATCTCTTTTGACAATGTCTTTGCGCTTTATTTTGAGGCCACAGAATGCCATGACTTCTGCAATGTTTATGACATGAAGTTGTTTTGACTTCCTGCGTTCAACAACACGGCCGCGCTGCAGTGGTCATGAGCGATCGAAATATCCCATCGTCGATGATCACATACCTTGCAAAATGCATGCCGTTTACTTTTTCCAAAAGCCGTGATAATGTCAAACTCTACTCTTATCCACATGATCTTGCTGTAAAACTGGAAATTTTCAAGGCTTATCCTTTTAAAAGTACAATCCAAATCGGCAAAAAACAGATCATTCGCTTACTTGAGACATCGCAACTGCACTAGCAAACATACGGTGTGCATTGCACATGGGTTGTGTGACTGTGTACATGTAATTACATGCATGTGCTTGTAGTATGAATAGCCTTCCGCCTTCAAGCGAGTGCGCGATTACGGGAGGTATTTTGTGTAATCCTCGGCAGTTATTATGCGATCCCTTCGCATGTACGTATAGTATAAACACGGACACAAGTTGCTGTGTGAGTACATGCGTGAAGTAAGCCAAGGGATCGCCTCTGATTCCGTCTTTATTGCATGCCCATGTATACTGTGTATACACGATGACGTGTGCGTGGAAAAGTGTGAATTACGCGGAAAAAAAATCTAGGCTCGGAGGAAAAAGCGGAAATCCGCGGATACGCGGAAAATTTTCATGCCTGCACTTTTCTTCTCCAGCAGCTGCAGCAGCTTCACCCGTGGCCCCTTCCCCCGCGACCCCTTCACCATGCCCTGGCGCGTCTTCTGCGAGGGGTTCAAACATATATGGTCGAATTCCCCTTGCCACTGCATGCACTTGAGCTTCTTCTCTTTCGGGATCGATAAATCATCTGATAAATCAAAGTTCGTATCTGGCTCAAAAAGTCCTCCAAATCGGACTCGCGATCACTATCCATCTCTCTAAGTTACTCGAAGAATTCAGCCAAAAATCTAAGTCAGTACTTGTACCGTATAGTACATGTAAAGCGAAGAAAAAAAAAAGGCGAGAGTAAAAACAAACCAAACAAAAGCGTTCAACAGTCGCTTAGTACGAGGGGGAACATAGTTGCCGTACTAAAGATGTGTAGTACATTGCACAGACGCATAAAACGGCTGTGTACGCGTTTAAGACCAATGCAATAACTGGGCGTTGTGGCGTGCGCCTGTAATCCAGCTAACAGTGGAAGTTATAAACTGATTCAGCGGACCCAGGTTCGAAACTGAGTCACGTCTTTCGGATGGTGACGTTAAAGGTCGGTCCCCAGACGTAAATAATCATATCTGATTGATACACGTCTGTAAAAACCCAATTACACACTATCGTTCGGCAAGCTCAGATGGATGAGAACATTGTTCAAAGAAAAGTTAAAAAAACAAAACAAGAGCTGTATATTGGGGCAAAAGTGTTCACTGATCTTGTAGAAAATATATTGATAATGATTATTCACTCCTAAGACTATATTGATTAATTTCCCTTTTTCATAAATTGTCCGTTAAACAGAGGGGTCAAATACCGCATTGTGTGTACAATGTTACATTGCCGCAGCCTGCAGATCTTGTGCCTCTTACTCTTCATACGTCACTTGGGGGTGTGACGTCAATTAGCCAATCAGCTCACGAGTTTTAAGGAACGGTCCCAAAACCTCTACTTTTCCCCCTTTTTTCGCCAAAACGAGACATAATTTTGACAATCAATTGCCAGATTCGTGATTTGAAAGCAAAAATACATGGAAACAGCACCTTTTTTCTCTCTAATTTAGTCACCCTTTAAATTGGGGTATATTTGAAGTATTGTTTCATAAGAAAAATTACACTTGCCCTGATTTGTTATTATTATCTAATTATATATGGTCTGATTGTATGAGACTATCAAATTTTCTAGGGTCTGATTACGTGAGACTATCAAACGATACTCTCAAAGGAAACGATATTCGCCAAATGATATAAAATTCGCCAGCCCTTTGGCCGAGCAGAGTACCACATCCGCCCGGCGGATTTGGTGACGTTACACGATCTGCCACCACACCGGCCGTGTGTATCGTACCTACCGGTACGTGCGCGGCTTTCACAAATCAGCCATATATACAAAATTAATGTACACACATTCCACTGCATTCGGGGAGGGTGAATATGTGGGGAAGAGTGAATTCGTGGGGATGTACGGATCAGCGCGCGCGCACGCACGCATTCGAAAAAGGTGAAAGATTGAAATGACCATTATACTCGCACGCCGGGGGAGGGTTTTAATTTTCTCTTTTATTTTGACCCTTTAAAGATACCATAACTTTTCCCTCTGGGCTTTATTATTATTATTATTATTATTATTAAGTATTTGCCGTCACCTGTGCCTGGGAGGGGAAAAGCGAACTAAATCACTGTAACCCTCGGGTCTCTCCTCCCGATATAACTGATTGGGATGTGCAGGTGTACCACTACACCGGGGTTCCCCCCTACTCTTATTCGAGGAGTGCAGTGGGTTCTTAACGTGCAAAGGTTGTGACTGTCCTCTATACGGGGCCTCCAGTTAACGTCCTATCCGAGGGACGGAGTGTTTTCCACTGTAACATAGCCTGCGTCTATGAAACAAGGGAGGGGCACGTTACCACAACGCAGGCTTCAATCATCCGCCTGGGGTGGATTAGAACCCACGATCTTTTGTTCGACAGGCAGACGCTTTACCGACTGAGCCAACTCGCCTCCTTTGTGGCGTGCGCCTGTAATCCAGTTAACAGTGGAAGTTATAAACTGATTCAGCGGACCCAGGTTCGAGACTGAGTCACGTCTTTAGGATGGTGACGTTAAAGGTCGGTCCCAGTTGTAAATAATCATATCTGATTGATACACGTCTGTAAAAACCCTATTACACACACACACACACACACACACACACACACACACACACATACCTCATTTTTGAACTGCCAAATTAACGCGACAATCATTTTGTATCCAGTATAGCTGAGGTGAAAAAAAAAAATACTACATGCTACATGTATGTATATATATATATATATATATATATATATATATATATATATATATATATATATATATATAATACATGTCATGTATAACTCTTTTTCTATATTTGTTCGATTTTAGTCAATTAAATTTCAGGCGGAAGCCTTTTCCATTTTGAAGAGACAGAAGTAAATAGGATATAACATCTGGAAATCCGTTCATTTACCCTTCTATTTTTATCCCTAAACAAAAAAATATCTCAACAGATCAATTTCTTGCTGGAACTCAATTTTAGAAAACCACAGATGAATAGCATCATCATGTCATCGTTATCATC
Source organism: Heliocidaris tuberculata (assembly GCA_025618425.1). Classification (NCBI taxonomy): domain Eukaryota; kingdom Metazoa; phylum Echinodermata; class Echinoidea; order Camarodonta; family Echinometridae; genus Heliocidaris; species Heliocidaris tuberculata. The sequence continues at coordinate 34,486,003 of CM046848.1, forward strand.
ACAAATGTGATAACCCCGACGAAGGTTCTTACACTTAATCTAATAGGAAATAGACCGTTGTTTACCATTACTGAGAGAACATCTTACTCCTGCATCATCCGCATGAGTACAATCATGGACACCAAGACCATTGTGGGAGCAGTCCAGAATGCTCAATTCTTCTCCAGTGCAGTGGACGTTGTCAAGAGTAATGTTTCCTGTCCCTTCTCCAAATGCAGCACCCGAGAAAGCGCCCTCTACTCCCGGGAAGCCCATGCTTCTGCAGACGACCTTAGCATCATTGATATCCCAATAATCGTCACATACCGTACCCCACACTCCATCAGCGAAAACTTCTACCCTGCCTTCCATGTAGTCAGAACCATCGTGGAGATGCACTGATTGAAAAATAAAGGCATAAAGCGACAAATAATGAGAGGGGAAAAAAGATTTTTGTTTTAGATATAGCATCAAGCGGAAAAAGTTGTACTAAGGAAGGTTAATTACCGCCATGAATTATTTCGCTATGTTATTTTAATTACCTGTATTAAAGGGCCCCTGCAACCCAAACGCAACCCAAATGCAAGTTTATTGCTGTTGATGTGCAGGGATGCATACAACTAATATTCTGTTATTCAAACATCTAGATATGTTTCGTAGATTTTTAAATGTTTAAAAAAGTATTTTTTTTTCCTACCTGCTAAGCTCCACCCTAAAAAAAAAAAATCCAGATCTCATTCTTGCAATGACATCGTCTGTCAATCATTAGTCAGCTACACTAAAATTCTACAGTAGACAGTGGAATGTAACTTCCCCCAGCTCAGCACATGCTCACAATAGAATTGCATGCTTTCAAACAATACCTCCTCATTACCATTCTTTTCCTGGTGATGCTGCAGCATGCATGACATAGCAGCTCCTATGCAGGCATTGTATTGTCTATGAATAATAATGGCTACTTATATAGCGCTCATATCCGTCACGCAGTGACGCTCATGGAGCTTGGACATATATTACCCTGGTTATAGCCGAGCCGCCAAAGTAACTAGCGCTCAAGCATATCAGGTACCCATTTACACCTGGGTGGAGAGTGGCAAATGTAGATTAGAGTCTTGCCAAAGGACCTTAGTGCCGTGGTGGGATTCGAACCCAGTACCTTGTGATCTGCAGTCCGGTGACTTATCCACAAGACCACAACACCTCTACATTAGAACAGATGGTCATCTCTGGCAAAGCTACATACCTCTGTCTCTCCTTAGCTCACTAATGACTGAAAGATGATGTCATTGCAGGAATGAGATCTGGAACATTTTTTAGGGTTGAGCTTAGCATGTTTGAGAAAATGATTTTTAAAAAAGTAAAAATCTATGAAACATATTTAGATGTTCGAATAACAAAATATGAGTTGTATGCATCCCAGCCTGCACATCAACAGAAATTAACTTGCATTTGGGTTGCGGGGGACCTTTAATGGGTCTACTGAATTTCTAAAAAGTCCATCTTCAGCTTATTGCTAACTTCAATTTCTCTCTATACAGCTACACTGTAAAAAATTTTGCCGTGTTTTCACGGACATTTCCTGGCAGTCGGGATGCCGGGAATGTCCGTTTTTCCACAGTTGTTGTTGGGTTTTTTTAAAACGGAAATCAGCATATATTTACAATCGCCCGACATAAAATTAGAGTCTTTTTCCTGTAAAACAACAGCAAGATTGTAAATATATGCTGATTCCCGGTAAACCAACAAACTTGCTGTTGTTTTACAGGAGAAAGACTGTAAAATTGACATAACGGCAATAACTTGTAATTTCAAGGGCCAAAAAAACCCTGTAGTTTTACAGTTATGTTTTACAGCATAGTTATGTTGGAGGAGTGTTCTTCTTCTACACCACGTTCAGCTGGGAGGTCAAATATTACACATTTCCAGCCCCGCACTAATTTTTTTAGCAAGATATTTCAAATGCCCAGCCCAGTTCAGCTATACTTTATTTTCGTCTTCGTTATGGTTTCTTTGTACTACGTATATGCACGGGCTCAGACTATAGAGCGAATTCCTACCCGTTATTCCTTAAACTCAACACCCTTAAAGTTATGCTTAACAGAAGTATTCATTCATACCCCACCCGTAACGCTAATGATTACCACTTAAATAATCCTAAAACTTTGTTAGCACACAAATCTATTAGACATACCGGTCCCGATATATGGAATTCACTACCAGATGCAGTCAAGTCACACTACTCTCTATTCTTTCAAGGCAGCCGCCAAAAAGTACCTCATCAAACAATATGATGACTCTGGGCGTAATGACATATTACTTCTCTCCTCTTTCTCCCTCTTTCTTCCTTCATCCCCCCTTTCTCCTTTTTCTCTCTCTTTCTTTGCACTCCCTACACTTCCCACTTTTCACTTCTTCCCTCTGCTTAACTCTTTCCTAATATCTCTTCAACACAGTTCACTTTTCTACTTACCATCCTCTTCTATTTATGTTTTCTTTCTCCATACATCTCATCTCATCCCCATTCTTAATTGACTTCTATTACTTTGAATAGAACGAAAAGTCTTTTTTTTTTTTCTTTCCTTTTTTTAATATTCTCCTTTCTTTAGTATTTCCTATTTTTTTGTAAAGGATTGTCACTCCATCAAGCTTTGCTTATGTGACAGTCCTTCTTTATGATTCATTTACGTTAATTATATAATGCAATTACATGTACTCTATTTGATAATGTATTAAAATTTGTTTATGTTGTAATCAGTTTGTAAAATATGTTTGAAGAAGGAAAAAAAAGAACCATAAAGATAAATAAATAAATCTAATCTAATCTAATCTAATGATATCGAAAAAGACACTTTAATAATTTCACGCTACTTCCGTCGGAATTTGATTTATTTCTTAGATTGCTAAATTTCAACGAGATATTGAGACTGTTTTAATTTCAACGCGAGATTGAGAACCAAGATTGCTTTACAAACGGAACTCAATAGACAAATGTGAAAGTTATAAAAAGAACGCAGTTACTACCGTACAGATAATGTAATCTCTAAGCCGGCTTAGAAATAAAACATATATTGAAAATCTCGTAATCTACTTTTAAAATACTTACAATGTCAGCACACCTTTGAATATAAAAAGAAATAAAACAGCTTTTGGAGATGGCAAAGACTTGTTACAATCAGGAAAATTTGCGTCTACGAGCTAAAATATTTACTTCAGATTATTCTGGCACAGTGCAGACAAACGCATTATAATATAACGTGTCTTGAATACAGACTATGACGGGTACACTTCATTAACGTGTTCAGGTGTTCAATCTACAACCCAGCTTAGGGATTACATTATCTGTACAGTATAAGTGTGTTCTCTTCATAGTTTTTTGACAGTTGTTTTCTGTGTCCCACCTGTGAATCGGGAGACGGTGCACACTTTCCAGCAAGTTTTCGCTATTTTGCTAACATCCGTTTGGTCTAAACTTTACCACAACATATCATTACATATTAAAAATTCACAATTATTTTCGAATACAGTTTATCAAAATGAAGCTTCACCAAAAATAATTAAATTAAGATTTATTCACAAAAAACTTTCTTACCATCAGATGGGGATACCCCGTCGATATATTCTCACCTTTCCCCTAGATCGCTCCGTTTACTCAAAGTAGGCTACCCACAAAAAAAATAGAATAAATTCAAGTAGTAAAATGACGTCTGATCATCCCCATGTTTTAGAATGGATATGCCTACCAGCCATTAGTAGAACTCTAGGGGTATCAGCATAGTTATCATAGTAAACGGAAATAGTATACACACCTTCCAAGCAAAATGATTCATAATCGGAGCAGCAGTCGCCATATTCTTGGCAGAAAACGTCACAAAAACAAGTACCACTTTCTACGAATCCGCAGTCACAACACCCTTGACAGTATCCACCTGGATCGGAAATAACCATATTCTTGTTTCACTTTATAGAAAGCGGTTTTGAAGCCATCTTCCGCCGTATATCAATAGCCTTGCAATCAAGGGAGATGATGCAATATATATATATATATATATATATATATATATATATATATATATGGGTATATATTTACACACACACACACACACACGCGCACACGCACTCGCCTATATATATATGTGTGTGTGTGTGTGTGTGTGTGTAGTTCAAAAAGTTCTGCGACGGAGATCAAAAATAGAGAGAGAGACGCAGAATTAATGACTCCGTTAGACACAAAAGGTTCAATATTTCGCCTATATACATATATTTATACTGGGATGAATTCAAGCCAAAGATGACGCAGGATACTCAGAAAATTTAAGCTTTCGTCTTTCGACTTCATCAGAAATTTATTCTGAAACAGTTATAAAGAGAAGATACAATCACTCAGAAAGGCATGACAAAAACCAACAAAGCACTAAGTGTGTGAGAATAATTCACAAAATACAAAGAGAAGACACAAGCATTCGAAAATTGATGGACTAATATTACTCTCAGTAGAAATATATATACTGAAATGTCAAATGAATTATAATAAGGCAGACATACCTGTCGTGGACAGAACTGATGTCAAGGTCTTGTTGAATTCCTTGAATAATGTTAATCTTTTTGACTTGCTTAGATAAAAAGCGTACTTTCTAAGTACGCTTAGATTTAGATTTGAAAGATTATCGAATGGCGGTTGCATTTACCAGTCCTGTGATATCCCATAATTTGAAGCTAATTGTTTTATTTTGTTACAGATGTATGATATTTTGAGTATGATATTCTCCATACATTTTGAATAGTACATGTAGTATATATATATATATATATATATATATATATATATATATATATGTAGAATGTCGTATGAACTCGGTGACTTGTTTACTCTCAGTATATTACCTTAGCGCATTTCAAGTACTTAATATTCATGATATTACCCATGGCAACATATGCGCATTGGCAATTCGCAGTACTCTTTCTCACACCAATGGGTATCTAAGTAACTCGGAACGAATTCAACAATACCTTGACACTATTATGTTATATTATTATATTATTATAATTATTATCATAATTTATTTGAAATTCTTCTCTTTATAACTGTTTCATGATAAATAAATGATGAAGTCGAAAGACGAAAGCTTAAATCTCCGGAGTATCCTGCGTCATCTTTGGCTTGAATTCATCCCACTATGTTCTATATCACCCAAACCAAAGCGAATGGTAAAAGTAAACTCAACATCATCACATTATATATATATATATATATATATATATATATATATATATATATATATATATATATATATTGTAACGAAATGGGTTTAATTTCGTAGAAAAGATTAAGTTTTAGTGTAGAAATAATCGTTTTGGTCGATTACCGCATTCAAATAACATTTTTATCAAAATGTGATAGCGATAGTGTAACGTTTGTGACACGTTAGAGAAAGAACATGTTTTAGTTTCATTTTAGCCCATAAATTTTGTTGTTGTTATAGTTGCTTTATATGATTGTTTTGAGCATTTCATGCCAATTAATCTGGTAAATTATTTGCCTATAGGTTAAAGCAAGGAGAGTTAGGAAGATATGAGTTAATTATTATATGTGTATTTAACTAACAACTTTTTCTTGTAACATGTAATTGGATATGTAGTCGTGTATTTGTAAAAATAAATGGATTGTGGCTGGGTTGTTCACTGCATACCAAGTCAGTGCTCAACAAGCCTGATAGTGCGATGGCTGATACTTCAGGCTGGCTTGGTGTGCAGGCCAAAGCACAGCCTTCCCAAATATTGATTGGGAAGATATCGAGGGAGCTTGTTCAATCGCTATGCCAGCAGCGTAGCCAGGATTTCATTTTAGGGGGGGGGGGGCAGTTGTGAGCACGCGAAGCGTGCTCCCCAGCCGGGGGGGGGGGGGGGGTTGTGCTGGGAGGGGGGATTTTATCCCCTCCCGCGCGAAGCGCGAAAGCTTTGACGTTTGAGCAAATTCGAGAGAAAGATAACTCCTCGTAGCACCTTTTTTTAGGGGGAAAGTTAGTTCGACACCCTGATTGCTTTTCAATTATTTGGGCGCAATACTGCACTGTATGTAGCAGGGGTGGGCGCAGGGATCGAGAGGGGGGGGGGGGTCTTCCTTCCCGCGCGAAGAGCGAAAGCTTTGACGTTCTGGCCCCCTTAGCCCACGTTTTTTCGCTCAGCTGGGTATAGATCCACCGTTCCAAAGACCCTATGTTTTTCGCTTCTAGTCAGTTCCTTAGACCCCCGTTTCGAGGGCGGCTGCGGCACACCACCGTCTGAAAAAACTTGAGTGCTCCCCCCCCCCCCCCCCGGTGTTCTGGCAAATTTGAGAGAAAGATGACGTCGTGTAGCATTTTTTTTTCAGGCAAAATGTTAGTTCGATGCCCTGACTTCTTTTCAATTATTTGGACGCAATACTGCACTGTATTTAACAGCGGTGGGCGCGCAGGGATGGGGGAGTCTCCCCCTTCCCGCGCGAAGCGCGAAAGCTTTGACATTCTGGCAAATTTGAGAGAAAAATAAAAGGGAGTTTCCCCTTCCCGCGAGAAGAGCGAAAACTTTGCCGATTTAGCAAATTTTGAAAGATAACGGCTCGCAGCAACTTTTTAGGCTTTTTTCTCTCACCCCCACTTTTTTCCTTTTTTTTTTGCGCTATGCCAGCAATTGATTTCCTGGCTCTGTCTGGCTTAGCATCTCATCACAGGGAAGCTGGTGGATGACAACCTACTGACAGCGAGGTCAGAACGGTCGTGCAGTACTGCGTACTTCTGGACATGGTCGTGCGGTACTGCATACCATTGGACATGGTCGTGCGGTAATGCGTATTTCTAGGAGTGAACTGGCAAAAACAGCGCAGTAGTGACGGTTTGCAGAGAAACCAGGTTCGACAAGGCGGTATATTTCCGCCAAACGTACCACGTCCTCAGCTCGGGCTATCCTGACCGAAACCGCAGTCGTTACTATATTTCGTTACAGTGAGTGAAGATGCATACGAGAATGCTTTCCGATCAAATTCATCTGTTCATTGTTCTTCCTTATTGTTCCTCCTTAACTGCCTTCATTTTATGGACATAACTGCAGAGGTTGCAAAAACTGTCTCCGCCGGGAATCAAACCCGGGTCTTTGGCTCTGTACGCCAAATGCCTTAACCACTAGACCACGGAGGCGGGATGAGTGGTATTCCGGCGGCTCCGTGGTCTACTGGCTAACGTGGAGCATTTTTGTTTGCTCGTTTTTGTTTTCTTTTGTTTATTTGTTTGTTTGTTGTTTGTTGTTGTTTGTTGTTTTTTGGGGGGAGGGGGTCAATGTGTTATAGCTTTAACAAGATCCACTCATCGTTGGAACTGTTGTGAGCTTTGATTATATGTTGATATGTATCTGTATCAATTATCTGAATGAAAGAAAAGTTTAGAAGTGGACCTAGTTACCATTACTACTAGAGCAATAAGCCCCTGCATCGTCCGCATGAGTGCAATCGTGGATACCAAGACCATTGTGGGAGCAATTCAGAATGTTTGATTCCCGTCCAGTGCAGTTGAGGTTGTCTAGATGTATATCGCCTGTACCTTGTCCAAACCCGGCATTATAGTAGGCATAAACAGCTCTTTGGAACCCTATGCTTCTGCAGACGACATGCGCATCTTTGAGATCCCAGTCATGATCGCACACGGTTCCCCAGACCCCGTTGGCGAACATTTCCACCCTACCTGAATAGTAGTCGAATCTTTGGCTTGAATTCATCCCACTATGTTCTATATCACCCAAACCAAAGCGAATGGTAAAAGTAAACTCAACATCATCACATTATATATATATATATATATATATATATATATATATATATATATATATATATATATATATATTGTAACGAAATGGGTTTAATTTCGTAGAAAAGATTAAGTTTTAGTGTAGAAATAATCGTTTTGGTCGATTACCGCATTCAAATAACATTTTTATCAAAATGTGATAGCGATAGTGTAACGTTTGTGACACGTTAGAGAAAGAACATGTTTTAGTTTCATTTTAGCCCATAAATTTTGTTGTTGTTATAGTTGCTTTATATGATTGTTTTGAGCATTTCATGCCAATTAATCTGGTAAATTATTTGCCTATAGGTTAAAGCAAGGAGAGTTAGGAAGATATGAGTTAATTATTATATGTGTATTTAACTAACAACTTTTTCTTGTAACATGTAATTGGATATGTAGTCGTGTATTTGTAAAAATAAATGGATTGTGGCTGGGTTGTTCACTGCATACCAAGTCAGTGCTCAACAAGCCTGATAGTGCGATGGCTGATACTTCAGGCTGGCTTGGTGTGCAGGCCAAAGCACAGCCTTCCCAAATATTGATTGGGAAGATATCGAGGGAGCTTGTTCAATCGCTATGCCAGCAGCGTAGCCAGGATTTCATTTTAGGGGGGGGGGCAGTTGTGAGCACGCGAAGCGTGCTCCCCAGCCGGGGGGGGGGGGGAGGTTGTGCTGGGAGGGGGGATTTTATCCCCTCCCGCGCGAAGCGCGAAAGCTTTAACGTTTGAGCAAATTCGAGAGAAAGATAACGGCTCGTAGCACCTTTTTTTAGGGGGAAAGTTAGTTCGACACCCTGACTGCTTTTCAATTATTTGGGCGCAATACTGCACTGTATGTAGCAGGGGTGGGCGCAGGGATCGAGAGGGGGGGGGGGGGTCTTCCTTCCCGCGCGAAGAGCGAAAGCTTTGACGTTCTGGCCCCCTTAGCCCACGTTTTTTCGCTCAGCTGGGTATAGATCCACCGTTCCAAAGACCCTATGTTTTTCGCTTCTAGTCAGTTCCTTAGACCCCCGTTTCGAGGGCGGCTGCGGCACACCACCGTCTGAAAAAACTTGAGTGCTCCCCCCCCCCCCCCCCGGTGTGTTCTGGCAAATTTGAGAGAAAGATGACGTCGTGTAGCATTTTTTTTCAGGCAAAATGTTAGTTCGATGCCCTGACTTCTTTTCAATTATTTGGACGCAATACTGCACTGTATTTAACAGCGGTGGGCGCGCAGGGATGGGGGAGTCTCCCCCTTCCCGCGCGAAGCGCGAAAGCTTTGACATTCTGGCAAATTTGAGAGAAAAATAAAAGGGAGTTTCCCCTTCCGCGAGAAGAGCGAAAACTTTGCCGATTTAGCAAATTTTGAAAGATAACGGCTCGCAGCAACTTTTTAGGCTTTTTTCTCTCACCCCACTTTTTTCCTTTTTTTTTTGCGCTATGCCAGCAATTGATTTCCTGGCTCTGTCTGGCTTAGCATCTCATCACAGGGAAGCTGGTGGATGACAACCTACTGACAGCGAGGTCAGAACGGTCGTGCAGTACTGCGTACTTCTGGACATGGTCGTGCGGTACTGCATACCATTGGACATGGTCGTGCGGTAATGCGTATTTCTAGGAGTGAACTGGCAAAAACAGCGCAGTAGTGACGGTTTGCAGAGAAACCAGGTTCGACAAGGCGGTATATTTCCGCCAAACGTACCACGTCCTCAGCTCGGGCTATCCTGACCGAAACCGCAGTTGGAGGAAGCAGCGCCTATTTCGTTACTATATTTCGTTACAGTGAGTGAAGATGCATACGAGAATGCTTTCCGATCAAATTCATCTGTTCATTGTTCTTCCTTATTGTTCCTCCTTAACTGCCTTCATTTTATGGACATAACTGCAGAGGTTGCAAAAACTGTCTCCGCCGGGAATCAAACCCGGGTCTTTGGCTCTGTACGCCAAATGCCTTAACCACTAGACCACGGAGGCGGGATGAGTGGTATTCCGGCGGCTCCGTGGTCTACTGGCTAACGTGGAGCATTTTTGTTTGCTCGTTTTTGTTTTCTTTTGTTTATTTGTTTGTTTGTTGTTTGTTGTTGTTTGTTGTTTTTTGGGGGGAGGGGGTCAATGTGTTATAGCTTTAACAAGATCCACTCATCGTTGGAACTGTTGTGAGCTTTGATTATATGTTGATATGTATCTGTATCAATTATCTGAATGAAAGAAAAGTTTAGAAGTGGACCTAGTTACCATTACTACTAGAGCAATAAGCCCCTGCATCGTCCGCATGAGTGCAATCGTGGATACCAAGACCATTGTGGGAGCAATTCAGAATGTTTGATTCCCGTCCAGTGCAGTTGAGGTTGTCTAGATGTATATCGCCTGTACCTTGTCCAAACCCGGCATTATAGTAGGCATAAACAGCTCTTTGGAACCCTATGCTTCTGCAGACGACATGCGCATCTTTGAGATCCCAGTCATGATCGCACACGGTTCCCCAGACCCCGTTGGCGAACATTTCCACCCTACCTGAATAGTAGTCGAATCCATTCACGAGACGAACTGGTAAAAGAATGCATTAAATATATAAAATTATCAATCCTCAATAGAAATATGAGAATATGCAGGTTGTGTGATAAAGATAGGAGTGATGATCACTATCCAAACGGCCGAATATCAGGATATCGGAATTACAGGGAGAAGTACTTTACATGAATAAGCTTTTTTAAAAATACTATAATATATTTATAAACTGTTAATCTAGATACTGTCTAGATCAGAAGCACGTCCACATGACTTACAGCTTACAGTGCGAGTCAGAAAAAAAAGACTTATTTTCATTTGCCTATTGTTTTAATACTTGACTGTAAAGGAGGACTTAGATGAAATGTCCCTGTAGAGTACTTTCTCGCTTCTTTTGATACCACATTTAAGTGATGATGTTTCGTGATTTGCTGCAGGTATGCGTAACTGGGATAAACAATGAAAATTAAAGTCGGGGATAAAACAACTTTCAAGAGAGAGATTTTATCTGTCTAAATTGTTTATTAAAACATATTCAGCTAATGGTTTACAAATTATTTTTTGGGTTATTTAATGAATTCCTAATCAGAAAATGCCTGATTTTGAGTTGGTGAAATTAGTTCCATATACACCTCCACATTGCAAGCATGAAGTAGAAAGGAATTAGCCTGGAGTCTTCTTGGTTAACTTCTCGCAAGTCATGTTTTACCAGCCTCCATTTCCATGATTTCTATACTTTTCGTGATCCTTACACCAACTCGGCAACATATTATATAAAACATCAGATCGAACTTCGTAAAAACATGTGAAATATGTCCATATTTGCAATTCACTTTTAAAACAAGACAACAGCCAGATTGTGTCTCGCCCAACTGTGAACAAAGTATATGAATGTCGCCAATGAGCATCCCCGACCCAAGTTTGGTTGCACTTGGATGTTGGAACAATGATGGTATGGAAAGTTACTAGTCAAAGTTACTAGTCATGAGTCTTGTGGGTAAGAACTTACATTTAAACTAAACTGATAAATGACATCAAAATTTAATTGCCTTTGACCTTAGCATGTGACACTCGACAGGACCATAAAGTGACGGTCCCCCAAGTGCATCTCTGACTCCAGGTTGATCACAATAGGATTGACGGTTGCCAAGTTATTTGTCACAAGAGATTCTTGCACAATGCAGGTAACCTTAAGGTAATCATGGTAATGTAGAGTTTTAGTAAGCCCTCAAAAACTTTTTGTCAGATTTATACGATTTGTGTTCATGAATAGCAAGACACTAGCAATACTAAGACATTGTGAAGATTTCGCCTCCTAAAGTTTAATATCAAATAAATGAGAGGGAAACATAAACGGGCCAGCCACGTATATGTAAACTCCCAGCAATGGCAGCATGTACTATACACTATACACACGTTTAAAACCAATGAGTAGCTACACACAGTGACACACATGCTGTCTCTATGCGAAGCCCCAAGATTGCTGTGAGGGGAGCTGTCGGGGGGGGGGGGGGGGGCAGGGGCGGATCTAGCTTTTTTCCAAGGGGGGGGGGTTTGAGGGGCTGAGCTGGGTATTGCGAGGGAGCGTAGCGACCGAGCCCGAGCGAGCGAGGGGGGAGGGTATGGGAGGGGGGATACCCCCCTCCCACAGTAGGGAGATTTTTCATTTTTAGGGTTGCCGGCTTGCGATTTTAAGCCTACTTGCATGCTCTATTTTTTCTCTTTTTTGTTTTCCTATGCACATTAAATGTTTACTTGGCAGCCCAAGGGGGGGGGGGGGGGAGTTAAACCCCCTAACCCCCCCCCCCCGTAGATCCGCCACTGGGGGGGGGGGGTCCTAGCATATGACAGTCATCTAGCGGTCCTTACATATATTTACACTGAAATTCACCAGAAACTATAGATGGAATACCAAGAGCTCTTAGAAACATCTTTTGATACAAGGAGAACAACATAAGACTATAATTTAGAACGTTTCTTTCCAATTCCATTTTGCTATCAACACTGTACATGAGCTTTAATGGGAAGTTGTTTTGAAAGAAAGCAGGAAAATCAGATAGAAGTAGATTGGGGAAAGTTTGAAAGAAATCGGACACGCAATAAAAAGTTATGAATTTTAGAAAGTTGTCATCACTACAGTATACATATGGAAATTTCAGATTTGCCGAATCGGTAATGTCACTGTAATGTAGCGGGGGACAACTCTTCCATTTGCTCCAACACGCAAAATTACTAAAATATCAGATCTTTTTATTTTTGGAGGACCTAAAGTACTGCCCCGAGGGAAATGGCACTTAGGAGAAAACCGGAATTTTTCAAACATTCATAACTTTCTTATTCTTTGTCCAATTTCTTTCAAACTCTCACAATCCTCATTCTTATTTTTCTGCTTTCACACAAATCAATATGTTACAAGGGTTGGATTGCTGAATTCTCTTATTCTCATATGCTTCATACAGGAAACACCCGGTTCCAATAGGCAATAGGTTAACCTTTGTGACGGACGACGGACGACGGATGATGGACGCCATTTAGATCAAGCCCCTTTCACACCGGGCCTGCGTAGAGTTGCGTTATGCGGCGTACCGAGTACGCCGAAATTAGGCGCAGGATCGGCGTAGTCCCTGCGTGGGTTATACATAGGGTGGCGTACGATGGCGTATGGTTGCGTACCCTGTGCATAGGCATCGCATACCTACGGCATATGCAATTGGCGTACCTCCGCGTAGGATTGCGTATAACAGGCGTAGGGTTGCTTACGAATACGTAGGTCTGGCGTAAAGGGTACGTAGGTTTGCTTATGCTGAACCAACACTAAGCAAAAGTACGCACCACTACGCCAGCCTCAAAGGATTTTTCGTCGGACTGGCTTAGGGTAGCGTACTATTGCGTAGGCATGGCGTGCAGTAGCATAGTGTTACATAGTGTTGCGTATACTTGCGTAAAAACTGCGTACTTTCTGCGTCCAGTGCTCTACGCCGAAAGTACGCGAAAAAATTAAACATGTTTAATTGTTTGCGTCCATCTCGCGTACCCCTTTGCGTCCCTCGGCGTATTGGCACGTAGGCACAGCGTAGGGCAGCGTAAGGTTGGCGTAGTAGGTACGCCGCACTACGCAACTCTACGCAAGCCCGGTATGAAAGAGGCTTCGCCTCCACGGTCGTTGGGCGAGACAACGTGTCATATTTTTCTGTCGGCTCACACTGTATATGCCGGACAAACACATATTAGTAAAAAGGTACTCCTGGGGTCTAGCTGTTAAAGGCAGGGAAAATTCCACTACATAAAACTTAACTTATATTATAATGTTAAAATAAATGATATCTGCTGAACGGAGTTGGTAGAAAATGTAAGCATACGGTGAAAACTGTAAGCAGACAAGTAAGTTCTAGACTGAGCTAAGTCTAGCGTTTTGACTACTTTCATGTTAGCTCACCCTGCTGGTCAAATCCTTGGACTAGTTGAAAAGGGGTCCCCTCGCTAGTCATAAGGACCGCTATTCATAAAAAAATAATTATTCATAAGGATTGCTATTCATAATAAGACATAAGGGTCACTATTCATAAGGTCATTATTCATAAGTACCGCTATTCATAATAAGTCATAAGGGTCGCTATTCATAATACCAAAAAGAGGTCGTTAATCATAAGGATCGCTATTCATAATCGAATAAACGGGTCACTATTCATAATCGAATAAACGGGTCACTATTCATAATCGAAGAAGAGGGTCGCTATTCATAATCGAAGAAGAGGGTCGCTATTCATAATCGAATAAGAGGGTCGCTATTCATAATCGAAGAAGAGGGCCGTTATTCATAATACTAATAGGAGAAAAAGGTAAGCTATTTATAATAGGTAAAAAGAGGGTTGGTATTCTAATTGAAGAAGAGGGTCGCTATTTAGATCAAATAAGAAAGAGAAATGGATGAAGGACAATCCACGGTACTGTATTTAAGAAAGCCTTAAAATGCATTTCCGGCTTTTGTCAAATATATCGCTATTTTTTAAAACAGTTTTTTTTTTTTAATTCAAATTCAAATTCAATTCGGTTTTATTTGATTTCAGCCAAAAGTCCGAAGACTAACAATGTGAGTTTACAGACATTTCATATTTTCAATTATTATTTTAAAAAACAATATTCAAATGCATGTACAAACATACATAATGGAAAATATGTGTATCAAAATAAATATACATGTATATATTAAATCAAATGCATGAAAAATAAAGAGGCAAAAAAAAAATTACTATTTCACGAGAATGTACTGAAGAAAGGCCTACCACATATGGAATAATAAGAAACAAATGAAAAAAGAGATACATGAAAGTGATTAAGTATTACATATAAAAAACAGCAATTAATATTAAGCAATAAAAGTTCAGGCATATTCATTAATACTTAAAATTTGACAATTTGAAAATTAAAAAAAAAGGAGACATTGCAGTATGCTGATATTGATCACAAGTGTGACGTGAGTACAGTGAAATTTAAATGTAACATATTGAATTAAAATTTAGCATATGCACATAGAGGAATTTGAAAGTCTTTGGAAACATGTATGATTGGTTACAGTAAGAGTGGCATATATAGCGAGTTTGGTCAATGTTGTACTGAAAATCATCATCCATAGAGAGATAGAGAAGAAGAGACATACAGAAAAGAGACATACAGAGAGAGAGAGAGAGGAAAAAGAAGGAATAGACTGAGAGAGAAGAGAGAAAGGGAGATACAGAGAGAGAGAGAGAGAGAGATAGAGAGGAAAAAGAAGGAATAGACTGAGAGAGAAGAGAGAAAGGGAGATACAGAGAGAGAGAGAGAGAGAGATAGAGAGGAAAAAGAAGGAATAGACTGAGAGAGAAGAGAGAAAGGGAGAGACAGGGAGAGCAGAGAGAGATAAAAGAGAGAGGTAAGGGGAGGGAAAGAAAAAGGGAAAGAGGAAGAGAGAGAGAGAGAGATCAAAGAGAGAAGAGGAGTGAGGAAGTGAGTAAAGGAACAAAAATACATGTGGTAACGAGCGAAAAATGAATCGAATGACAATCATCATGACAGTAAGTATTGCACTTATATTGCTGAAATGCCTGTAATACATGCTTATAGTGGAAAAAAACCCCTCTACTTATTATTTAGACACCGAATGAAAGACGGGATAGGGGAATTTCGGTACCTCTCAGTTCTCATCCTAGTCAGGGACAAATCAGATGCATTACTCAGGGTACGGTTACAGTCTCTAACCCTGCTCTCAGGCAGGAGATGTCGATGTACCTTCGATTTGAGAAGTGCCTCTGCAAATCTGAGAGAAAGGGATGTGCGTCTCTCTTTAAGAGAGGAGATGCCAAAATCAGATTGCATTTCCTCATAAGTTCTATTGCCCGGGTAGGTAATGATGTTGGGAGCTCTCCTCTGAACTCGTTTGTGATCCCTGAAGCCCAAGCAGGTGCAGCAGATGCTAGAACCGGCCTGATGTACAGCATGTAGATAGTGACCAGATCCTTCGTGGTAACACCATTCCTCCGTAGTTTAGTCAAGAGATAAAGTCTTCTGGAAGCGTTGGAGACCATACGATTGACCTGCTCACCCCATTTGAGGTCATTCTGAAGGAAGACCCCAAGGAGCTTAAGGGATGAGACAACTTCCAGCGTGGTAGAGTTGATGTCAAGAACAATGGGTGGCGGGGGTTGCCGAAGAAATGAGATCTGCATAGCTTTACACTTAGCAGCATTCGGAACAACGTTGTTGTTTTCGCACCATTGAACCAAGGAGTCTATACGCGACTGCAACTCAGATGGATGCCCTTTCTTCAAAACCTCCACAATGGTTAAATCATCCACATATTTCCATCCGTTAGCACTATCAACGGCTGCGTCATTGATAAGAACCAGGAACAAGATCGGACCGAGACGAGTACCTTGGGGTACCCCGCAGGTAATGGTTTGTTCCTATGAGGATTTCCCATGATAGCGGACAGTCTGTGTTCTGTTGGAAAGGAAGCTGCAGATGGTGGGGATGATAGAATGATCTCAACACCTAAGTCAATCAACTTGTTCATAACGATGGTGTGGTTGAAATCGTCAAAAGGTTTAGTGAAGTCCACAGCGCAAAGGTTAGCGAAAGTCCCACACTTGTCGAACCCTCTGTGGATGGTGTCAAGTAGGCTGACCAAGTAGTGCGTAATTGACGATCCCCGAAGATTACCAAACTGACGGTGGTCAACCAGCGGACGGATGCTGCTCATGATCCAGTCTGCGAGGAAGCCTTCAAAGATACGAGCTAACTTGGGGGTTATGGAGATTGGCCGAAGTTGATCATAGTTGGTAACAGGGTTAGTTTTGGGGATAGTAATGATAGATGCATTTTTCCATATATCAGGGAAGCAGCTTTGACTGAAGCAAAGATTGAAGAGAGTGGTCAAAGGTTCTGAAAGTTCATAGGCGAACTCCTTTAACAGTCGCGGAGGGGGTCATTAGGATGACGGGCCTTAGCAGTGCTGATTCCGCAGAGGCGCTTATAAACCTTCTGTCGATCGATCACAGGAGGTGGTGACGGCGCTAGTAGAAAAGCTGACAGAGCGCCCAGGTCGAGTGGCGGCAATGAAGAGGAGATGGCAGTGAAGTGCATGTTCAGCTCATTGGCAATGTCAAGATCTGATTTGCCATCAGATGAGAAATAAATTCTGCTTCTTGCGGATTCCAGCAAGATGACGGATTTGCTGGTGCCACTTCCCAGGCTCAGATTTCTTCAGGTGTGCCACTTTGCGATTGTAGAATGAGTTCTTCGCGTTATCGATCAATCTTTGTACATGGTTCCTCAACTCTTTGAAGTCCGGATACTCATGTCGAAAGCTAGAATCGCGGCGATTTATTGCTCTGTGAATCTTATCATTCATCCATGGCTGATCATCTAACCTTCGCTTGACAGTTACAAGTTCAAAGTATTGTCTGAACTTGACGTTGATTAACTCAGTGAACTCCGAGGCCATGGCATTGGCATCAAAGTCTGAGAGAGTAGACCAGTCCATCTGCTGTACCCACTGCCCGAAAGCCCGGACAGAGGAGTCGCGAAAGGGGCGGTGAGATGTTCTGGTAGATTTCCTAGGAGGTGGCAGGAGACAAGGCAGGACGCTAACAACATTGTGATCGCTAGAAGCAATTGGCGTGGAAATCTGAGGATCATTGTAGTCTTCACTGAGGTCAGTCAGAATCTTGTCCAGGATAGTCAACTCACGGGTAGGCTCTTTGACTATCTGGAATAGCGAGGTGTGTCTTTCGATATCATCAGTTTCAAGGTCATTGAAATCGCCCATGATGGTCAATGAAGCATTGGTGGATTTTTGGCGGTCAACCATGCTGATGATGTGCTCAATCATTTCAGCTTGATGCAGAGACCTCGGAGGAGAGTAAATTACACCAACATAAATGTCCTTTGCGAGATGCACTGCAGCAGACGATCGCAGGCGGACCCAGAGGGCTTCAAGATGTGGGGGGACTGCATCACCGAAGACCTCCGTACAATTCATGTCATCACGCACGTAGAGTGCAACACCCTCTCCCGGGGTTCAACAGTGAACTATATTTATTACAGTGAACTATTACTATATTTATTAATGCTCCCCACACTTTGAAAGGCGCTTTACAAATGCCTTAATAATTAAAAAACGATGTATGATTCATACATCTACAATGTGCTAAACGATGATTTCAGTTCATTCACATTACTAACTTGCTTAATTTCATCATTTTCTTTGAAATCTTTATTTCTGTCTTCCTAATCATAATATTAAAAAAATCATAACAAAATTATGACCATGTTGATCGATTGTGATCCTATGAATAATAATCATTGTGGTCATCATCATCCTCTTCCTCCTGATCATATTATTTGATCATGTCATTTATTGAAGGTGAATTATTGGGGGGGGGGGGGGTGATGATACAGGCCATCATCCCTCCTCCTGAACTATTTGGGGAATATATCACACATCCTCTCCATCCCGGGATCGACGCCCATGCTTCCATAGCATTTGAAATATAAATTCTAGTACTAGAACAGTTGTTTATGAACTCCCCTCTTGAAAAAAAAAGTGCAGGGTATACATGTATACAGTGTGTCCCAGAAAAAAGGAAACCGGATTTCATGGCAAAAATTTTCTATCATAACAAATAATTTCCTTGATACATCTATGAAAAGCTATGCTTCTCTTCTTTCATTTGATGCACATCTTATTATTCATAATTCACGCATGATTGAATTAAAGGCATTGATTAACTTTGCCCAGGATTGAAAAAAAAAAAAATCACTGTTCCAGCTAATGCTGTAATCATAATTGCAAACCTTTAGCTCAGACAGGAATCGCCTGAGTTTTATAAGCTGATCGGTCGTTTATATATCAAGATATTTACGATTGAACATTGATGTCGGGATAGAGTACCACCGAACCCTAAAGAACTCTTACGGTTGACATACCGCGCTCTATCACAGAATACCGTACGGGCTGGGAACCCGCTCTGAAATCGCCAAGCGCTGGTGCTTGGTTTTTGTGACTGCAGCGCAGCGAAGAAGCCGAGCGACTTGCGCTAGCGATTGATCGCGATTTTCTCTTTTTTAGGATAGTAAACGGGTTCCATTTTCTCTCATACTTTCACATATCCTTAATTATATATGTAGTTAGAAGACTGCACACAATTCACTGGCATTTGAGCTGATTTTACAATTTTTCACAAAGTTAATCAATCACTTTAAAACAATGGAAAGTGGTGGTACCAAAATTTCATTTGCATGACCAATTGCTACTTTGCATGAGCTTTTAGGGTATTAAAGGCATTGATTAACTTTGCCCAGGATTGAAAAAAAAAATCACTGTTCCAGCTAATGCTGTAATCATAATTCCAAACCTTTAGCTCAGACAGGAATCGCCTGAGTTTTATAAGCTGATCGGTCGTTTATATATCAAGATATTTACGATTGAACATTGATGTCGGGATAGAGTATCACCGAACCCTAAAGAACTCTTACGGTTGGCATACCTCGCTCTATCACAGAATACCGTACGGGCTGGAAACCCGCTCTGAAATCGCCAAGCGCTGGTGCTTGGTTTTTGTGACTGCAGCGCAGCGAAGAAGCCGAGCGACTTGCGCTAGCGATTGATCGCGATTTTCTCTTTTTTAGGATAGTAAACGGGTTCCATTTTCTCTCATACTTTCACATATCCTTAATTATATATGTAGTTAGAGGACTGCACACAATTCACTGGCATTTGAGCTGATTTTACAATTTTTCGCAAAGTTAATCAATCACTTTAAACGTAATCATTTTGAAAAAAGGAAAACATCAGATAAAAATTCATAAGTTTCTCTTTTATATGACACCTCATGCGTAAAAAATAAATGATGTATGTCAGAGAGCAAGTAAAATGAAAACATGCTTGATGTCTGCCCAAATGAATGGATAGTTGAGTAAGAAGCCATTCAGCTCTCCTGACCTAGCAGCTGACAATGGACTTAATGCTTGAGTGAATTTACACAAACATGGGCAATGACAAGGAACATTACAGATGGCTTGGGTAATAAAAAGGCTGAAAATTAAGCAAACCATCTTTTTTAGGTTGCGTGACGATGCATCTGACCACAGAATAAAGGGGGTTCATCTAACGGAATGGGCTCGCTCTGGGAGCATGCAGCAAGTTGCTGCCGCCTTCAATGAGAGATTTCCAGATCGCGACGTTCCTGCGAAGTCTACGTTATTGAGAAACATAAGAAAATATCAGCAGGGAGGGACGAGCCTCATTGTCAACAAGGGTTGATCTGGTCGAAGAAAAATTGCCATATCGGAAGAGAATGTGGCAGAAGTAAGGCGTGTCATCCATGAGAATCCCCAAGTATCCATAATTTTCAGCCTTTTTATACCCCAAGTCCCCAACCATCTCTAATGTTCCTTTTCATTCCCCATGTATGTGAAAATTTACCCAAGCATTAAGCCTATTGTCAATTGCTAGGTCAGAAAAGCTGAATAGCTTCTTTTAATACTCAACTAGGCACTCATTTGGGCAGAAATCAAGCATGTATTCATTTTACTTGTTCTCTGACACACGTCATTTATTTTTTACCCATGATGTGTCATATAAAAGAGAAAATTATGAATTGTTATTTGATGTTTTCTCTTTTTTCAAAATAATACCCTAAAAACTTATTCAAAGTAGCAATTTGTTCGTGCAAATGAAATGTTGGTACCACCACTTTCCATTGTTTTAATTCAATCATGCGTGAATTACGAATAATAAGATGTACATCAAACATGTCAAATGAAAGAAGAGAAGCATAGCTTTTCATAGATGTATAACACATGAAGGAAATTATTTGTTATGATAGAAAATTTCTGCCATGAAATCCGGTTTCCCTTTTTTCTGGGACACACTGTATATCGTATCCGGACAACTACCCTCTCGACAACTACCCCCGGGCAACTACCTCCGGACAACTAGCCCCCAGACAACTACCTCCTTAGGTCAACTACCCCCTAGGACAACTACCCCCCGATAACTGCCCCCTCCAGGACATCTCTTCCTAATATGTTCGTTCATATTTTCATCCTTTTATCTTTTCTTCTGCCCTAAACTTAATATTACTTTATCTTTCTGCATCTGTTTTCCCTAACTTTCGTTATGTTGTTCTTTGTTTTAGTATCATTTTATCTTTATCTTTCCTTTATTTTCCCCCCTTCATCTTTACTTCTATCCCTCCCCACAACTCTCTTTATTTTTCTTCTTTCTCTATTCCTTCTATCCTTCTTTGCTTATGTTATTCTTTGTTTTGGGCTTTCTTTCATCTTCTGTTTCTGTCTTTTCTTATGTTATTCTTTGTTTTGATCTCTCTTCATCATCTCTTGTTTTCTTTCCTCATGGCTTTTTTTGTTGTTGATCTTTCTTTGTACTTCTCTTTCTGTGTTTTGATCTTTCTTGGATCTTCTCTTTCTGTCTTTCCATATATTGTTCTTTTTTCCTTTCTTTTTCTTCTCTTGCTGTCTTTCCCTTACGTTATTCATTGCTTTATCCTTCCATCATGTTGTCTTTTTTTTCTCCTTATGTTTTACTTTTTCCCCCTTCTTTCATCTCTTTCATCTTTTGTTCTACCCTACCCCGTGTATTTCTGTATTATTCTCCTTTTATCTCCTCTTTTGATCTTTCTTTTATCTCTTATTCTTTGTTTCTTCCTTTTCTCATCTTCTCTATTCTGTCTTTCTTATTGTTGCACCTTCTTCTCGTTCCTTCTTTTATGTTTTCAGTATTTTTCTCTTATTTCTTCCTTTAACATTTTGTATGACTTTGTTTTATATTTATCTTCTAGTTTTCTCCAGAAGGGTGCGGTTTTTGCGAAGAAAACTGCCATAAATTGTGACGTCATTTAAACCTAACTGAGATCTAGGATGCGTTCATAGGCGCCGAAAGTGGGGCAGGGGGCGGTCGCCCCCAAAACAAAAAGGTGGGGGCAAAACGCATTTTTGCACCCCTCCAAAAAATCAGGTTTGTTTTTTTTAACTAAAACGGAAATGAAAGAAATAAAACCTTACTTGAATCACATGATATTTCATTAAAAGAAAAGGAGAGTAAAATGGAATTAAATTGTCTACCCATTCCTCGTACGCCGTTCTTTATCAATGGAGAATTTGTTAATAACGCTATACGCGCATATCGTGGGAAAGGTATCGCGTTCTTTTGTTCGCAGCATGTACGTTGTTAACAAGATTTTGGTCTATAAGGTAAGCCTCCTCTTTTGTTTAGCACCACTCTTTACACTTTTATGCCAATTAGCGAATATTTGATTATCTATTTGTTTATTTATTCATAAGATGCGTATTGATGAAGATTCTTTTTCATATTGGTAAAGGACATTAGTTCCAATCTGACGGTCAGCTCGACTTAATGTAGGCCTACATGGATATTTTAAAGGAAATCATTTAGAGATGGAGCTTCAGGGGCAAAGGAAGGGGTGGCATAGTGGTCCTCCACCCCACTTTATTAAACTCGTGAAAACCGTGTCCCTTTTCACGTTTTCATCATTCACCTCAAGTAGTGCTCCTTTCATACCAATATCGCCCTTTCTCTTCCAATTTGACTATTTTTATCATTATATTATTTCTTTCTTTTTCTTCATTTCACATTATTTCCCCCACGAAGCTAGAATCAGAATATATATAATGCCCCATTAAAAAAAACAAAAAAACATAATTTGGGTTTTAAAAAAAAATCTCATTTTGCCACTTGCCGGAAGAATTAATCCAAAAGACAACAACTATGAAATACATTTCAATAAGCGTTTTGTCCTCTCCAGAGGCACTTAAAGGCAAGAGAGAGGGGGCATTATTGAAAGAGAATGGTGCGTTATTAACATAAAAGGGGAACTTCTGAAAAAAAAGAAAAAGAAATGGGACAATTGTGGAAGTGATAAGGAGTGATTACGAATAGTGACCTTCTTCTTCAATTATGAATAGCGACCCTCTTTTTTGATTATGAATAGCGACCCTCTTCTTCGATTATGAATAGCGACCCTCTTCTTCTATTATGAATAGCGACCCTCTTCTTCTATTAAGATTAGCGACCCTCTTCTTCGATTATGAGTAGCGATCCTTATGACTGACGACCCCTATTTGGTATTATGAATAGCGACCCTTATGACTTATTATTTATAACGACCCTTATGACTTATTATGAATAGCAGTCCTTATGAGTAATGACCCTTTTCTTTGATTATGAATAGCAACCCTCTTCTCCTATTATGAATAGCAATCACTATGAATAATGGGCCTTATGAGTTTATGAATAGTGACCCCCTTTTCGCTTTATTAATAGCGACCCTTCAGGTATAGGAAATTACACGTTATGAATAGCGGTCCTTATGAACCACTGGTCTTTACGAATAGCGGTCCTTATGAATAGTGAGGTTACCCCGTTGAAAATTAGTCTGTCATACCCGACATATCATTAATGACTTATAAAAATGGACTTGAGCTTTCCAAGTTAGGTGGTGATATCAGGCAGTTTTACACTCTCGCCACCAGTATTAAGAAGTCTATTTCTGTGTCTATGATCTTAGAAGTTTACGCACGCAGACTGCTTGAAGTGATTGGTCACAGAGTTCGACGGGTAATTTCTAATGCCTGTTGCACGCGAGGCGTCATTTGCCTGAACATGCTGAAGTAGGACTGCATCAGCTGCCGGTGCGGTCTTTGACGTGCCATGTGAGACTTACATCGTACACAATTGCAAAATAAACAGTGTTAAGATTGCGTTGAAGTACTGGCAAATCGCCGCATTGGTTCCTTATAGTCTGGGAGCCTGTACCGAAATAGTCACCCCATTTTACCCATAAGATTTGACCCCGTAAAGTTACTTAGACCATCTAAGTCATTGACAAAAAGGTTGTCAGCCTGACAGTAGCCGCCGGGTTTAGCCCCCACAGCCCCCAAAAGGGACCCCAAAGTCGGGTCGATTTCACCCCATCTCCCCCATGCACCATACTTTGTCAGTAGGAAGTAATATGATTGAACATTACAAACCAAAAAAAAAAAAAAAAAAAAAACGACAAAAATTTCCGTCGGGATGGGGTGTCAGACGGCCCCTAAAAATTGGGGTAAATTTTCCCCCTTGAAACCCAGAGATCAAATTTTGTCAGATGGAAGAGCTATGGATGTACATTGAAAAAGTATAAAACCTGAAAAAATTGTCCATCGGAAGGGGGTGTCAGACCTTCTGACTATGATAATTCAAAAGCGTTTTATTCAATTCACTTTAAATTTTTATAACATAATTTTGAGTATGATAATCTTCTTGAGGTGCAATTTGGTTTTAATTGGTCTTTTGATTAAGAAGTTATTGAATTATGAAAAATGTATTGCTTTCTAAAAAGTAGCCAAAAAAATGTTGTCAGGATTATGTAAACACACCCACTGACCATCTGACAGAATAGTACATTTCACCCTGGCAGTCACATACCACAGATACCTGAAAAGCTCTTCCATCATGCCTTGTAAAACAGGTGAAGATGGACAATGAGTGTGTTTACATAATCCTGACAATATTTTTTTGGCTACTTTGGAGAAATCAATACATTTTTCACAATTTAATAACTTATTAATTGACACCAAATTTCACCTCAAAAATATTATTATACTCATAATTATGTTATGAAAATTTAAAGTGAATTGAATAAAACACTTTTGAATGATCATAGTCAGAAGTCAAGAAAATGGTTTTTCTTTCCATACGGAGCATTTTTTTTTGGGGGGGGGCAAAGCATTGTCAAAGGGCACTTTGGGGTTTTCATTTCAGGGGGTCTGACACCCCTTCCGATGGACGATTTTGTCAGCTTTTATATTTTTGCAATGTACATCCATAGCTCTTCCATCTGACAAAATTTGGTCTCTGGACTTCAAGGGGAACAATTTACCCCAAGTTTTAGCGGCCGTCTGACACCCCATCCCGACGGAAATTTTTGTCAGTTTTTTGTTGTTGTAATGTCCAATCATACTACTTCCTATTGACAAAGTTTGGTGCATGGGGAGTTGAGGTGAAATCGACCCAACTTTGGGGTCACTTTTGGGGGCTTCTGGGGGCTAAACCCTGCGGCTACGGTCAGGCTGACAACCTTTTTGTCAATGACTTTAATAGATGGTCTAAGTAACTTTACGGGGTCAAATCTTATGGGTAAAATGGGGTGACTATTTCGGGACAGGCTCCTGGCCTATTAGGCTGGATTAGAGCAGATGATAACGCATTCGAAAAGACGAACATAACAAATTAAATAGAAATATTATGGTCTCTTTATTTGTTATACCTAGTTATGTATTCTCCATACGCTATTTCTTCTGTTGCAAGGTCCTATCTAGAATTTGGACAGCGCAGTAAGTAATATGTTATTTTGTAGCTGAATGTATTTGTTTCAAATCTTGAAATTCAATTTAAAAAATACCCGATAAAAATGATAGCCCCCCAAAATCTCCCGTATTAAATCAAGGAATCCTAAGGAGTATGCATATCTAAGTATACTTCTCTCGGAATGTCCTTTTGCTTCTAAGCTAAAATCTGCAAGCATAATGTGTGATAAAAAAACAAAATTGCCCCTCCGTCGTGCTCCTGTCAGATTGAGACAAATGAATGAACAATGAAAATATGCCTTTCAATAAATGAATATGAATATGTCTACGTGCATACCTTGTGAGCAGTAAGGAGTATAGTCATAGCAGCAATCACCACGTGTCTGGCAGGCAGAGTCACAAAAGCACCCCATCATTTCGCCACAATCACAGCATTCCTTGCAATACCAACCTGCAACGAATAGCCAAATGAAAGTAATATGGTACTAGAATTGCAATCGCATCAGAACGATATGCATGCAATGACGTCCGCATCTTCTATTTCTTTGAGCAGATGACAGGTGAAAAATACAGAAATACATGTTATTACATGAGATAAGATGAGATGACATAAGGAGAATTAAAAACAAATAATAACATGTATAAAAAGAGATAGAATGATAAGACGGGAGAATATAATGCATAGTGTGAAAATAGGAGAAGATGATAGAATGATGAAAAAGAATAAGGAAAGTAGATCGCTTACCTAACTCCCCGTATATCTTCCGAATTCAGACAATGTAAGAGGGAAGGTCAACTCGTAAAAACGATAACAATTCAATAACAATCTGCTTATAATGTTCTTTTTTTCATTTACTTGCTTTTTTTTTAGAGCTTTATTAATCGTTCTGTTACACCCTGCACTATTAAAGGAAACCAAAACCCAAGGAGAGAATCAATGTTATTGGAAAGTGAGAATTCAGAGAAGCACTTTACAAAAAGTTTCATTAAAATTGGTTATAAAATGAGAGAGTTATGGAAGTTTGAAAAGTCTCGTTTTACTTTCTATGGGGATCCTCAAATTGGCAAAATTGCTTCAAAATGGCTGATTTTGTGAAGAACTCTCCATTTGTTTTGTACACAGATTTTCAGATTTTCCCCATTATCTCTCAGGGTGCTCCTTGTTTCCTCCTGAACTCGACATATGTGGTGTAAAATACATTTTCCCATTATATATGTTAAGCTCAGAAGGAGATTAACTGCACTTTGAAAGATAATGGGGAAAATCTGAAAATCTGTGTACAAAACAAATGGAGAGTTCTTCACAAAATCAGCCATTTTGAAGCAATTTTGCCAATTTGAGGATCCCCATAGAGAGTAAAACGAGACTTTTCAAACTTCCATAACTCTCTCATTTTTTAACCAATTTTAATGAAACGTTTTGTAAAGTGCTTCTCTGAATTTTCACTTTCCAATAACATTGATTCTCTCCTTGGGTTTTGGTTTCCTTTAAGCTTCTTCACTTGCTTCAGCTTGTCAATAGGCCAACTCCCAATCACATTCCTTTTTGATATTTTATTCTAATTCCTTTTCTGTTTTTAATTGATTGGCATTCTCTTGATGTCAAGCATTCTTCCTATATATAAATAGTGCATGTATCCGGTACACATTAAATTTAATTCCTGAAGATCATTAAGGATAAATGATTGAAGATTTTAACTCAAAAAGACTCCGATCAGAGTTTTTTTTTCTGGCTCTCTATGTTTGTATTATCTGTGGTAACTATCGATTCGAAGCATAATAGGCCATATATTTTAGTGAGGTATTAGAAAATTACGACTTCCCCTTACAGACAAAATGTAAATACAAGGGTCAAAGTTCACCTTATTATTTCAAAGACAGAAATACTGTAAATTGACAAAGAAGACAACAGGGCAAAATTCTCTCTTTCTCCTTTCTTTTTCTTTCTAGCTCGCTCGCAAATAGCTAACCAGTGTAAATAATATAAGCCTTTCGTGTACAATAAAATGATAATACATCCTAAGTTTAAAAAAAGAGGATAAGGAAAAAAAAGCATCGGGGTTACAAAAAATGTTAATCTTGATCATCAGATTGAGCAAACCTCACTAAGCAGTACACACTTTTCTGTTTTTTTTTTTTTTTTTTTTTTTTTTTGGGGGGGGGGGTTTATCGCATTCACTGACTTCACCACCTAAATATAAAGTTTACCAAGGCAGAGGTTAAAGGTAAAGTCCACCCTGATATCAACTTAGTTTTAAAATAAGCAGAAAATTTAAACAAATAGATCAATGAAGTTTGAGCAAAATCCGATAAGAAATAAGAAAGTTATGAATTCTTGAAGTTGTAATCAATCAAACATCAATCAAATGTAATCAATTAAACACAAATTGGCAACCCCGTGATATCTTGCGAGCTCCTTTCCTATTTGCCCTGTACTGAAAAAAAATCATGAATTTTCCATTTATCTAAAGAAAATATTCATATAATATTGAATGGCCTTGAGTGAGATTCAAGGGTATATCGCACGGGCTATGAGCACATTTCACGAGTCGGCACGACGAGTGAAATATTTTCAAATTTATTCCTTCATCAAAAAACAAAGAAAATTAAAATTTATGAATTTTTGCGTACGGAGCATATGGGAGAGGAGCTTGCAAGATAGATCACGGAGTTGCTAAATGTGTTTGAATGATTACAACTTCAAAAATTCATAACTTTCTTATTTCTTATGGGATTTTGCTCAAATTTCTATTGATCTGCTTCTTTATTTTATTTTTCCTGATTATTTTTAAAACCAACTTAATATCAGGTTGGACTTTCAATTTAAAGGTTGTTTGACAGGGATATGGAATATCCTTATAGAGTTATGTAAAACGCGACCACTTGTGACTTCGTGGAGTGACCTTGGACGGTGCGGAGAAGCCTCACAAACACTGGGAAGGGTGATCACTGCTTAATGAGGTTAGCTCAAGCTGATCGTGGTATATCCAATTTTCTAACATTTTTTGTGTAGATGCCCCTTATTTGAAGATGTACCCTTTTGGCGACCCCCTTCCCCTTCGAAAAACGTTCTGTCTCTCCTGTATGCCACCAAACGATGCTGGTAAATCTGGAATGTTTGGGGGAATGCGATTGCTCTGCCATTTATGACCATACTTGCTTGGTTAACATATGATATTATAGAAAACATAAAGGGCTACAAGATCATCACAGGGGCTGCAGAGCGTTTTTTAAATTGGAAGGGGGTGGGGCTGATCTGATTTCACTCATTAATGAACCTTTCGAACCTTTTTTTCCCCTGAGATTTTATAAACGTGTTTACAAAAAAGGGGGCTGCAGCCCCCAGGCCCCCCCCCCCCCGGTTCCGCGGCCCATGCATCATATATGATTCCATAGAAAAAATTCTGGATGAAAATGTGTTTCTTTCATTTCACACTACATGTGCATTCATTGAAATAACATGTGTTGAATACATGCAGATTATATGAATATCATTGACAAGCATGACGTGAAGAAGAGGAGAAGGTGTATAAATTGTTAAGGCAACCTTACCTGAACTCGAATTTATTAGACTCAGTTGAAGTTCAAACCCCTGGTAATTGGTGGAATCATCACTGGTAAATTTCATCCAACTTGTATTTGTGTATAATCTGTAAGTCAGAGCCAATGTTCGATATCGCTTATGCGCCTGTCACACATTCCCGGATAAGGCAAACGCATGAGAAACGAATGTCGATTTTTTGGCATCCGATGATATCCGTTAAAATGCGTTTCATGTCCTTTTTATCCTTGGATGGACGTTTATCGTCAGGTGATTTCCGTCAAAGCAGCAAGAAAACTTTGTGCATACATAAAGTTTTTTCTCGCCTGAAATGGATAGCGAGATCCGGCCCTTGTGCGTTTTCTCCTTTATGTGTACTGTACTTAGTCGTTTTCCACACGTTTCCATCCGCTAGGCGTCCTGCAGGGTCCCTTGCTGCAAGAGATGGGACGGATGGAACGGGCATGTACAGCACATCAAAAGCATACACACCGCATAGCCACAGGACGCCTGCCGGATGCCTGCAGGACGACTACCGGTCAAAACGCATGTAGGTACGGATGACAAACGGACAGGACGGCCATAAGTGATGATTGCAGCATATGTACAGGATATCTACAGCACATCCACATTATATGAACAGGACATGAAACTGAAGTTAACATATGAAGAACTATAATGCATTTGCTCAGCGCACTTCGCAGAGCGTCCTATATAACACGGGAAAACTTGTCTCAGTTTGTGACACCATCCATAAAATTATAAGATTATTCTGATTGGTCGGCGGGAATTTGATGCACTTTTGCTCGCTCATTCACAAATTGCCTCTTATTTGTTGTCACATTTATTCACGAACGTGTCGCAAGTATAGTGCTTGCAAGGGCATAGGATTACGGACGAACGCATTTCGCGCCTGAAAAGCGGTCTGCTCGTCCACGGTTTTTTTTTTTTTAGCATTCTATCTACGATATTACCGTGTTTTTCTTGATTTGTGGACAACTGTGTGAGGTAGGAGGTGGTGCATATATAAGTTGTAGACAAGGCTACATAATATATAAACTTAATATTTCTACTTTAGTTACATTTTGATCAAAAATACATGGTTTGATATTACGGTTTTAGAGGGAAGAACTGACTAACGTCTATTGGATTGTGGCATTCTATCATGGGGTAACTCGATTTGTATACAGTGAATAATAATTTGTATATCGACAATGATAGATTGTGAGATGCGTGTAGGCCTATATAAGTAAGAGAGAAAAGAGAATGATATAAGAAACGAATGAAAATGTCAAGAGCTGTGATGGAGTATATGTGAAAATGTCCATTTTGAGGTGGTAACTTGATAACGCCTCTCAAAGTGCAACTATTCCCCCTTTTTAAAAAATCAACGCGCCCGATGACTCAAGTGCATGACGTAGATCGCTGGGTGATAAGGGAGGTCACCGATTACCCGATCGAGAAGTACATTATATGCGTCGAATCCCAGGAAAGTAGTTCCTATGCGAATATGTACCGGTTTGTTCTTGGATGGGCAACATATTCCGTCACGCGAATGGTTCTCTGAAGTTCGATGTACGTTCCATACGTCACTCATTCATTCCTCATGCGTTTTGTCCGGTGGGCATGCGGTGCATGTTCGTTTCTCATGCGTTTGCACATGTTCCACTGTCCTGTATACAATCGCCCCACGTGCATTGTTTATGCGTTTTATTCGGCCCCTGGACCTTGCATGTACGCTCCTGCAAAATGGAAATTTACACTTTGTCCACCGGATTGACGATTTGAACAACGGATAAACCAAATACCATCCGTTTCTTGTACGTTGGGCCGATCCGGCGATGTGTGACAGGGGCATTACTTCAAGAACTGGGGATTGTATGATACTCCTATCAGCTCACACTTGACAAGCGACAAATCAGACAAATGATCTCGACGCCATGTAGTCCTCATTCCAAAGCAAATAACCACAACACTCTAAACACACAAGGTTAGATCTGAACCCCCACTTTCGTCAGTTCGACTATGAACTTATGAATGGGGGGGGGGGGGGGGAGAAAAATAAAAGGTATATGGTATAGATATATGGGACAATGCGTTTGATTTTTTCTTGGCAAAAAAAAAAATAAAATAAAATAAATAACGGACTGAAAGTTTGCCAACTGGAGAAGAAGCCCTTGCTCCAGGACTGTCACCAAAAAGCCAGGATGATTTCTGTGAATGAACACTTACGTAAAGACAAAGACTTCTGGAAAACTGTCTTATGTTCAGACGAGACAAGATGAGCTCTCTGCCCATGATAATAATAATAATGATAATAATAATAATAATAATAATAATAAACCGTTCTTGTATAGCGCATATCACATTATGATATAACTTCCCTATGCGCATCCAAAGGGTTTGGATATTATTACCCTGACCAATGGTATGCAGTCAGACCCAACTTCGTAAAACAGAACACAGGTATATACTCCGAAAACGGCGTATGTATATAGAGCCCTCATTGATCAGTGCTAGGCAGTGTGTATAAAAAAGGCATGGGGAAAATCTTGCAGAGTCAACCTGTATATATGTATATATATATATATATATATATATATATATATATATATATATATATATATATATATATATATATAGTGGAAGAGACGGACTATCAGACGGTCGTATAGCTTTTATTATCCTCCTTTATTTGTCGTCAAGCTTTCGATCTATATGATCTTCATCAGGACTAAAACACCTATGAGTGACCACCAGCGTTGGTTCGAGGAACATTTCTCACAATATATATTCAGCTATGTCCTTGTCTCCGGTCTCATCAGTCCTCACACTCATACCAAGACGCCTCGAAATGTTTAAGTTGCGTATCTTCGCGTATATATATATATATATATATATATATATATATATACATATACATATATCTGATGATGCTATGTGTCGATTACCTTCAAAATCCTTGAATGATTCATCATATGAAATGACTTTCAATTGACAAACATTTGAAATAAATACATTCGCAGCATTTTTTAAATAAAACTGTATTATCTACAGCAGGTCGACATTGCACAATTTACCCCCATGCCTTTTGTACATACTGTCTCGCACTGAACGATGACAGCTTTATATTCATCTTGCTCTATACTTGCTATACGCCGTTTTAGGAGTATATACCTGAGCTCGTTTTTCCGAAGTTGGGTCTGCCTGGTATATATGGCGTAAGAAAGGAGAGATTTTCAACCGTAAAAAAACATGGTGGTAGCAGCATCATGCTATGGGGCTGCTTTGCATCAAGTGTAACAGTGATGGCCAAAAAGAGAAGGAAGAAAAGACGACTGCTTCAATATCGTGCAAGAAAAGATGAGATAGTCAGCCCGAAACTGAGTCTGGGTCATATAAATTGGCATTAATTGCCATTAATTTACATGTAAAAAACAGCAATCGCAGTTTACTTACCACAGCATTATGTGAACAAGCCTTTATATCAGATATGTATTTCAGAGTGCTATATTTGACATACATAATATGCACATTAATGAAAGGCCCAGCTATCCTGTCTTCGTGAGGAGAAAAGTTAGCAGAAACGACTGAAGTTGTGCAGATGTAAGTGAAATTGATTTTTTTTTTTTTTTGCTGAATGTATGTAGACTCTTGGGCAAAAAATTTCGATTGGAATATAATTATTTTGTCTGAGCAAAATAACTTGACTTGACTGAAGAGACAGGCGACTAGCATTCTGACGTATTAAATGTTTTAGAAACTCGATTTGAAAATATAAATGCATCAAGAACCCAACAGTGCATTTAAAGCCTGTACATATTGTAATCTGAAGTTGCTGTGATAACAGTAATAATTAGACAAGAAATATGCTAAACCTTATATTGGACGGAAGTGAACTTCCTGTTAGCGAATACAAATAGACACTTCCGGGAGAGGTCGGCCAATCTCCACTTCCAATATAAAGATTATCATTTGGTCGTTGAAGGTAGAAGTCCAAAAAGTTAACAAAAACATCGTAGTCTTGTGGGGCATAGATGACCCAAATATAGTCTAGGTTGTCAGGGTAATTTGACGGGTAGTTTGGAGATGAGATGTTCTTGGTTTCTCCAACAATGAGCGTCACATCGTCAGCTGTAAACAGGGTGAAAATGGACGAATGAGAAATTGTGAACACATTCTAATGATAATGGTCTACGAATCCTATCATGATTTTTTTTTTTTTTTTTTTGAGTGACTTTAGATTTACTTCTTTTTTTAAAATTTCCCAGGGTCGACGATCATAATTTCGTCTTTCATCAAGCTACATTTCCTGAGCGGTATTTCCGTTAAAAATGGATTGAGCGGTAGGGAGTTTTACATTTTTCAATTTAAGAGTTTATTTGCAAACGTTCTTCCAACATAGCCAATACATATTTCTCAGTATCGATCTATACATGTGGTTTTTTTTTTTTTTTTTTTTTTTTTTTTTTATAAATAATCTGCTAATATCACACCGTGTAGAAATAAAATGCATCGAGGTTTTCACTGACAACATCTCTCAACATTAATTATAGGTTGTTTTCTCACATAAATAAAATAACTGAATTAACTTTTTTTAAATTCCTGTAGAATTTATATTTGACATGTAAGGACAAGCTCCTCTTATAAAATTGACAAGTCTTAAATATAATTGAGGAAAACAAAATGTGGAGTTGAAATGTTCTGCGAAATAAAAGAACAGGGTAGATAACAGGAAAAGGGAAGAGAGAGATAAAGCAAAAGCACAAGAATAAAGGTGGAAGGACTGGAAATGGCTGATGGCGGGATGCATATGCCTTGCCTTTGTATTCAATAATTCAGTTTTCACCATTTTAACATTTGCTTTTATATATCTACAAAATTGTTTTGTATGATTATGTGTTTTGTAATATTTGTACATTGGTTCTAGGATACCTACTCCCTGGACAACCACCCCCGGATAACCACCCCCAGGATAACCACCCTCTAGGACAACTACCCCCTAGAGTAAATTGATTTACTTTTATTCGTACCAATAGTTATTATATTATGTATCAACATAGTGCATAAACAAGATTTTTTTTTTCTTACTAGATATTTTTGGCGGGCCGCATGAAATCGTTTCGCGGGCCGCAAGTGGCCCGTGGGCCGCACTTTAAGAACAGGGACCCTAGGGGGTAGTTGTCTGGGGGAACTTGTACTGGGGGTACTTGTCCTAGGGGTTAGTTAGCTGGGGGGCGGGGGGGGGGGGTAATCATCCTAGAGGGTAATTGTCCCGGAGGTAGTCGTCCTAGAGGGTGGTAGCCCTAGGGGCTAGTTGTCCTAGGGGGTACTTGTCCTAGAGGGTGGTTATCCTAGGGGTGGTTATCCAGGGGATGGGTGTCCAGGGGGTAGGTGTCCGGAAACGTTGTACATTAATCCCCGCAATTATATTAGTGATGTATTTACCAAACCTGTTTTGTGTCATGTGTTTTGTGATATCTAATATTTCATCAAAATTTGTATTGGGGATACAGTCCCCAACTGGTTTTTCAAACCATTTTCTATATCCTTCGGTATGTCCGCTAAATGCTGTCTCAAAACCACTCCCCCTCCAAAAAAACAAAACAAAACAAAAACAAAAACAAAAACAAACAGCAAACAAACAAACAAAGAACAAACAACAAACAAACAAACAAACAAACAAACAGCAAACAAACAAACAAAGAAAACAAAACAAAACAAAACAAAAACACAAACAAGCTACAACAGCAACAACCTCCACAGTACAACAAAATACAACAGTATCAGAGCTCATATTTATACATTTTTCAAGAGAAGCTATCAAAATGTTGTATACTTCTATGAACGCACTGTACATCCATGACACTTGAAAAAAAATCAAAAAATCATTGAATTCATATGTCATCTATCATGTCTAACGGATTGATTTCCATTGCATGCACGTCTGTGATTTTTTCCCGTCAGATTCCTCACCACCCCCCCCCCCCCCCCCCCCCCCCCCCCCCCCTCAGTGTTAAGTGAATACCGCAATGATATTACTTGTGTTGGGAAATCTATTGATCTTTAACTCTTTCAGTGCCGATGTCACATAATATGTTGCATTTTCATTCATCAATTGCTCGACCACAGGAAAGGTATATGGTGGTCAATGTTTATTAAATTTTGAGAATAAATCAAGCATTCTCAATATATGATTATAAGTATATGCATATAAATTTTCAGAGAAAACTGCAGATTTTAAAAAAAAGATATTACCTTATTCAACATTAAACAATAGTAAAGAAATGAGAAACCAAACAATAATGGACGAAAAGAAACTCAAATGACATTTTTAATCATTCTTATGCATAAAGTTGGATAAAGTAATAATGTTTGGTATCATAAGAAATGGTAATAAATTCCTACAAGTTTTGTACACAATATTTTGTGAAATAATAGATGGTTAATGAAGTGCAGACATTTGAAAAGTAAGCATTGATCACATTTTACTAAAATTTTGAAGAGAGCTAAACCCCTTGGCACAGTAAGAGTTAACAGAATAGAGTTACAAATGGTGGACGCTGTCCAAAAAGACGCACACGTAAAGAATCTTACATGTTGTTGAATTGATTATACTCATTTGAAGCTCAAATCCCCTGCTGGTGCCTGTATAATCAGTGGTGAATTGCATCCAACATGTAGGCGTGTTTAATCTGCAACAATTGAAATGCAAAATGATTCAAGTCAGGTCAGGTTTCAAATTTCTCGGTATTCGAAAAATAACAAAAGATGTTTCTTAAAATACTAAATATAGTTTTCTTAGAAACGCTTAACTTATCCTAATTGTCAAAAATTTCGTTGTTCTGTATGTAGGGCCCACTTTTGGGTATGTCGGTGTCCACAGGTTTCAAGTGAATTATCGTATTATTATATTATGCTATTATGTTATTATGCTATAAGTGCATCTAAGTGCTCTAAAAAAGTGAAAGCTTTAAATGGTTTGGAGAAGTTTACTGTGTTCGAATATCAGCAAATTTTGAATTGGTCTATAATACACACCTAATGTCGAACGGTAATGAAGAACCGCTCAGTGAAACTACCTCGACACTCCCAGGAGAAGTCGGTGAATCCCCATTGCCAATTTTTAGATAGTCACGCGATTCAAGGTTGAAATCCAAAAAGTGGATGAAAACATCGTAGAGTAACACACCGGTGATGTACCAATTATAGCGTGCGTTGTTATGGTAATTTGAAGGGTAGTTTGGAGATGTAATGGTCTGGATTTCTCCAATAACGAGGATTACATTCTCATCTATGAGAGGAAATAACTCATCTATCGTAAAGCGTCTTGATGGATGAGTATTCAACAATCTTTCATATATTACATAATTCAGTAATTTTTCAAATCCAGTGAGATGAAGGTGCGGATTAAAAGTGCTTGTAAGGTTCATATTATAGAGTTAATGTGTATTAGATGGAACTAGTACAGTAAATCAAGAAAATTCAGGGATAAACCAATAATTCCCACATAATATATTTAACTGCTGAGCATTATATTATGGCCATTTAAATACCATTTTAAGGTCTTTGAACAATTCTAAGCACTGGAAATAAGCAGTAAAATTGGCATAGTATGTAAAGTACCATCTGTCTTTTAAGGAAATTCATATTTTTCTCTCTGAATTTGCTTCTAGTACCCGACTGGAACCATTATAGAGTTAAGAAAATGATATTTGCAAAGTCCAAAAACGTGAGAGATATCATAAACTGCATAATTATGCAAATTGATGTCCTCATATTTTTTTCATAAATTTTCCATCTAAGTAATTAAAATGATTGAATTATTTATGTCACTTCACATAACAAGGGCGTAGCGAGGGGCATAAAGGAAACTTAGGGGAAGGGTGAATTGGCCTTACCTTACCCCTATCCTAAGTGTTTGGAGGTCACCCCCCTCCCCCCCTCCCCCTTCCCCCCTCCCCCCCCCCCCTCCCCCCTCCCCCTTCCCCCCTCCCCCTTCCCCCCTTCCCCCCTCCCCCCTCCCCCTTTCCCCCCCTCCCCCTCCCCCCTCCCCCCTCCCCCCCCCCCCGCCGCCGAACCCTCGTTCGACAAGTCTGGCTACGTACATGATAGGGCATTAAGATTGATAGATGATTTGCATGATATGCAAATGAACCTTTCTCATTGACGAATTCAAATTCATATTTTTCCTAACGCTTATAACATGTATAAATACTCGTTTGAACCAAAAGTTATCTAATCAATGATTCCAAAGAAATTGATCATGATGTACACATTTTCAGATTGATATTATGCATATATTTTGTATAATATGAAAATGTAAAATAATCAGCAAAATTTGAAAACAAGTTTCTGCTATAATGATATTAAGAAAAATCACATTTTCATCGGAACTTAGTAATACTTTTCTATCAAGTAAATCATATCGTTTATTTTCCCAATCCTTGAAACTCACAGAAGGATAACAAATAACAATACCGTTTACAAGATTTCCAGTAGTCCAAGGCGGCCATACTGTAACATCAAAAAATAAATGGTCACAGTGCCGAAGCTCATAAAGTGTTTTATACCTTTGAACTATTCCTATCAATTTCAAAGAGCAGATAATGGTTAACAAAGTCTGTCAAGAATGATTAACATTATTTTTTTTTAATATGAAGCATTGATAATGTGTATAGCAAGTAACACTCTCCAGCATTTTCAATATGTACCTCAAAACAACAACAACAAAAAAGCTTTTTTGAACTGCATTAAAACAGAGAGAGAGAAAGAAAAAAAAAACGTCTTGAAATTTGTTTTACTACTTATCAGTTCAGACTTTTGTTATTTAAAGTAAATAAATAATTTGGCTCAGAATTTAAGAATAAAAATATCCCTAAAAGTATTAAGAAATATTATCAACGTTTAGTACGGTAAATATCAATGTTCATTTTATGAGTTCCACACCTCCCACTATACCCATTCATATATGTAATACATATCAACGTAAATAAATTAGTTGAGTAATCTTAAAGAAATCCCACTCCATCGTCACCACCATATTCACCGTATAAATTGATTTCCAAATGACATGTATTGTTTAAAATTTGAATAGTACTTTCAAGGGCAAAGCTGCTCTAAAAGATACAGTTCAGCTTAAAAAAAAACACATGTTGTGATTTCTTATTCATGAAATCAACTTTGTCATAAAGCTATAGGAATTTCACAATCATCATTTTATGGTGGCATAACTCTAATTTTAGTTTACTCACCCGTTTTGTGGGGGGAGGTATGCACTTCTGTAGTATGAGAAGGTGCCGTTACTGTTGATTAATGTGAGAAAGAAGTAAAACGAAGATGATAATTAGATCATAGTTTTAGTTTTTCTTTCTAAAAACATTCCATGCTTACAAATACATGTTGTGATTTCTTATTCATGAATAAGCTGCTCTAAAAGATAAGTTCAGCAATAAAGAACACATGTTGTGATCTCTTATTCATGAAATCAACTTTGTCATAAAGCTTCGTAAATAGGAATTTCACAATCATCATTTTATGGTGGCATAACTCTAGTTTAGAGTTTACTCACCCGTTTTGTGGGGGGAGGTATGCACTTCTGTAGTATGAGAAGGTGCCGTTACTGTTGATTAATGTGAGAAAGAAGTAAAACGAAAATGATAATTAGATCATAGTTTTAGTTTTTCTTTCTAAAAGCATTCTATGCTTACAAATACATGTTGTGATTTCTTATTCATGAAATCAACTTTGTCATATAGGAATTTCACAATCGTCATTTTATGGCGGCATAACTCTAGTTTAGAGTTTACTCACCCGTCTCGTGGGGGAAGGTATGCACTTTTGTAGTATGAGAAGGTGTCGTTACTGTTGATTAATGTGAGAAAGAAGTAAAACGGAGATGATATTCGGATTTACATATATACTTTTTTTAACCAGTCCATGTTCACTCAAGCATGATGGTGATAATATCTACTTGAACAGACCCCCATCAGTCACAATATAATTAGAAGTAATCATTCTGGGCTTTCTTATTTGTATGTAAGCAGGACAATTACCCATGTCAGGTAAGTTTAAGAGATATATAAAATGAATAAAAATGACACTATTTAATGAATTCTAAATACGTTTTTTTTTTCTATACACTTAAATTATGTGGTCGTTTTTGCACTGCCTACATACACAAAATATGTGGGATACACTTGAAAAGACAAGGAAAGAAAATATCGTTACCATGACGTTCAGTATACTAAATACAACCGCCCTTCTTATTTAATTTAGATTTTCATTCAGAGAAAGACCATACCGTATAATTATGAAGCGGCAGTCTCTTGAGTTGAGACAATCCAGCCCAGAACTGACTAAACGCCCCATTTTATATAGAAGGTTGTTATGTGGAATTCTTTACCACATGATGAGAAAAGTGGCACAGAAAAAGCACAGCTTCAAAACAGGTTTATAAAAGATTGAAAATTTGTAAATTATTATCTATATCATGTTGATGTTTATCAACGAATACCTGATTGCGTAATACTTTTTTTTCTGCATGTATGCTATTTCGTGTTATTTGCGATATATTTTTGAGTTATTGTGTTTAAGAAAGTTTCACCAACAACGTTTGATAGTCTTAGCCACCTTTGTGCTTTATAATGATCATCATTTCGGGTCATCACACCACTGTTTCCCAATGTCTAGCACATGTAAGAGCCACGTCATTAGCCACTGCCAGGTCCCTCTCGTGTCATGCAACCGATCACAGCTCAGGAGATGGATCGGAGCATAGTCTGGAGGCCCTGCCCACACTCACAGTCTGCCGCAATGTCGGTATATCCCCACTTGTATATCCCCCTGTATGTTTGTACCTCCACATGCCTGTTTGCAGTCTGTTAAGGCTACGCCATGTGATCCATGATACTTTATAATGGTACTTAAGTAGCCTTCTAGTTTATTCAGTTGCCATTAATCGTTTAATTTTTTCCTTTTCTGTATATTCATTTGTTGTATTTATGAACTATTTGAATTTTTAAAAAGAGTTTTATTGCTGTGTTTTACCGGGGTTCGGCCACATTTTACTGTTCTATATGGTTCTATGACAGCGTATCTTAAGCTGTTAGCTATCTACTCAGATGTACTTCCATGGCGGTAAAATAATACCATTCGTCCTTTTCTGTATTTCTCTGTTATTTCCCACTTATAATGTTCTTTCTATATTGAAACCACACGTATATTGTAAAGTATCCTCATTATTCAAGATTCAGGATTCTTTATTTCACTCTTTTATATAAAACAATACACAGAAGTTCATAACTGCACAATATCATCATACATATTAAATATGAAACATAAAATAAAGTATTATTAACAATAAACAAGTTATGGATAGCACCGATATTTCTTGCATTTACAACACAAAAGAAAAAAAAGGAGGGCGTGGGCCGCCGAGAGAGTAAATACAAACAAAAGAGTGAAAGAAAATTAGGTCAGGGTGAAAGGGAGAGAGAAAAAATGGAGAATAAAAAAAAATTAAAAAAAAGAATAAGAAGATAAATAGAATGGGACCCACTTAAATAGTTGTGGACATGTACATGTATAACAAACTAGACTTGTGTAACAGTTAAATAAAAGCAAATTTAATAGGAAACACTATATAGAAATAACAAGCATACAAAACATGTGACTCATTTAAGAAAGTGTAAAGGCCTTTCTTTGTACTGCTTTTTAAAAACTTTATCACCACTCTCACGGTTATGATGTTATTTATTCAGAGATAAAGCTGAGTTCTGGTCATACAACTACATTTTGAACATGTTGAAAGAAACTGTCTCAGAGCAATTATGAACGTTTGATCATGTCTACATTAGAATTGGTCTATACTGCGAGTTTTGGAATCATCAGAATGATAAGAAAATGACCCAATCTCTCTGAAAAGCAGATGCGCTGCACACAGAGATGGATATGTGGGACTGCACACACTGACACACATGTGGCATGAATGTTCGGCCCGAACTCTTCAGCTGTTTCTCGTCATATTTCAAATATGAGGGCATTTGAAGAGCAATCCTTTTCAGGGAATATTCATACTATGATGTTCTTCCAAACGGACATGAAAAGAATGAGAAAACTCACAAAATATGTTTAATCTTTCCCAGAACTCAACCTTCTCTTTGTTAACTAAATATTTTTGTATGGTTAAAACTATTATGAATAAGGTCACAGTCTTTCTTCAGTGATGCTATTACTTTCATTGCATTTTTTTAAATGATGAATACTGACATTCCAGCCATCGCATGACATAGGCCTACACATTTCACTCACCTTGGGAGTCCGTAGTAGTATCGTCCGTATAAAAAAAAGTTACAAGTTCTTGATGAGAGATGGGAATGAAAGAGAGAGAGAAGGAGTAGAATCATTGGAAATATGTTTGCATTTTATTAAAAGCTCCGGTTTGTTTCTATTGCGAACATCCTAGATTTTCAGCATGGTTCGTTGTTGTTTTTTAAAAAATATATATCTATTAGATCTTATTTATCCAACGAATGCTATGATATTGATCAACGACATGTTGCATCAACCATAAAACATGAATTGCAATTATATTATGGATCCATTTTGACCCAATTCAATTGGCAAAGAAGAATCCGAGATACCAGACGGATATAAACGAATATGAAGTCTTTAATTGTATATTGGAATGTTATCAATATCTTGTGCTGATATTGTTGTTATCTATTATCACTTTTACTACTACTACTGCTACTACTACTACTACTACTACTACTACTACTACTGCTAATACTACTAGTAATAATAATAATAATAATAATAATAATAATAATAATAATAATAATAATAATAATAATGATCATAATAATAATAATATAATAATAATAATAATTATTATTATTGTTATTGTTATAATTGTTATCATTATTATTATTATAACAGTGATGATAATATAATCATATTTAAGCGCGTTATGAAGTTCTAGTATTCCATGGTCACTGGATCTCAATCATGCACGTATAAGTGTGCACCATGTGGAGAACTATTACTTCCACATTGGAGCTATTTCATGCTTCTATTCTCATAATGCATGCATTGAAAATAATTGAAAATCGGCAATATTAAAGTCAATGGCTTTCTGCAACTTTGCAAGACATGCGGAATGACTTCGTTTGGCAGCTACGTATATGCCATGTATACCATGTATACGTTTTTTTCTCTTTTTCTTTTTCAAATACATGTATTTGTTTTTGTTCCAAAAGTATGATCTGACCTAAAAAGCAATTTGGAGATGGGGGGGGGGGGGGGGGGGGGTGAAGTACCGAAATCGTTATAAAAGTAGAATTGTAAATGAAAAGTGAAAATTAAATGTGCCGTCTTTTCCCTTGGAATTCACTTAACAACTGACTCGCGATGGATCTCTATTAATAACATGCAGATATATTCGCGTGATGTTTGGACTTGCCCTCGCGGTATCTGAAGCATTTGTATCAATATATTAAGATTTGCATTTTCAAACTAACTACTAATTAAAGCAAGGGTGTAAAAGATATATAAGAATAATTCATGTCATAATTATATAATTTCTAATGAAATTTTGTAATATTCATCGACCAAAACACAATGCATAAAAATCCTCAAAAGATGACACATGATGTCACTTGTCATTATTGATTCTCTGTTGATTTTTCTGTTTGTTTGTTGTTGCTGATGTTTTTATAGCAAACATGGGAATAACACCATGTGACTTGAGAAAACTTCTGTATTAAATGCGTTCTTCTTCCATTTATCTTGACTAAAATATCTACTGATAGTGACAAGAAACGGATGGTATTTTGTTTATCCGTTGTTCAAATCGTCAATCCGGTGGACACAGTGTAAATGTCCATTTTGCAGGAGCGTGCATGCACGGTTCAGGGGCCAAATAAAACACACAAACAACGCACCTGGGGCGATTGTATACAGAACAGTGGAACGTGCGGAAACGCTTGAGAAACGAACATGCACCGCATGCCCACCGGACAAAACGCATGAGGAACGAATGAGTGACGCATGAAACATACATCGAACGTAACGGCCGTCGAATATATGCAATTGCAGGTGTTAGTTGCAGGCCGGTACATATTCGTTAAAGGCCAAGTCCACCCTAATATCAAGTTGATTTGAATAAGTAGAGTAAAATTAACAAGCATAACAGTGAAAATTTTATTGAAATCGGATGTAAAATAAGAAAGTTTATATTTTGAAGTTTTAATTTATTTCATGAAACAGTGATATGCATAACATGGGCGGTATGCAAATAAGTGAACCGATGATGTCACACAGTCACTTTTCCTTATGTATTTTATTATATGACATATATTTTTTTCAATTTTTTGCTTCAATAATGTAAAACATGGTTTGACTGTTTATGGAACATGTAAAATCATCTTTATTGTAACTTATTTTGATACAAGGGAGCGATTCTTTATTATCTTATCTATAGAAATTGAAATATTTGAAATTTCATATAATAAAATACATAAGGAAAAGTGAGTGTGTGACATCATCGGTTCACTCATTTGCATACCGCCCATGTTATGCATATCACTGTTTCATGAAATGCAAAACTTCAAAATGCCGTAACTTTCTTATTTTACATCAGATTCTAGTGAAATTTTCACTGTTATGCTTGTTTAATTTTACTCTATTTATTTAAATAAACTTGATATTAGGGTGAACTTGGCCTTTAAAAATCAGTTCCATGTCCTGTTCATATACTGTGGATTTGCTGCAGATATCCTGTAGATATGCTGTAATCATCACAATATGGCCGTCCTGTCCGTTTGTCATCCGAACCTACATGCGTTTTAACCGGTAATCGTCCTGCAGGCATCCTGCAGGCGTCGATCCTGTGGCTATGCGGTGTGTATGGGTTTGATGTGCTGTACATGCCCGTTCCATCCGTCCCATCTCTTGCAGCAGGACGCTTAGTGGATGGCACGTGTGGAAAACGACCAAGTACAGGAGAAAACGCACAACCATCGGACAAGGGCCGGATCTCGCTATCCGTTTCTGGCGAGAATTTTTTTTATGCATGCACAAAGTTTTCTGGCCGCTTCGACGGAAATCACCTGACGATGAACGTCTATCCAAAGTATAAAAAGGACATGAAATTCATTTTAACGGATATCAACGGATGCCAAAAATCGACATTCGTTTCTCATGCGTTTGCCTTATCCGGCAAAGTGTGACAGGCGCGAATATGAAGCGGTGAACCGCCTCAAAGCGTACTGCGCATCATATTTCTGTATCTTATAACACACAGGTAAGAGAGTACGCATCTGACATTTTGTTGCCGCTTCATATGTGAACGAGCCATAACGGTTACATGAATGTGCCCATCCGAGCGCGGAAGTTCAAAACTTGATCTTGACCCGATGACTACTGAATTCTCTTAATCTAATAGGTTTAATGCAGGGACCACCCGTAGGCAAAGGGTTAATTGATTGTGATAAAGTATTAAGATTTTTTTAATTTAGTAAATTATATTTTATTATATTTTATTGACGGTTTATATGAATTTTTTAACACTAAAGAGTGTCCACTTCCTTTTTTTTTTTTTTTTTTTTTTTGCTGAGTGTATATTTCTATAAAAAACGTAAACTAGATCTACCTGTTTGGTCGGCAGTTGTCTCTGGAATCGTACTCGAATCGTCTGGGGAAAAATAATATAGTATAATGTAAGTTCATGAGAAAAAAGGGTTTTTGTTAGTCATTTTCATAATTGAAGGAACGCATGCTTATAAAAATTGAATAACCCGGGATTCTGCAGTTGCAGATATAGGTTAAGCATGGTGTAGATTTTATACAGAACAAGACAGTGGCGGATCCAGGAATTTGTCAGGGAGGGGGGCACAATATGCAGGAAATTTTCTGACAAACAAAAAAATTATTTTTTTTAAATGTCATCAGCGTTTTGGGGTGTCTTTTCTTTTGCCAGGGGAGCCCCCCCCCCCCCCCCCTTGGATCAGCACCTGGAATAAGATACAGATTAAAAAAAATATGCAGTAATTGACACGAAGGAAAGATTACGACATTACCAAAAGACAGCAAACAAGCCGTTG
Source organism: Heliocidaris tuberculata (assembly GCA_025618425.1). Lineage (NCBI taxonomy): Eukaryota > Metazoa > Echinodermata > Echinoidea > Camarodonta > Echinometridae > Heliocidaris > Heliocidaris tuberculata. Next base: position 34,530,793 of record CM046848.1, read on the forward strand.
GCATGATATTTCTTTCTTTTTCGAACAATCAATGGCAAATTTTCGTTGTTATCAGATAAGGCCACTAATCTAAGAATTAACCTACTTATCATGTTTGTTTGTTTGCTTTTTTTCTTCAAATAATTACTTCTGAATTCACAAAGTGAAATTCTTAGTTACCATATAATTGTTTTTATTTTTTAATCCCCTGATGAGGAATTCATTATTTTAAAAATAACTCAGTACATATTACACAGTTTACATAAGTGAACAAATCCATGAAAAATATACGATTATACATGTTTTCAAATCGGTTCGTATTTTGTAAGCTTAAATTTCTTCAGCATTTTCTTAATCTTCCAAACTTTTCCTTTGAGAGTTTAAGTTGTTTTTTCTTTATGAGATATTTCACATTTTCCATGAGATCTCTTCTAAATTCAAGAAACATAACTGAATTAAACTGCTTAGATTTCAAATTACTTAAAACATAGACCTTATAAACTATATTGAGCAAACAATAAGATAATGTTAAGAAGAATCATATTTTCATTATCAATGTCATATCCAGTAACTAATATTTTTTTCGTTAATATCAATGTACAAAACATAAACAGTACAGCTAGATTAAACATTTTACTTTAAGCCAGAATACTTTTACTTTAGGACAATATAATAGAACGTGGAAAGTATTTTCATCTCTTTTGCAGTATTTACAAGTAATTTTAGATGTCATTTTCCAAATAAATAAATTGTGTTTAAACGGTAAGATCTTATGAATTAGTTTAAAGTTATATTGTTTTATTTTTTATTCATCAATTTTCCCAACTTATATTTTAGTAATGAAGTCCAATTAAAATCTGCAGCTAATTGAGGTTTGTGCTGCCAAAAGTACTATAAATTTGGTTCAGAAGATTTCATTTCAACCAAAAAATAATAGAATTGTTTTGTTTTAGTATTCAAGATATGATCACCTGTTTTATTTGAAAATGGAACATTGAAATATAGGATTATAATCAGTGTTTACTTCTGATTTATTTAAATTATCAAACCAAAAACGTGGAAAAGCTTTTTTTTTTTAATCCTAGAATATTGGAATTTGACCAGCAAAGAATTTGTCATTAATGTCTGGTCAATTTGCAAATAATCTTTCCATGTTCCATTTTTAATCATGTCTTTAACTCTATTTATACCTTTTCCATGCCACGTATCAAAATACAGTAATTTACCATAATTTCATTTTGGATATCATAAGAATGTAGAAAATCAACAAAACGCATTTCGGCACAAGTGGAAAATAGATTACAGTAAAACAGTGGAAATTTGTGTTTTTCAAACAAGGAAAGTATATCACTCACTGAACAATTAAATTGTAACTATAACGGTAATCCTCCTAATCCATTTATCCAGAAAAGGCTAAAATATTTCCATGGTTTGTTTGTCCTATATCATCTGACAAAATCGACAACCAGGAAAGTCTCAGTATCTTGAATCTAGCATTTAAATCTAACATTCCTAGACCAACTTCAAATAAAGGAAGATCAACGACTCTTCGTTTTACCTTTTCTATTTTTGAATTCCACAGTTTTGTGTTCTGTTGCTACTCGAAGACAAAGAACAAAGTCATGAATGCATTGATGTGGTATCAAACTGCAAGTGATTTTATTCGTAGAACAACTCCAATATATATACACAGTATGCACAGGGCAGTTACATAATATACAGCTGGTGTTTGCTGGAATGGATTAGTCGATGTTGTTGGATGGAGCAGGGATTAGTGAGATAGGAAACAGGCAAGGAGTGGTATCAAACTGCAAGTGTAGCTTTATTCATCAACAACTCTTATATATACATGTATACACAGTTTCTGCACAGGGCAGTTACATAACATACAGCTGGCATGGATTAATAAGCTAGGTGTGGTTGGCTGGAGCGGGGATTAGTGAGACAGGAAACATGCAAGGAGATTAGGGTAGGAGATTGAAAATAAACAAGAAAGAGTGTGGGAATGCATATGAGATGAAATGATCAGAACACAATACACAGGAAGGAATAAATCTATTTGTTTAATTCTTCTTCATATCTATGAGGAAGCATATAACCCAAACCTGAATAAATCAGTTGTGATATAAGTAACATTTTTATAACTACTATCTTTCCAATATATGTCAAGTTCCTCAATTATGTTTTCTTTTGTTAATTTAAACATTAATTTATATATATATATATTTGGCCCTTGAGGGAAATCATACACCCCCCCCCCCCCACTTATGAGGACCTGTCTACGCCGTTACTGTGTATAATGCTTATTTAACCCCCTACACCCACACACAACTGGCTACCCAAGCAAACTGCTTAATGAGCCAAAAGCAAGTTTGAGATTTTTTCGATTCTTTTTTATTAGTATTACTTTAGTCCTGTACACAGCAAAAACGCTGTTTAAAATTTCGCCGTTTAAAATTGTGTTGTTTGAATTTTAAACAATATTATTTAAAAGACGGACCCTGTATTTTAAATAACTGCTGTTTAAGACATCAATGATATTGTAGAATAATCTTTTAAACAACGTTGTTTAAAAAGATTGAAAATTCGCGCTAGACGGGTTTCCTTCTCCGCCAAACACGGCCGGGCTTCATCATGGCGGATGACTGTGGTTGACATGTTGCAGAAGTTCCAAAGGCCGGAGCTGATTGATACATTCAGAGGTAAGCATTTAGACTAAATATATTGTAATCTGATCGAGTTTATACTCAAGACATATTTGTGCTGCCATGACTTCTATATGATATCTAGATCTAAGCCACGGTCACATAATTAATTATGATTTAGACCTGCAACTTTGCAAGTCGCACTTCCAGCGTAGCGCAGCGCAGTTTAAGCTGCACACAGTGAACGCGCGCGTGGGTCGGGTCCTGTATGTGCAAATAACTTAAACTGCGCTGCGCTGCAAAGTTCCAGGTCTACATCATAATTTATTTTGTGGATGTGGTCTAGATCTAGACATCATGTGCATGTCACCGCAACACAAATATGTCTTGAATATAAACTCGATCAGATTACAATATATTTAGTCTAAATACTTACCTCTGAACGTATCAATCAGCTCTGGCATTGGGAACTTACTTGTGTACAACAGCCTTAAACAACCGTGTATGTTTAAACACATTTGTAGGCCCTATATATGTTTGAAACAATTATTTTGAATAACAACTTTGAATGTATTTTTAAACAACAGTTGTGCAAAAAGTTTTAAACAATTTTTTTTTAAAACAAGAAATATTTTAAACAATGGTTGTGAAAAAAGTTTTAAACAACTGTGTGTATTTAAACAACTTAATTTAAACAACCTAGTTTTTTTAAATTTTGAACAACAGGCTGTTTAAAGTTTAAACAACCTTAGTTGTTTAACATTTTAAACAACAGCTGTTAGAGTGACTGGCTTAAGCAGCGTTGTTTAAAAATTTTGAAGAGTTGTTTAAAATATTTTTTTACTGTGTAATTTAAGAAAAGTATCAACTACATGAAAAGGTGGGCGCAATTAAATACGCAGACATGACCATGACATAATTACTGATATTCTTGCGTAAATATTAGTAAAATAAAAACCAAGCTACACAGTAAAAAATATTTTAAACAACTGTTCAAAATTTTTAAACAGCGCTGTTTAAGCCGTTCACTCTAACAAGTATTGTTTAAATTGTTAAACAACCAAGGTTGTTTAAACTTTAAACAGCCTCTTGTTTAAAATTTTAAACAATTTTTTAAACAACAGCTTTTAAACAACTAGCTTGTTTAAATTAAGCTGTTTAAACACACACAGTTGCGTAAAACTTTTTCACAACTATTGTTTTAAAAATTTGTTGTTTAAAATAATTGTTTACAAATATCTAGGTTGTTTAATTTAAGTTGTTTAAAACCTTTTTTCACAACTATTGTTTAAAAAATTTGTTGTTTAAAATAATTCTTTACAAATATCTAGGTTGTTTAATTTAAGTTGTTTAAAACCTTTTTCCACAACTATTGGTTTAAAAAATGCATTCAAAATTGTTGTTCAAAATAATTGTTTATAACACTATACAGATGTGTTTAAACATACACGGTTGTTTAAGGCTGTTGTACACAGGTAAGTTCCAAATGCCAGAGGTGACTGATAAGTTCAGAGGTAAGCATTTAGACTAAATATATTGTAATCTGATCGAGTTTATACTCAAGACATATTTGTGCTGCTCTAGACCACATTCACTAAATAAATGATGATGTAACTTTGCAAGCATCTGGCTTATTGGGACTGCGCCTTCTTCCCTATGTAACTTGTTCTTGATTGTACTGATATTACTTTATATATGCATGAAAATTGTACTATTTGAACAAATGTTGAATGTTGCAAAATCAGTGGAAGAAAATAAATGTTAATTTGAATGAATGAATGAGTTTAAGGTAGTTGCACATACACAGTAAACCAATTTGTCTATGCAGTATGCAGGTACACAGACGGCTCCTCATGGGAAATGGTGTTCACTTCTTTTCTGAACATGGATTCCTAAGTAAAATTTAATGCTGAAAACGAATCCATCGACTGATTTTTGAAAATCAGTGCCCAAAGTGCCCAAATTGGGCCTTTTGGGCACTCATTGTAAAAGTCACGTTATTTCACATACAGAGGCTAAGAAAAGTTAGAATCATATAACCTTTTGTTTCTGCTGTATTCTCTAAATGACAAATTAATTAAATAGAACCTTAGAAATTAACAAACAGGGGCCATTTTTCTTGAAAACGGGCCCTTGGCCCAATTATCATCCAAGTTCTCATATATAGTGGCCAAATTTAGTGAAATATCGTTATTTTTGGGGTTTGAGTTGGTCAAGTCCAAACATACATGCTGTCCTTGGATAAATGACGGCTGATATTAATATAAATTAGGTTCCCACAACGTTACAAAGTGGGCCCATTGGTTATGTTGCTTGAAAGGTGACAGTGTTGAGCCAGTACTTGCGTCAACATTCTAGCGTGCTTCTCACCCTCATTTCTTGCTAAAAATTATGTCAGTGATCGACTTTTTAAGGTACTTGCAGGTGCCCAAAGTGCCCAAATATGACATTTTGGGTGCCCATTGTAAAATTAAGATTATTTCTCCTAGAGGGGCTTAGAATAGTTAAAGAGATATATATCTATTGTTTCTGAAGTATTCTATGAATGATATTTTAACCAAATAGAACCTTAAATATACAAAACAGGGGCCGATTTCCTTGAAAACGGGCCCATTGTTGTCCAAGTTTTCATTACAGTACCCAATTTTAGCGAAATATCTTTATTTTGTAATTTGAGTTGGTCAAGTCCTAATATGTACAAGGACTTTGGAAGAATGACGGCTGATATCATTGGAAATCAGGTGCCCACAACGTTATAAAAGTGGGCACAATCTTTTTGTGTTGCTAGAAAGGTGATGGTGTAGAGCCAGTATTTGAGTTGACATTCTAGCTTCTTCTTACTTTTAATTTCTTGCTGAAAACGATGTCACCGACCGCTTTTATGAAAGTACTTGTAGGTGCCCTCAGTGCCCATTTTATGGGCATCGTCTTTTTTTTTTACTAATTATTGTCATTTCCGGTCACAAAGCTATTACATTAAAAAAAATAGTATTAAAGTGAAATTCTCGTTAATGACATAATTTTCAGTCCATCTGCGTGTATGAGAATTCTATGAAGCCTATTCATGTACCGAAAAGGGTGCATTTGATTAGAAATTCTTCAGTCTACTTTTTGCTTAAATGATGTCACATTGAACATATGGGGCACCTAATCAAATCTTGACTTTACACAGTTACCCTAATAATTGGACCCAAATAATGCATGAAATTCATATTGTACAGTTACACTTTATATAAATTTATTCGAGCTTAGTTAAATGAAACAGATATCATTATTCTATATTGTTGAATAGTCATATGGATATAGGCACAACCTATTTTATTTTGTCATATATTCTTACAGTAAACTTCCTTACTGTAATGTAATCAGTGATTAACTTTTACATATATAACATACCACATAGCAGGATTCACTACACATAATACAGTTGAATACATGATACATGATACAGGGAAATCCAACCTTAGTAGCAAGTTGCTTTGAAAGAAAGAGGAAAAATCAGAGAAGCAGATTGGTGAAAGTTTGAACGAAATCGGACAAGCAATAAGAAAGTTATGAATATGGGAATTTCAAATTGGCCGAATAGGTAATGTCACTGTGATGTAGCTGTGGACAACTCCACCGTTCGCTCCAACACACAAAATGACTAAAATGTCACTTTTTTTCAAAATGTATTACGCAGTAGGATCTCTTTCTTTCATGAGGACCTATAACAATATGCTATCTCCAATATATTTTGAGTACTGCCCCGAGGGTAAAAGCGCCTTGAAGAAAACCGCAAATTAATGATATTTTTGTGTACGACAAATGGGAGAGTTGTCCACAAAAATGTCACAACCGAATCACCAAATTGCCAATTTGAGATTCGCATAGATGTAGTGATCTCATTTTTCAAACATCCATAACTTTCTTATTCCTTATCTGATTTATTTCAAACTTTCACCATCCTGTTTTTCTTATTTTTCTGCTTTCACACAAATCATCTCATTACCAAGGCTGGATTGCCCTTTAAGAGATAATATACATATGTTGATAAATGCATAATTCACATTTGAAAGTAACCTTTTAACATGTAGGCTACATATATCATGCCTATGAATGTGTGTGTGAGATATTCTGAAGACACAATGAATTTAGTATGCTCTACCACTCTGCCAAGGGTCTTCTTGAAAATTGCTATAAATCGCTCATGATCCATAGTGCTCTTAAATGGTACGTCATTAGCAAAATAAATATGTTCATAATGCAAAGGTACTGGGTATGAATAGCAGAAAATTACATAAAATCTAACTTACGTGTACAATGTATACACGTGTAATACAGCTTTGTAAACATATTCATATTTTGTATATAATATATGTAGTTTGTAGAAATTTACCCAGGGTCCAGGAGAGCATTTTTTTTTTTACAGCAGAAGAGGCTACCTTGAATAAGTAAAACTGAAAAAAAATGAATAAATAAATAATCAAATTTGATAGTTTTTTTCCCCCCTTTCAATCACAATTCTTTTTGGAATAACCATCGAAAACGTGAAAATAAGTGCCGCTGTCAATGTATAGGCCTCTCTAACCTAATAAACAGCTTATAAATCATTTAGACCTCTATGATATGAAATTTGAAGAGCAAAAGCTAATGAGACAAACATTATTGAAATAAAGAATTGACTACTTCATGCATGTTGGGAGAACTATTATACCTCAAGCAGCAAATTTTGGGATTTGAAATGACTGTAATTTTGTTATAATCCTTATATAGCTTAATGTTGTACGAGAAATCCCCCCCCCCCCTAATACTGCTATATTGTATATACATATTATGAGATTGAAGAAAACATAGACTGACAAGGTATTGTTCATAATAAAATTAGGAAATAATTTCTTAATTATTAATAGTGTCTTTGAAATGCTGCACTGTGCTGTCTCCTTTTGTGGTTTCGGATATGTGCTCTCTCTCTCTCTTTTTTTTTGGGGGGGGGGGGGGTGGAGTGGCGGACTTTGATGGGCACCGGGCCCGTGTGCTCTGTTGGTTGGTTCTCTACGGTCTCCTGTGAATGTAATGATTCCATGTTTGATATTTTGTTTCTATTATATTTTTGTGGAGGGCTCCGTTGTAAAGTAGTTACATAACTGAATCGGACTACCCTTCACTATTTTACTTGTCATAAATAAAACATGAATAAATAAATAAATAATAAATAAATAAATTCTTTAAATGATTCTTGTTCACTGTCTTCAAAATTCACCAAAGTATACTTTAACACAACACAGAAACTTCCGTTCTTGATCGCGCGCAAATACTAATCAGGAAATAATCAACGTTTGTTTTCTGTAAATAAAAAAATAAATAGCATTAAATACATATTAAAAGACTTACTGTACCTTTGGGCAAGGTTTCTGATAGATTTTTTGGGAAAGAAAACATTGGTATAATGTAACTTCTACAATTTCATGTATGGAAAGTATCGATGTTAACTCAATTTTTTGTTAATTACATACAATGTGTATTTAAACATGACTTGATATTTGAAAGAGCACAAGTTAATCGGGGGTTGTTTTTTTTTAAATATGGAATGTTAAACTGTTAAATATGTAGGACTTTTCGAAAAAAACATATCATCTTAGGGCAAATAGTTTTCTTGGAAATCATAATGATACGATCATGGTAATCAGTGTTGTACAATAAAAACATTTTTTCTTTTTTAGATAACCTAAATTGGATATAAAAAGACATCAGTCTAAACAAGATGCTGAAAAAAGGTAAATCTTTTTTAAATTTAAAAATAATGCTTTCCTCAACATGAATATTTGGAAAAAATATAGAAACAAACCAATTCATTTTTGCATTAACAGTTTAATATGATATTAGCTATGCACAAAGGACAGATTTAAAGAAATCTCTTTGAAGCTGCGATATGAATACAAATGGCGTTATTTGAAAATAAATATTGACTAAGTCTACCGTCTAATTCCAAATCATCTTACAGTTATCATAGTGTATCTTGGCAAACAATGAAAATACTAATATAGACGACATAAAAGTTTTCCTCTATAAAGTAGAAAGATTTCTTGTTCTTGTTCAAAAAATGTTATGTTATAAGCTTCGTCTGAATAAATAAATATCGACATTCGAAATCAAGAAATAATGAAAATTTAATAATGGTAACTAAAGAGGAAAATGCAAATGGGGTAAATGTCCTCCGTATCAAACAATTATTGATGACAATTGCCTTTGCCATTAACACATTCACTCCATGTTTGAGAGGCTCCTTTTGCATCTTTATAAAGTGATTGTACTTCAATAGGAAGTTAGCATAACAATAATACGATAATATAAATAACAAAGAAATTCAATGGGAACGTGAGACTTTGTTCTTTTTTGCAATACTTGAAGAAACATTTCTAGCGAACATTGCATTTTTAGAAGTGAAAAAAGAGGATAGTACAAATATTTGCAGGTTACAGGCCAAATGTCTTTCCTTTATGACAGGAAAATGAAACTATTACAGATAAACACTTAACTTTACAGTGTAGATTATTCTATACGTGACTCACCTATCCCGCGGTCCATAAAGTCTTTCTTTCATAAATAAAACGTGGGCACAATTTTCTGATTAATATGTAGCCAACATAGCTGAGTGGGCCATAGTATTGTGACGAGCAAGCGAAGATTAACTGGACTTGAACCCAATAACTATTCGATATGGGCACTGTCTAATGAGGGGGGGGGGGGGCACATTTGGCCCATGTTCCACTTTTGGAAACCGAATTGGCCTAGGTCCGATTCATATTAGTAGTTGACTAACTCGAATGACAAAATAAAGATATTTCACTAAAATTGGGTACTCTGATGAAAACTTAGACAACAACGGGCCCGTTTTCCTTGAAAACGGGCCCTATTTTGTATTTTCAAGGTTCTATTTGGTTAACATGTCATAAATAGAATACTTCAGAAACAATAAATACATATCATTTTAACTATTCTAAGCCTCTCTGGGTGAAATAATCTTGATTTTACAATGGGTATCAAAAAGGCCCAATTTGGGCACTTTGGGCACCTGCAAGTACTTTAAAAAGTCGGTCACTGACATAATTTTTAGCAAGAAATGAGGGTGAGTAGCACGCTAGAATTTCAACGCAAGTACTGGCTCAACACTGTCACCTTTCAAGGAACATAACCAATGGGCCCACTTTGTAACGTTGTGGGCACCTAATTTTATATTAACATCAGCCGTCATTTATCCAAGGACAGTATGTATGTTTGGACTTGACCAACTCAAATCGCAAAATAATGATATTTCACTAAATTTGGCCACTATAATGAGAACTTGGATGATAATTGGGCCAAAAGCCCGTTTTCAAGAAAGATGGCCCCTGTTTGGTATTTCTAAAGTTCTATTTAGTTAATTTGTCATTTAGATAATACAGCAGAAACAAAAGCTTATGTGATTCTAACTTTTCTTAGCCTCTGTATGTGAAATAACATGACTTTTACAATGAGTACCCAAAAGGCCCAATTTGGGCACTTTGGGCACCGATTTTCAAAAATCAGTCGATGGATTCGTTTTCAGCATTAAATTTTACTTAGGAATCCATGTTCAGAAAAAAGTGAACACCATTTCCCATGAGGAGCCGTCTGTGTACCTAACTATTAGACTGCGCTGCGCTGCAGCTGGAAGGGCGACTTGCAAAGTTGCAGGTCTAGGCGTAGATCATAATTTATTATGTGACTGTGGCTTAGATCTAGAGATCATATAGATGTCATGGCAGCACAAATATGTCTTGAGTATGAACTCGATCAGATTACAATATATTTAGTCTAAACGCTTACCTCTAAATATATGAATCAGCTCCGGCATTTGGAACTTCTGCAACATATCAACCACAAAGTCATCCGCCATGATGAAGCCGGCCGTGTTTGGCGGAGAAGGAAACCCGTCTAGCGCGAATTTTCAATCTTTTTAAAACAAAATTGTCCTCTGTTCTCCAAGGTTACAGATCTTGGTATATGTATCAATAACATGTTCTCATTGTCTGCTCAGGTTAACCAGTCATACGTACATGTAATTGCAACTATCATCTCCGCAATTTATGGAGAATTCATAGATTTATTGATGTGAAGACTTGTCACCATGCTGTCAGAGCTTTAATTCTTTCCCGATTAGACTATTGTAATAGCCTATATACACTTTTATCTTCCAAAGAGAAACTTGAAACTGTCCAGAATCGAGCTGATAGACTTATTTTTGGCCTAGGATCTAGGACGCATACTTCACCTTTGGTTAAGGAACTTCACTGGTTACCTCTACACCAACGTATTCTTTTTAAAGTTTGTTTGTACGTCACTCTTTAAAATTCTAAACCATTTAGCTCCTGAATATCTTAATAACACACTCAAAATATTTACACCATCTCGCAGTCTCCGCTCAACAGCTGACAAATGTAAGCTCGTTATTCCCAAATCCAGACACTCATCAACTGAAAAGCGTTTCTCAGTGGCTGTATCAAAAACGTGGAACAATATTCCACTCTGCATCAGAGAAATAGATTGTCTTGCCACTTTCAAAAGATCCCTAAAAACATATCTGTTTCCCCAGTAATATAATGTTCTATTGTAATTTCATACTTTTTTGAGTCTGTCTCTTTTGCTGTTGCTGCAATTTCTTCTTTTGAAATTTGTATTTTTTGTAAGTGCTATGGTACTTTCTGTTTTTAGCGCTCCTAAATATTCATTATTATTATTATTATTATTATTATTATCAAAAAATTATTCTACAATATCATTGATGCCTTAAACAGCGTTTGTTTGAAATTCAGGGTCCGTCTTTTAAACAATATTTTTTAAAATTTAAACAACACAATTTTAAACAGCGAAATTTTGAACAGCGATATTGCTGTGTACCAAGAAAGGATCTAAAATCCAGCGAATGGTTCAGGCAAGCAATCATTATTATTATTTTTTTAATAACTATTTGTTATTTCACAAAGCCTTTGTTTACAGGAACCACAGCAAATTTAAGCTTATTGCAATGATTGTTAATTTCGAGACGAGTGTGCCTGTAAGAAAACAAGTTTTACTTGCCAGTAAATGCTAGACTGAAATATCTCAAGATGGAAGCAAAAGCCTTGGAAAGAGAATTTGTTGTTTTTTAAAGTTTGTTTATTCGGCCCGTTATTCCAGAAGATGCGGTATTCGTTTGAGAAAATTAAAAGGTTACCTGATGTCCTGGTTGTCCATGGCGTTGCACCAGGTATAGTACACATCTGTAACATAACAAGTAAAATAAAGCTTTGATTTTCTGTGATCATTCAAACGTTATATTCTCATATAAAAGAAACAATGATGTTGAGTTTAAAGAAGTTTGCCCTTTTATATATATATATATATATATATATATATATATATATAAACTATCAGAGATAGTTCAATACAATATCCCATTTTGATATCCTGCTTTCGTATTTTGTCGATTTTATCTTTTTGAAAAGGTACATGCGTATATTAAGCATTTCATACTTTCGCACTTTAATATGAAAGGAAATATGTTAGATATTTTCATGCACTAATATTTAGAATACAGAATTATCGAGGCTTTGGATATGTAAAGTTTGCACAATTTTGTATTAAACTTCGTTATAGGAGCTCAAAGTAACTACATTTTTTTGATTGGCTGCCATCCTTCAATAAACTTTGTTTAACCCAGAATATGATTTCCTAATCATTGCAACCGACTCTTCTTCTTCTTCTTTTTTTTTTTTTTTTTTTTAATCTGATGTGTACCGATCGTTGGATTGATCGTGCACTGTATTAATTCCAGAATGTTATGAAAGGCAGATAAAAGAGAGAATTTTTTTCTCGATTTTTAACATTGAACATGTTGAAAGTAATTCCAAATATCCCAAATTGTGCCATAATTGTGCTCATTCAGCGACCTAAAAATCAAATGTTTAAAGTTTCACATAAGTACACATAATTATGTGGCTCTAAATTTTTATAGTATTTTTATATAATAATATGAATGATCGAGAAAGCTGAAACCCTTACCAGATAATGGGTTTGTGCTTTCCTTTCTTTCTTTTTTTCAAACATAAATATATATTATTCAAAGGAGTAACTGCTTCAGAGACCCGGGGACCTCTCTACCATGTCAACAATAGTACATTAATTTTGTAAAATTAATTCAACAGTTGTGAATTCAGTAAATACCACATCAGATTACTTGTTACAGGCTGCCTTTAAAACTTACCAATATTACGAGTAACCACACCTCTGAAGCCATTTTTGCATTCCCAAGCAAACAGTTTATCGCGTCTGAATTACAAACATGCATAAATCATATTCTTATTATAGATCAATCAGCTTATCTATTGTACTGAGTGCCTGAGTCCATATTACTTGCGAGCATGATGCGTTCATGATTGTAATTCACGATATAATTTGTTAAATATATTCACGTTTTATTGGCTGATGCAGATTCGCCAATCAAACAATCCCTTCTAATTGTTTTGGTATAACAATGCCAAAGGTTGCAAGTACGAGGATATCAAAATAAATGGGGGGGGGGGGGGGGGTGGAAGGGTCTCTGATCATGTTGTCTGACAGGCCAGAAATATGAATACAAATATGTTGCAGACCACGGAGTATCGTATCCCATAGGCCCATTTAGGGGCGATGGGGCATTCCCTTCAAGTTTGGGGTCCTATCTCTCTCCTACAATTTAAATCAATTATTTCAATCACCATTATTTCTTTTCCTGTATATTGTCTTTCTCATAACTCGTTTTAACATATGAAGAGTTCCGTTCCAAATTGGACTAAAACCACTTTTGGCGTTTTCGAATATATCAACGTTTTCTAATGTACGCCCTTTCCTTGTTCACTCTTACCTCGTTTGGGTATATATATATATATATATATATATATATATATATATATATATATATATATATATATATATATATATATACATATATATTTTAAGACTATTGTCTCAGATCATTTTAAATATTTTTTTAAAAATCTTACAATACCTTTCGATTTTTTTTAGACTTTTCGATTTTTTAGGAATTTTTTATAATATTAATTTTCATGGATACAATTCCTTTTGGAATGAAATTGTTTTCGATCGTCTTTTGTGTGTGAGTGTTTAAAACAACTTTATCATGTTAAAAATCTATTAATATTGCTAGCAGAGTGACACTTTCTTTTTTTTTTGTTCTTTTTTGTTCATTTTTTTTTCCAAGTTAGTATTTTGGAAGTTTCATTCCAAAAGGGATTAAATCTCAAAATTCCATTAGAATATGAAAATTTGAAAAAAAGTTATCAAATTTTGCAGTGATGATCCAAATGGGTAGCTGCACCACACTTGCTAAAATCTAGTTGCTACAAAGCTTAAAGGAACACTGTATAAACGAACAGATTCCTAATCATCGAAGTGGATTTAGTCCCTTTTGGAATTTATATTAGTTTTTTTAAATGCAATATATATATTTTTATGTAACATTTGATTCCCATGTCCGAGGTACGCATATTTATATGTAATAAGCAGTTTGGGTCAAAACTGGATTTAGTCCCTTTTTGACCTAAGCTCTTCATATAATGATATATTATGGCGGTTTATTGGCTAGCAGAATTTGAAGAGTTTTATTCAAGCCGGTACTCAACTGGAAATGCAGTATTCTTTTATAGCATCAAAACCGTACCCAAAGAACTGCGTTTTATTTTTGTTTTTACTTGATCATTCTGATTCTTTGGCGAGCCGGAATAATACGTCTTGCTGGCCGCTCTTATGATTCTTTAGTCTGGTCTTGTCATACCTTGCCAGCTGTAATGAAATTCAAGAAACCAGGTCATGCAGAGTGTCTCTTGTTATGACCGCAGCATTCAAATTTGTACAATTTAACCAGTATCATCACGACTGTTTGATGCAATCCTGCCATATGTGTTATGAGGGTTGATCGCTATTAAATTCGAAGGTTCGTTTTCCGGAAGGTCGTAACTCCGAAGGTTCATAATTCCGAACACATAAATTTCCAATATCACGGGAATAAATTTCTGGAAATGAAAAATCGTTTTCCGGAACATGTGTTGCGTAAACATGGTAAATCTGAAAGTCCATTATTCCGAAGATTGCTAGAAAGGTCTGGTTATCTCTTGGTTCATAATTCCGAAAATGAAATGAATTGAGGTTTAATAAATCTTTTTAATCTTGCTGGATTGTGAACCCTGTTTCATTTTATTATTTTTTTTTTTTTTTTTAAGTTCGAAATTAAAACTTCTGAGTAAAGAACATCTGGATAAACGAAATTTCAGGATATGGACTTTTAGATTATGGACCTGCGGATAAATGAACGTTCGGAACAAAGAGCCTTGGGAAAAAACAAGCTGTAATCGTGTATTTTCTCGTGTACTTGTGGGTTTTCATTTTGTGAAGTAAACTCACAATACAAATCATGTGATTTTTTATTCATTCTATAAACTTGTCATATCAATTGTTTCTATAATGCTCAGCTCAAAATATTACTTCATCGCATGCACCTCGATGTAGCAGTAAGGGAATCAAGCGTAGATATATATGAATCTTGTCTAAACATGCTTGTTTGATGTTTGTTTGATCAATATGAACAACAAGTTAAATTTGTTTGATTATCATGAATATCATCGTGGCTTTTCACAAAGTGATATTGAGGCGATTTTAAAAGACAATTATGACTTGCATAAAGATCCTTGATTAGATTTACTTGTTGTCCTCCTCTAGATACGGAACATATTATGTTTAATTAGGTTATGATCATAAAGCAAAATAACTGCATACTTTGCAGGTCAGTAAATGCGGCTAAGGGGGGGGGGGTTCGAACAAACTACTTGCATTCCACCAACTCCTGCTTTAAAAAAAAAACGCGGACAATATGTTAAAGAATTACATTGCATTAGGATAGAAAGCATGGACTTGACAATAGCTTACTACGACGTTAATGCGGCGCAAATCATGCTTTTACTATATTCCGAATGGGCATCAGACGGTAAGAAATGTACTTCAATGTAGGCAGTTTGTATCTGGTACAAACTTGGAAATAGGTAAAGCTGTATTATGGTCACAAACTAGCTGGTTGCATGTATCTACTGAAGATAACATTCCCCTGGCAGCCATTACAAAATAAATGCATTTTTTTTTCCTTGGGGGGGGGGGGGGGGGGGGATGCCAAAAACAGAACAGAATAATGTATTTTAAGGTTAGAAAAAAAAGAAAGCCAGAAACATCTTTTCGTTGACTTTATAAATGCATCAGAATGTTTATTATCGGGTTTTAAAATTTTCAGAGTTTCTGCACTGGGATGTGAGACACACCCGCTCAGTTGCTTCGTACAATGCTGATATTCTTTGATTCGGAAATGCTCAAATTTCATCGTGACTGGGAAGGGAATACTCCCTCGCGAGACCCCACCGTTCGATCGCTTTGCTTCATCAAGCCCCATCAAGCAAAAATTACCAAACTTTTTTTTAACCCTCCCCCCCCCCCCCACGGACTATTCATTGTAAAAGTGGTTTAAAGTTTTTGATTTTTTTTTTAATATGAAACGTAAATAATATAAAGTTTACGTGTATTTATGATGCAAATCAGCATTTGCATAGTATCAAATGGCTAATCATATCAATAATTATTAAACTAGTGAGGCATCCATGGTGCAATACTTGGTTTAAAGTTCGTTACTTAATCATTAACAATGAATACTTGTGAGGGGGCAAATGTGAATATCGCGGATGCATAACAGCTGAACAAATGTCGTGCTGGTCGTCGACAAAATAAATATGAGTTCAACGAACAAGTGATATCGCATATCATTAAACATGTTAAACAACTGATGAACTGCAACGTGTCACTTTACTGAAGTCTTGTCTTAATTGGCGTTTTTATCAGTTGAATAATAGCGCTTGTTTTGGATTTTTTTTCTTCAAACAAATGTAATGATTACCATTATTGACTTGAGTTGTTTACTATAGTACTCCATTATTCACATAGCTGCAGCGTGATAAATGTCTTCTCGGTATCGTTCGAATAAATAAATTGGTTGATGCTCTTGTGCGTTCTAACATTTTTTCTTGCATTAGTCCGACTCGTGAAAATAAGATGTGGATGCGCAAACTTATAAACATACAGTGATCATCGATTTATGTATGTTGTGGATTCATTTCATGGATTATTATACAGTTTGTCCAAGAAAAAAGTAATGAATACTTTCCTTGATGAGATATACATGAATAGAAGTTCTGCTTCTCTTCTTTAATTTGATACACAACTTAATATTCATAAATCATGATTGAACTAGAAGAATACAGAGTGGTGCTACCAAAATTTCATTTGCAGGCAAGCTTATGATGGTTTGCTTAATTTTCAGACTTGTTATACCCCAACCATCTCTAATGTTCCTTTTCATTCCTCATGATTGTGAAAATTCATCCAAGCATTATGTCCATTGCCATCTGCTAGGTCAGGAAAGCTGAATGGTTACTTAACTACCCACTCATTTTTGGCAGAAATCAAGCATGTTTTCATTTTACTCGTTCTCTGGCATATATCATTATTTTTTTACGCATGGGTTGTCTTACAAAACAGAAAACTATGATTTTTTTTAATGTTATTTTTTATTTTTTCAAAGTAATTACGTTTACTACCTAAAAATTCACTCAAAGTTACAATTTGTACGTGCAAATGAAATTTTGGTAGCGTGTTGTGTATCAAGTGAAAGAAGAGAAGGAGAACTTTTCATACAGTATATCTCATTAAGGTAATTATTTATAATGACAGAAAATTTCTGCCATGAAATCCGGTTTCCTTTTTTTCTGGGACACACTGTATATTATGCAATTATAACGATAAAGCAGAAATATTTCACGAACGTATTGAAAAAGATAACTTCTACAGTATACTCATGTAAAAGGCCTCTTACTCGCAGCCACTTAGAATTATGAGAATAATTATTTGTCCACGAATATTTAAAAAAGAAAAAGAACCTAATGATAATGGCACAGTAATAATATATAGCCTTATGGGCGATGACGAAAATTAAACAACTAAAGTAGGGGCGGATCTAGCTTTTTTTCAAGGGGGGGGGTTTGAGGGGCTGAGCTGGGTATTGCGAGCGAGCGAAGCGAGCGAGGGGGGAGGGTGTGGGAGGGGGGATACCCCCCTCCCACAGTAGGGAGATTTTTCATTTTTAGGGTTGCCAGCTTGCGATTTTAAGCATACTTGCATGCTCTATTTTTTCTCTTTTTTATTTTCCTAAGCACATTAAATGTTTACTTGGCAGCCAAGGGGGGGGGGGGGTTTTAACCCCCTAACCCCCCCCCCCCCCCCCCCCCCCCCCCCCCCCCCGTAGATCCGCCACTGTCAAGCGAATTCAGTACTCTGGAAATTTGCGTGTTTCTTGTAAAATATCCTGAAGCTATTATTTTTAATCTTATTTCTTACTATTTCTTATGTACTCGAAATTGTGAACACTTTTTAATTATCAGAATTACGAGCTCTTTTCGAATTTTGGAATTACGGTCCATACTTCAGAATAATTAACCCGCGAAATACTGAGCGCTATTGAATTTTTTTGGAGTATTGAACAATGTGATGAACGAAACTTCAGAATAGTTCAGAATCTTCGAATTAACTCCAAAGCATTCGGAATACGAACCTCATTTCATTTCCGGATTAACTAAAGCCATGGTACAGGAAAAGAAAATTAATTAAGAATGTTTAAACACCGACTTCGCTATATATGGTTATCATATCTTCTGTAATCTTTTGTGGAGAAATGTATTTCAAAATCGTATTCATCAAGTCTCATTCATTGTCTTAATTTTTTTCTGCTCATATTGTGCAAACGAACATAGCACTAGCGTACCCGGGGGGGGGGGCATGGGGGCAGACTTCCCCCTGACAACTTTTGACCCCCCTCCCCCCCCCCCTCAAAAAAAGAGAAGATTATCGGGTTCATGAAAAATTCTCTGTAAAAGGTCCTCTCCATCAGTGGTGGATTTAGGGGGGGGGGCAATCCCGGCCCTTGCCCCCCCTTTTTGAAAGACAAGTATACATTGTGCCCCCCCCCCTTTTCTCGCTACCCCCCCCCCCCCCCATCCCCCACTGAGCGACATTTGGAGCATTTTCAGCTCACCATTTCCTCGGAAGTTTTGCCCCTCTTGAAACCAAGGTCCATGCACCACTGGGACATAGGGAATGCAATCTCATAAATTGTCGCAAAGATATCAGTATATTTGTCTTTTCAATTTCCCAGTAACACTTTGGACTTGGTTGGCACTATGTCACTTTAGTTGTTCTATCTTTAAGTGTCATTAATTGTTTATTAGGTTTATCAGGAGGATGAAAAGAAAGGAAAAAGTAAACACGTTCCAGCAATAAACGAACGTGATAATGATAACATCTCAAACCTTTTTCAACCCAATACATGTTACCTTTAATAACAGCTATCAGCAGTAAACCTCTTCAGGAAATATTTGTGATTGATTGTGTTTAGACTCTCTCGACATTTCAGACGATAAAGGGTCAAATATATATTTCGAATTTTTGCATTGTCTTTATTCTAATAGCACAATCGGGTTTAAAATCAACCTACCCCCCCCCCCAAAAAAAGGGCTGTTCATATTCAGTGAAATTGTGAAATTATTGTTATTCACTCTTTAACATGGTCCTTTTGAGATTTTAAAGTGAGTTTACAATGCAAAACACAAAAGAACGGCAACCCTGAAAGCTTACCTTATGTTAGGAATACATTTGAAAGAATAGGCAAGTTTTAATAGGTAATTACAACCTCCAAAAATAGATTTAGCTCACATCCCAACAGTATACAGAAACTACCCTAATGGTCCGAAGAAAAAATCCTTTCTCTGAAAGATTACCTTACATCAGGTAATAAATCATGTAAATTATGAATAGTAAGTGGGCAGGGTCTAAACTGCAACATTTGTAAACTTAGATGGACGACCCCCTCCCCTTTATTTGAAACAAGCATTGGCGATTTTTGCCATGATAAAGAATTTGAAATTTAAAAACCTCGTCTCTTGCTTGCAATCGGCTATAGGCCTAAAGACCTCGTTCTAAAGTCAAGATATTAAGATTTCCCTATACACTATACATAAAACAATAATATTTGAATATGAAATGTTAACCATCAGCTATATAAGAGGATAAGTCGGGTGCAGGGTGTGGAACAAACCACACGAATGAACTCTAAATGTGAAAAGATGTTATTCAGGTTCATTGATGGTTTCACACCGGTAAATAAGTTGGAAATACGTTTCTGTGATCATATTATGTAAACTGTATACTATGTACTTGTATTTCTATGCAGAACTAAATAAAATTAATGAAATGAAATGAAATGAAAATGAAATATTCCCCTACACAATAGCGAAGTAGTTCAGCATTTAAAATATTTATTTGATATAGCTATGTTGTAGTGCCTTGGCCTTAACAAAGTGTACCAATCACCTGAAGAAAAAAAAATTGTGTACAGTTAGAAAGTATAAAATCAACCTCAAAGAACTTTGTCTGGTATTCTGCAGGTCAATAGTTAATGAGTATGAAGGAAATAAAGGATAACATGAAAATACTCGAGCGGAACCGAACTCCGTTTGGTTCTTCCCGGCGAGCTTTTATCTTGGCGAGCGCGTACGGGTGCGTCGAGTAGTTTACTCACGAGTCGCTTTTACGCTTATAGAGAGTGTAATTAAAATTGCAGTATCTCTTTATGGAACTAATATTTGAAGCCCATATTTTGAATATAGTATAACGACATGAAACCTCTTACATACAGAGCAAAATTACTTTTGGTGATTGGTACCCTTTAAGGTGCCTTAAGGCCTGTTTTTTCAATGCCTTGGCCTTGGACTTGAGGGTTCCAAGCCTTGATAATCTCTAAAAAAAAAAAAAAAAAATTAGGGCATTTTCAAGGCATATGAAACTTTGCTATTTTTGCAAGTAAATTTTTGAAAATAATTTGGTTATTTTGTGCACACTAGCATGTACCCAATACAAGATCTAGGTAATCATAACAGACTTGGAAATTAAATTAATGTTTTACAACTTTTTAGATTAATATGATAGAATGATGATGATGATGATGATGATGATGATGATGATGATGATGATAACATTAATAATGTATGAAATGCAGGAGTATATTTTAATAGATGTACTTGCATTTCTCTTCTTTCTGTAAACATTTTGTAAGTTTGAATGAAGTATTTGCAAATTTTAGTAAATTTGGTCAAAGGCTTCTCCTATATTATTAATTCCATTGTCATATGCAAAAACTGATACTAAGTTTTAGGTATAGGCCTACATCTGTTTTTAGTGTACTTTTGCTTGACAGGGGGCCACTGGAGAAAGAGGAAGGGTAGAAAAGGGGGGATTTTTAGGGTATAAAATGCTAATGATTTTCTAAAGTTTGTTCGCTTTGCTCCCTAACATAACGTTGCTTCAGGATCTTGTAATTTCACGCCCAATATACATATGATCGTGATATAGTTTAGAAATGGCTTTTTAAAGGGTCCCCCCCCAAAAAAAAAAAAAAAAAAAAAAAAAAAATGTAATTCTTATTGCTTTGCTCCTTATACATGTAGGCCTTTGAGTTCCATCAGCCTCTTTTTAAGTATTTTACCCTGAATATAGGATGAATCTAAAGTAGCACTTGCAAAGGTTGAAAGAAATCTTAAATTTCGTTTTATTTGCCTTACTAATTCATCGACAAGAATTCTCCTGAATTTAACGCCCTATTTGACAAAACCGTTATTCAATGTTCATAATTCGGAACTCTATAACGCTTGGTTGCAGTTAGTTTAGCTCAATTCGCTTGTTCACAAATAAATAACCAGTTAATTACCAGCTATTTATGTAAGGTAAGATAACAATAGATGTACAAACAGAAGGTCGTGTAAAGGGGGTTATGAAAATTAATATATATTTCTCCACCAGGTCTTTGTAGGTGCCCTCTTTTCCAAAAAGGTGACTTTATGCAATGACTCCCTCCCCCTGAAAAATGTTCAGGGACCCCTACTGTCATTTGGATATTGAAGGCAGTGCCTATACTTTCTTGTGTGTGTCAGCCTCCGTCTTTGTATGTTCCATTCTCCCCTTCTTTCTTTATTAATGCCTTGGCCTTGGCCTTGAGGGTTTGGGCCTTGACTACAACACCGGATAGTATGACTTTGTGTTTTTTTTTCACTAAAAAGAAACCGACGGCCAACTTGCAGAGTAGCCAGCTAAATTTGGAAATAAGACAACATGCCAAAGGAAGCAAGTGACAAAAGTGACATCTCTTGAAAATGAGCAAAATTGTGTCTGTCATTTACATGGGCGTCTATGCAATATTATGATGTACTGACCTAAATATATCTCGATAAGCATGATAAGATGAGAGCTTTTGCTCAAAGCTTGGCCTGGAAGTAAAACCTGCTAAGTACACTCTAAAACACCTATAACTCAGATTTGTTTGTCACTTGCTTCCTTTTGTCAAAGTAGGGCCATCCAATGGCATCCATTATGAGGGCGCCTTCCATCCGCCATTCACATACAATTTTCAATTAATGAACGGAAAACTAGCACTTCGTAAAAGTACAGACTACTTAACGATATCTGTCATTATGCCCGATGACAAACATTGAATACTTCTCTTTTTTTTTTAAACTAAACTTTACTCACACAATTTCTCTCTCTCTCTCTCTCTCTCTCTCTCTCTCTCTCTACCTCCCTCTGTTAATTTCTTTATTCTATCATTAAATATTTCACCCATGATATATCAGGAATAATTGTACATCTTCATATAAAATATTATTCCGGAATATAATATTTTTCGTACTGTTACTAATTTGATTTTCTTACTTTTTGTTCTGCTTCTACTAAAGCCGAGTTTGTATGACAATTTCCCCTATAAAATCAATAAAACAGCCATACAACTAACAACTGATGAAATGAGTGTGGTGGAAAAATGAATGCGATAATGGGAGGAATAAGAAATAAACGAGAGAAAAGGGATGGCTCAGAAATGAGAACGAAAAGATAACCTAGGGAAAGAAACAATATGGACTGAATGTATTCTAATTTTGATCAGACCGCACTCTTTTCTTCGGATGAGTGTTGGGTTTTGTTTTTCTTTTTTTTCCCCTTCCTTTCTTTCTTTTTCGCTCTGAACATATGTGACTGGGTTTAATATCCTGCAAATTGTATGACAGAGCAGAGGCTGAATGGCAGTCACTGTGAAATAAAATAAGAATATTTCGTAGATATTATTAACACGATTGATTACACGATTGCATAAACAAATGATTGGGTATTGACCTGTTTTTCTGAAAATGCATTATCAAGATATTGGACATTATTTTCATATCATTCAACAAAATTTTATTTCAATGTAAAATTCATAAACAATGAAGGGAGGAAGAAATAAAAACAAAACAAAGAAAAAACGAAACCGATTAACCAAATTCTATAAGGAAGAACATTATTTGAGAGAAAAAAAGAAAAATCCTAGGCTCGAATCTAAAAACTAAAAAATGTGATCATATTAATCTGATATTAGTTTTCTGTAAAAGCGGGACTGAAGAAATTACGAAACACGTCACAGACATGAAAGTGGTAAAGCTTAATGATTAAGAGCCAATGGTAGGGGGAGAGTAGTAGATGGAGATAGAGAGGGAGAAAGAGAAAAGGAGAGAGCGAGAGAGAGAGATACAGACACATCAAAAAAAAATAGGACAAGGGAGAACATGGAGGATTCAATAAACGGCTTGGGTGAGTGATCAGGTGATGGAGAAGGAGAGAGACACTTACAAAGAGAGAAAGACAGCGTTAGAGAGAGAGGGAGAAACAATTAAGAAAGAGAGAGAAAGATTTGAGAGTAATAGAGAGAGAGAGACAAGAGACAGACAAGCAGAAAGACAGACGGACAGACAAAACGAACAGAACGAAAGTGCCATGGAGGCCTAGAGACGGAAAGCGAGAAGGATACATAGGTTGAGTAATGGAGAGGAAGACAAAGAGACAGTACATAAACAGAATTACAGACAAACAGACATACATGATATGCAGACTAGGAAAATGAATGTGCATCAGAAACCCAGAGACAAGAAAATTTAGGGCAAGCGAGACATGGAAGATTCGTTAAACGGCTAGCCTGAGTGATGGAGAAAGAAAGATAGAATGTGTGTGTGTGCGCGCGTGTGTGTGTGTGTGTGTGAGAGAGAGAGAGAGAGAGAGAAAGAAAGAAGGAGAGAGAGAGAGAGATAATGGGGGAGAATTACAGACAGAGTGGGGGAGTGGGAGAGATAGAGACAAAGGAGAGTGGAAACGGGGAGACAGAGAAACAGGGCAGTGACAGGCAGGCACAAGACAGACAGACAGACAGATAGGTTGACAGATAAAAGATACACAAGCAAAATGGGTGCGATAAAGACACGGAGACAAAAATATGGGGAAAGCGAGGATGCATTTTTTGGTGTTTTATTTTTTTGTGTTTTGATTTTTGTTTTGTTTTGTTTTGTTTGTTTTTGTTTGTTTGTTTTTTGAATACCGGGTAGGATGACTGATGGGCTAACTAATGACACCATTACTATCAAGACATAAGTAGAGAGAACAGAGAATGGGGGGGGGGGTATTAGATACTTAGGTGGGAAAAAGAAGAAAGAGACACTAAATGCACCCGAAAATGGCCTTTCCACCTGCCGAATGGCGCGAATAAATACCGTAATCCACACTCTCAAAATCAAACCAAATGGCCTATTAATCAAAGTTTAGCTTTTACAAAACATGGAGATTTATGTCACTCTCAGTACACTTTGAATGCAATTTCGACGCGACAAACTGCCTATTAATCTGCATAGTTTCCGCCATAAAACTGATCGTTTTAGGATGATGAAGAGTATAAATTTCCTTATATGACGGGGACTGGTATGTCCATTCATACATCACTCACTGGACATTCCATAGGGTAAACGGTATTTAAACGTTCGGTAAAGAGTTCTATGCATTCATTGCAGAAAGCGCATGGCCGTTGAAAAGAAACAAGCAAAATTATATCTTCTCAGGATGCATAAAGATAAAATGAAAGCTAAAAGAAGGGGGAGTGAAAAATTGACCAACAAGATGGTAATTATGTGTCCGCCCAAACTTTTGGGCAATTTTATGCCAAACTAAAATTATATTGTCTAATTGGGGTCAAAATGTAGAATAATAACTTACAAATGGGGAAAATATTACCTATGGTGGGTAGGAGATTGACCAACTTTCTTCAGACCCATGATTATAATTAGCATCGTGTTGGGCAAATTTTTACCCATTTTTTTTTTTAAACAGTGTGAATACATGTAAATATATGTAAGGTTTTAAAGACATCTTGTCTAAACAAATCCTAAATGAATCTAATGATAGCACCCCGAGTTAAACTAGAAAGATGGACGATGTTCGATGATGCTGATGATTAAAGTCTTATGCCACTGGTTCTGACTGTAGCCAGTTATACTGTTAATGCAGAGGCATTAGAAATCCACGAGATTTATACGTCATTCACGTCATTAGAGATCACTTCCTTTGGAGTTAAGTCCACTCAAACTTATAGTGGAATCCACTCCAAAGTAGTTACTCTTTTGAGAGTGGATTCCACTATTTTGAGCATGGATTCCATTCCAAAACAATTTTGAACCTCAAAAATTGGATATCCACTCCTGTACATTTAGAGAGTACTATTTCATTCATTTGACGTATGCTTTATACTTCACCTTCTGATATAATATGAGATGGATTTTACACCAGACTACCGTGGCCAGACTAAACGAACAATTTACCATGTTTACAAATCTGTTTTCTTTTTAATGACATCTATTCTGTTCCATCTTTCACTCTGTGCGATAGCGGGTCTCGTAATAGGTCTAACTAGACACCCTCGTTTAGGAATTCTTACAACTGACAAATGGGAAAATCCAACCTCCAATTTAATCCTACTATCAATAGTATAATTATATATATATCTTGAGTCCCCAAAATATTTCTACTCGTTGACTGGTAATAAAGTTGTAAGGAAAAAAAAAAAACGTTTAGAAGTGAAGCCTTACTAAAAACACCATAGTAATTAGGTAGGATGTAGGCACTGAGAGTCGGGGCAAATTATACCAGCTAGTCTATTCAATGATGAACGCTTGTCTTTTTCTTACTCGATAGGAATTGACTGGGAATGACCTTTGAAGGCATATTCTTATACCATTAGCATGTTTTCCTCGTTTTATCCCTTTGGACATTAATTCTTTCCTTTATAGATATTATCATTTCGTAATTATACGCCATCGTCTTGAAATTATTCTTATCTGTTTCTCAAATTTCTTCTATATTTTTCTTTGTCATTCCCTGTTCCTTTTGGCAATAATTATATAGTATATATATATTTATATATGTATATAAATATATTTCTTTATTCCGTTTTTTTCTGTTACTGTTTTCTCTTCTCTCTCTCTCTCTCTCTCTCTCTCTCTCTCTCTCTCACCCTGTTTGTTCTTTATGTTCTGCTTCTCGTATGTTCTCCTTCTTGCAAAGTGCTTCCTTTTTTATCTTCTTCTTTATGCATGTCATGTGCATCGTCATCTCTTCCTCCTCCCCTCCCTTTTCAACATTAAAACCATTTTCTTCTAGTTTTTCTGTTTCTTCTTTTTTTTTCGTCTTTTTCCTTTCCTCTTTCCTTTTCTCATTTGTTTCCTTTTACTCCTCCTCCCTTCTCCCCTTCTTTTTTTTTACTGCTTCTTGTTTTTTTGTTTTGTTTTTTTATCTTCCTTTTAGTCTCTTCTATTTTTAATACCTCCTATTTCTTCTCATAATCATGATAATGATTAGTCTATCGTTACCAAAATACATAAACATGGCAAAATAATACAATCTTTTATACCAAGTCTGATGGAATGTAAATTGTACTAAAGTTTACAATGAGAAACGAAAACAACATTTACTTAAGCAGGTTAAATGAAATTAAACTTTTATTCGAATGAAGAGGGATTATGCGTGCAACAAAAATATGATAACAAGTTAACACTGTATATCATTCTGTATTCGGATACCTAAATGAATAGCGTCCTCTATCACGAAATAGACAGAAAATTAACTTGTGATACAAAAGTTGAGTCATTAAATACCTATTAATTCAACTGCTGTTATTATCATCCATTCAAATTGAATAAACATGTATGCGGTGTATAGTCAACGAGTGGACCAATATTAAGGCCGTAGACCCACATTAACTTTAAATAATAATTACTCCATCACAATATAGGGGCATCCAACGATAACGATGTTTGTGCTAGAAGTAATAACATGACATAGTGAATTAACAAGGTTTTATCGGATTTGGAGCTGATTTATACTCTATAGAGGCGTTTTTACCAGCAACAGTGCATATCTTTTTATTATTTCACAGGGCACACAGTACTCTTTTTTGTGTACCTCATCATGTAAAATAACGTGTTTTCAAATTTGGTACTTGGTTGAGGTATGTTTTCTCTGGATGAAGAAAAAAGTGTTGTACATATACATTGGCCTCCATTGGACTTATATAGCATGTTCAACGTTGTTCTAAAAACTGTAAAATAATAATTATATCAAACTTCATTTAAGTTGATAAGATAAGGTTCCTTATAATCAACGAATATGCCATGCAATATGTTTGTTTGAGCATTAATATATTCACACTCAGTTATTAAGATTGTGAACAATATATTTTCGATAAAGATGATGAAGTCCAAGACAACGTGAACGATCTCTTGGTGCAATTATTGATAAATATGTTTCCCTTGAAAATTAAAACTTTTATTCAAAGTTTCATGTCATTGTACGCCTATGTGGTAGATTTAGCCTATCGTGTGAACAAAACTCCAAATAATTCATTAATGTATCAGCAATTTAAAAAAAATGCATTACGGAATATCTGCACAATATTGACAGGGTCAATCAGACACTTCTCTGCAACATGGAGGGTTAGGGTGGGGTGCTTATGTTGCGGTTTACAGATGCGATCTTCTTTTCATCCTAATGAACTGGAGCCTGGATGGAGACAAGGAACAGCTGATTGCTCACTTTTGTCTCACGAGCAAAGCAGCTTTTACAACTTCATGGTTTCTTCCCTTAACATTCTAACATGGTGAAAAGATAAGCGATTGACATGTAAAGAAGAAAAACCCAACATAATGCCCTGTCCTGTCGCACTATTTTATTTGAACATCCATGTCGCCAGTCGCGTGTATGACACTTATACCAGCTTCTTTGTATGGAAGAAACAATAGTGTCATTACAGCCATGCAACGATCGAGTAACGGTATCTTTGAAAAGACTTATAGCTCAATCAGCAAGCGATTGTCTTTCTCCGATGGTATTTGTGTCATATCTTACAAACCGCTTTTCGTGTAACTTAGAAGTTTTGGATCTTGGTATTTTCTGATGGGAATGTGAAGGGGGTACGTACATAGTGGCATAGCATGGGTCCACCCTGCATAAATTGCGAGAGAGCAAGGCGATCGGTTGAGGGAGTGGACGTGTCATGCAGAGAATGCGCAAAAATGAATTATCACCCATGAATTAATGTACATTGTTTGTTTGTTTTTTAAAATAAGCCCTCAAAGGGGGAATGGAGTGTGATATGCCTAATCATTACGTAATTGTCGACGTTGAAACGAAATGGACAAATGGATTTCTTTTGCTTCACTTGTAGCCCATGTTTAAACGCAATGTGGCACCACCTTCTAAAGCAATTGTCATAAAATCTGTAAAACCAACAACAAGGCGAGATGTTATACTTTTTAAAAGATCAAGGATCTATCAGCCTTCCAAGGACACATTCTTTCTTTACTTCTTTCTTTTCGTAACCTCTTTCAAACTCTTTACCAGTTACTCTTAGGACGCCTAAGAGAAATTAGGAACATTTTTTTTTTTTAAAGACTGGTCAACAATAGGAGATTACTCCTTAGGATTAAAAGGTGAGAAGGAACATGAAAGAAGAAGGTATCTAGTACTCCCGAGGGAGGTAACTGGAAAGTAGAAAGGGTCATTATTAGCTACGACGGATATTCTTTTTGATCCTGCAGTGGTAAGTATGACTAATAGGGATCTGCAAAGCTATTAGTTTTTGTGTGAAAGGATGCAATTTGGTTTGGTTAACAGATTTGGGGTTGTATTTGCATTTGTTAAGTTCTGTGGTTACTTGAGATATTACGACACCCTTTCGTTAGATTCGGACACTGGATAACAACGTACATGACTTTAAAAAGGGGAGATGATGATGATGATGATAATGATGATGATGATGATGATGACGATGGTAGAGGTGATGGTGATGAGAGTGCCTGAGCTGTTGTGATGACAATATGTATTATACATGTATGCATGGTATAAGGGCTGCTAACGATCTTTCATAAATTTTCTCTTTAACCCTTCTCTGTGATAAATTTATACTTTTCTCAAGAATCTGCAAAATATACTGTTCTATCTTCTCTTTTATAAGCTCAACGAAACACATATAATAACATTTAAACACTTGTTCCGAAACTTTTGATTTTGATTCTGTGTGGAAGTTAACAATGGTTTAATATACATGTTTAATCTTTTACAACACATTCGTATTAAATTGCAGAGTCAAAATTTTGCCGTCGGGAAACAAAATGTCCTAATTTTAGTATCATTCTGAAGAAATTAAATCATGATTGCATGCTATTTATTCGTCTCGCAACATTGATGTACTACCTTCGCCAATAACGAAGTCACAATGTTATTTTGTTGGAATTCCAAAAAAGCGGTTTTGTCGAAAATAGTACAATAGCTGAGAAGCTGAGGGATCTGATTAATGAGGTCGCGAGAGAAATAGTTGGAATAGATGGATTCCCTTGGAGTATGTATCTATTCGAATAATTACACAAAGTCGATGATATATCGTGATTAATTATAACTGATGCAAGGCTCCTGGCCATACAAGGCTCCCCTCTAAAATC
Organism: Heliocidaris tuberculata; assembly: GCA_025618425.1. NCBI lineage: Eukaryota > Metazoa > Echinodermata > Echinoidea > Camarodonta > Echinometridae > Heliocidaris > Heliocidaris tuberculata. Next base: position 34,560,431 of record CM046848.1, read on the forward strand.
AGCATGATCCACTTATTTTGTATACATCACAAATGATGCGATTAATGGAGGATAAACGATTTTCAAAAGTGCTGAAAGTATCTCTTTGAATACGATGCAAACAAGTATTTGCAATGCTTTGAGTTGGGAATTAGCCTGAAATTGGGCTTATGATGTTCGCGGTAAACTCCTTACAGTATTTTGTGATTAATGCTGCGGCAAATTGGCTATCACTTGGGTATGGCTTTGTAGCTGAAATTAATGCTACAAATTGGAAGAAATGTTGCCAATTTATCAGCAAATGTAAGGCCGGGTTTTTGAAAGGCATTGAAACATTTTGGCAAATACCTATCAATACAACGCAATTAAAACAAATTACAACAAGAGCAACAAATAAATAACATTGGGCCATAAAAATGAAAATGGGAAAAGGAAAACTGAAAGACGGGTTTATTTCCAAAGAAAGCACTCCCGATTGGATCCTAGCCCATAAAAGAAAGAAAGAAAGAAGGAATGAAAGAAAGAAAGAAGGAAGGAATGAAAGAAAGAAAAAAAGAAAGAAAGAAAAAAGACCTACAGTTGAATGGTCACGTGGTAACGAGGAAAAGACAGAAATGAAAATGTTCGAAAAGAGAATCTACAAAACATAAGTAATATTTAAAGTCTTGTGTAGAAGAAAAAATGGAAAAAAATGGAAATGCTGAGCCTAATGTCGAATGGAACACTCTTTTCCATTTCCAATGTGTATATCGAAGAAGAAAATAATGATAACATATAGCTTCAAAATCCAAACGCATATTTGATTAAAATGATTATTAAATGTGCATACTTTATTCTGCATTCATTTATATCTTCAAAACGGAAATGTGAATCTTTGCTCTGTGATGCTATATCCACTCTAAATTCATATCTTAGTTTCATAAGCTGTTTACCATTCTACTTTGTATCAAATGAATCATAATAGGTCTTCAAGTCGTGTAGCAGATACCTCACATTCCATAGAGAGGAAACTCACGAATGTAACTATAACATAGCATTCTTCACGACACATTTTATTCTTACCAACAGTCCACGAGGTCATATCTAAGTGCTTTTCTTTCCGCTCTTTTTGATAGTAACAAAATGAAACTTTTCAATAAATTAATAGACGGAAGGTGTTTTTTAAATAGTTTTCTACGGTTTGACGCGTTTCTTGTGTACGTTAACATGAAAGATGTAATTAAAGAAATAAAAGAGGAAGTGAATTTAGAGGTATATAGAAAATAACATTTGACGAGAATTTAGGTGACTTCTATTTCACACTTTATCAAAATACCTTATGATACTGGCCTAAATAATGCCTATAGAATCTAACCAAAATGGCCAATTTGACATTTTCTGGTATATTTGATTACTGAATTGTGACCGTCTTATCCATGTTATTTTATTTTTCTGCTAACTAACGTGTCACTGTTATCAGGAAGCGTTGCTACCGTACTCTGATAACGATGGAATTATAAAGCTACAAATGTGATATTTTCATGTAGGCCTACTTTTTATATAAGACCGTTACTTCCCTTCTCCAGAAAATGACATGAAATACAGAAGAGGGAGATGAATTGAAGGGAAACAAACAATATCAATGGACTCATTACCCAGCATTCCCTTTTTATCCGCCAAATCGTGCTTTTAACTACGGTAACAATGATAAGGCACAGTTTAGCAAGGAACAAACGTTCATGCATACGTACTAAAGGAATAAAAGCGACTTTGATAACTTCTATACTCATTTCCCTATTTGCAATGTTGCAGAAACCCAGGCAAAATTCCTTCACCAACTTTTATTCTTGTTTTTTCTCCTTGTGACTCACGTGTAAATGCAGAATTATATTCAGAGGTCAAAGTATAAAATGACGTAAAAATAAAACCGGTGAATAAAAATCATACTAAAATACAACCACTTCCAAGAAGCATAGAAAGAAATGTGGAACTTGGAAAAATCATTATCATTAATTTTTGCGGAGAAAACATGGCATTGCGCATGGGATCGGAGAGCTCTCTTGGGATTCGTTTTTATGGAACTATGCAGATATCCTTTTTACAAAAAAACAAACAAACAAACAAACAAATAAAAAATCTGGATACGTTTTTCAAATCTTAATTTTCTTACCAGAATGTCCGCATCATAAAGAGCAGAACAAAAAAATACATATACCATGTGTATAGTGGCTAGGAGGCGATGGGGATGGGGATAGGTGGGGGGGGGGGGGGGGACGGGAGGATGATTGGTGTAGGAGGGGTTGTAGTCATGGAGAAGAAGGAAATGAGGTGACAGGAGGGGACTTGGTGGAATCCTTTTTTTGTGTGAATTCACATGAACTTCGACAGTATGATGAGAAGAGCATATACAACAAACGAACGCGAATGACCCCAATTTAGATGTTTACACAAAATATGATTCAATGTTGATTCCGAGGAGGCGGAAGAGTAGAAAATTGATGTGATTGATCCCACTTTTGCACATGTTTCTAGGCACAACTGCCGGTACCACCTCACATCAAATATTTCGGGGAGTTTTCCCCCACGGGCCGGTCTCTTCGAAATTCACCGCTCGAATTTTAGTATCAGTCCGCCCCTGCCTTTTGGTCTATCATGATATAGGTACATACATGTATTAATCATTTTTATGAACATCGAATGCACTAAAGTGATAAATAAACATGTATAAAACAAAATGGGCAATATATTTTTTCCCCTACAAACCTTTTTCGTTAAAAAATGATTTCATATTATTTATTGAACTGAAGACTATATAATACCAAATTCATCTTTAAGATGATTGAATGATATTCATACACACTGGCTCGAATTGAATTTAAGAATATGATTGGAGGAAGTCTTATAAGAAAAATTAGAAAGTTTTAAAAGAGGACACGGTTTATAATTGACTGGATTTGAAATGGAAATTAAACTGGAGAATAATTAACTGCGAAGAGAAAAAAATAGCAATAAAATGCAAGTATTGAGAATGAGGGAGCACAAAAGAACGAGACTCAAAGAGCTTAATGGAGAAGAATAAATAGTAATTTATATTTTATTTGTGAAGAGGGTCCCTTCTCAATCGCCATCACCCCATGTGATGATATCGATACTGACATGAACAAATCGGTGAGAGGAAACGAAGTGTTTAGAATTATCACGATGGCCTGAGGCGGGACAATGCTGATCAAATGATAAATACAAGATGATGGAAAGAACTGTGAAAGTGAATGAACCGGTAGATAGCTGGAGAGGTAGAAAAGCTACGGAAAAAGATACGCAGATAGGCAGAGGGATAGATAGGGGATTGGAACAGCGAAAGAAAGAATTTAAAGAGATAAAATCATGATGACAGAGAGAAAATGTATAACAAAAGGATGAGAGGGACATGGAGAGAGCTGAGACTGATAGAACAGATGGAGGGAAAGAGCAAAAGTGAGAGGAAGAGAGAGAGAGAGAGAGTGTGGGAAAGAGTGATTGTGAGAAATGTGAACTAATAGAAAATTTACAGTGTAACTGGAAATAAAAGAGATAGGACTGTATACAGAAGAACAGTAAGGTAGAGAGAGAGAGAGAGAGAGAGAGAAAGAAAGAAAGAGAGTACGGGGAGAGACAACAAAATAAACATGCAATTCATTGATAGTTAGATATCTTCTTCTTTTGTTGTCTTTAAAAGTATGAGAATCTTAAAATCAGGCTGTACAAACACTGAACATCAATTAAGGAAATGGGGGTAGAATAACATAATTCACATCCAACCTGATTTCCAGGTATTCAGTTTCGATTTCAACAAAACATGGCACATTAAATTTGTTAGACAAAAGATTGGAAACATTATTTCTCAAATTGTGTCAATCAAATGAATTATGAAGTGATCAAACGATTTATTAGAAACAATGAACCACGATTTCATTCCCAGCAGGTCCAAAAAATTCACTTTTGATCATGATCAAAATAACAACACAAAATGACAATAAATATTTAGTAATAATGTGTCTTAGAAATACAAAGGAATCACACTGTAATAACGAGAAGAGAGAGAGAGTGAGAGAGAGGGAGAAAGACGTTAGAGAGAACAAGTGTGTGCAAGGTAGTTGGGGGGGGGGGGGGGGAGCGAGATGGGGAGGGAACGGAAGAGAGCGGGAGGAGACCTGCATGATTTTATAATATGGTGGGTTTTTTTTGGTTTTTTTTTAATTCTGATACAAAGAATAATGTTAGTTTCCACAATGACATAACACCCAAACAAGACAGTACCAAAAAAAAAAAAAAAAAAAAAAAAAAGAAAGAAAAAACAACAACAACAACAACAACAAAGCAGCAATATCTAACCACAAAGTGAAAAGAAAAACATTCTTTTATGATGTATTCCATTGATAGAAACCTTACATTTCTCAGCTGTTTTCCAAATATCTGGAACTCAACTGTCATGAGTGTAGGTCAATGTGCTTTGGATAGAAACCAGTGTAGCATGATAAGGTTGTCACGTATTTTCTCAAGAGAGAAGAACAAAATATAAACACAGTTCGCTTTGCAACTTTATAGAACTGCATGGTCGTAAAGATCAATATATGTAAGATCTTAATAGAATCGTGAATGTGCTTTGTCAAAAACAGATAACAAAAATAAAGTGCAAGCGATATCACATTGAATCGTTTTATGACGAGAGAGAAAGAATGGGATAAGATGGAGTGAGAGTGAAGCGGGAGAACACGGGATGTAGAGTGAGAGAAAGAGGGAGGGAGAGAGAAAGACAGGGATGAGAGAAATACTGATAAGGGTAGAGAGAGAAAGAGAGAGAGAGAGAGAGAAGAGAGAGAGAGAGAGAGAGAGAGAGAGAGAGAGAGAGAGAGAGAGAAAGAAAAAAAAAAAAAACCCGGAGAGATTTTTAAAAAAGTTAGAAATTCAAATTTTAACACAACCGAGAAATTCAAGCCGGGGACTATGTTAAAAAAATGTTTCTCGTGCAGGTATACACTTTCAATTAACCAGATGATTTTTTAACACAACCGAGAAATTCAAGCCGGGGACTATGTTAAAAAAATGTTTCTCGTGCAGGTATACACTTTCAATTACCCAGATGATGATAGCCAACTGGTCAGTTTCAATGGAACCATTTTTGATATTAGCAAGACGGTCGAAAATTTAATCATATTTCAAATAGACGTCTTAATTACCGGACCAGATATTATACACATCATAAATTTGACAATATGGAAATCCACTGAAAGGAGTTAAATCAAAATCCATTGGATAAAAGTTTGACGCTTTGAATTGACAATGTTAAGAAAGTCTATTTATTGCTGTCAAGACAACTGTTTATGAAGACTCTCAGGCAAGACGAAAACTAGCAGAAAAACTAGCCTTGGAGGATCGTTCAAGTCACAACTCTCACTGGAGCCTAAACCTCACGGGATGAGAGGAAATTGAGATAAACAACAACTATTTGTCGAAGTTGATTAACTATTTGACAGGTTGATGTTGTAATCGGCATCGTCCGAGGGGGGGGGGGGGGGGGGGGGATTCTTAATTGCTTTTCTGGTTTCTATCCGAAAATAAATAATTTCCCAGTATCACGGACAGAAAACGGATCAAAATGTGCTTGGGAATAGGGAACTGTGATCGGAGCATGACAATTTTGTATGTTACTATTAAAGTACAAACATGATTTCAAAGATCATTGTGCTTTTTTTTTTAAGAGGACAGAGTGTTGGTTCATTGTGTAATAATAATAATAATAATAATAATTCTCAATTTTTATATAGCGCAAATTACAATTAAGTCTCTAAGCGCTATGGAAAGAGAAGAAAATAGGTAGAATTAAGTAGAAAAGAAATGATACAAAAGTGGTATAGAACATAAAGGCATGCAAAAATATCTCAACAGGAAACTACAGGCACATGACATTGTTCAACTTCAAATGATATGGTACGATATTATACTTTAAATAGGTAAGATTTTAGACAAGACTTAAATTGATCAAGGGAAGAGCATTCTTTGACATTACAAGGGAGTTTGTTCCATAGTTGGGGGACTGCATGCTGAAATGCTCTATGACCATATGATACTGTAGAAACTGTAAGGGGGACAAACAATTGTCTAAAACTGGAACGAAGCTGCCTAACTGGATGATACTCATTAAGAAGCTGTTGTAAATAGAGAGGAGCCAATTTATTCTGACATTTGAATGCTATAACAAGAAGTTTAAATATTAATCTGTCTTTAACTGGTAGCCAGTGTAAATTACGAAGTACTGGGGAAACTGATTCTCGTGACTTAGTTCTAGTAATGAGCCTAGCAGCAGAATTTTGTATTCGCTGCAGTCTACAGATCAGTGTATCAGACAAACCGTACAATAAACCATTACAATTATCAATATGGCTAATCACAAAAGCATGAACAAGTCTTTCTGTGGTGTCCTGATCAAGGTAACGCCTTATCTTTCCGATCTTATACAACCCATAAGAAGCAGAACGGCATATCTGATGTATATCACATCAAATTGTTCCTTCTTATATGAACAATAGCATTTCTATACCTTTTATCATATTTATCAATATCTATCAAGAATTAATCCGGTACTAACAAGAAAAATGATAGCATATAAGATATGCGCTTAAAGGGACAGTCCACGCTGATATTAAGTTGGTTTTAAAAGAAGCAGAAAAAAAACCCCAAATCAGTGAAAGTTTAAGAAAAATCCGATAGGAAATAAGAAGGTTATGCATTTTTGAAGTTGTAATCAATCAAACACTAATTGGCAACTCCGTGACGTATCTTACTAGATCCTCTCCCATTTGCTCCATACACACAAAAAAAAAAATCAAAATTTTTCATTTTCTTTGTTTTTGATGAGGGAATAGATTTGTATCATACAGGTTTGTGTAAAGGCATAAGTGAAATGATTATATCTGGGGTGCATGTATGATGAAATATTTTCTTTAGGGAAAATGGAATGTTATGATGTTTGCATTACAGGGTAAATGGGAGAGGAGCTCGCAAGATACGTCACGGAGTTCCCGATGTGTGGTTGATTGATTACAACTTCAAAAATACATAACTTTCTTATTATTTTCTTATCGGATTGGGCTCAAACTCTCATTGATATGTTTCTTTAATTTTTCTTCTTCTATTAAAACCAACTTGTAATCAGGGTGGACTTTTCCCTTTAAAGCACATGTGCTAGTCGAGCTTGACCCCGTATTTCAGAACTTTAAAAAAATGAATTGAAGAGAGAGAGAGAGAGAGAGAGAGAGAGAGAGAGAGAGAGAAGGGGGATATACAACCTTCATTTGATTCAAATTCATCTGCCATTTTAGCATTTGTGAATGTGCATGCTATGTGTCAGAAGTGAAAATTGACATGTATATTTGTGAATCATTCCTTATATATGGATTGATTCTTTTAATTATTTGCATTCGATATGGTAGGCCACTGAGAGTTCATAAACCCGAAACGCCATCCGACAAGCCCCCCTGAAGGGTTTTCTTGATCCATCCAAATCCGCTTCGTCAATTTACTTTTCATTTCAATTTGATTTCTTATCATGTTTATTGAACGATTTTTGCAAATTTGACAACTAAAATAAACAAAATAAACCTTAATTAATTCCGTCCCTTTGCATGTTCAATTCTTTTAAATCAATTTTGTTAAAGATAAATCTATATCGGCTTCCCTTTTGTCTTTTGCTGAGCCTTCATTTTTCGTCATAATGATATGAGGTCATAACTACATTTTTGAGGAAGCATTGTTACAAGCTCATATTTTTCTTTAATCAATCACCCATAACAAATAATCATAATGATATTTGGCAATGTCACCTCACGCTATGAAAATGATAAAGATAACTGTAAGGGGGCCAATAAAATTTACCCAACCACGATGATTGGGTAATCCTTTGATTTCATTCCACGGCCAACGGTTCCGAAACAAATGGTCCTGATTTAAAAGACGCGGGAGGCAAAATTGTTCCTTTCGTTTGAAGTTAGAGGTTTGACCAAGATTTGTTTGGATCCTGCGTCCTATAAGTGTTTTGAAATTCAAACAGTCGAACGAGTTTTTATTTGGCAAGGGGTAAAGTCAAAAAAGAGGGGAAATCAAGAAATCCTCTAGAGCTAACATCACGAACAGGCGTTATAAACTTTTCATTGTCTTGATATTCCAAATGAAGAGGTAAGAGAAGAAAGAAGTCTATATATTAAAACAAATCAGTTTTGTTCGATTATAACTTACACAATTTTTTTTTTTTTTTTTGGGGGGGGGCGCTTGGCGAGTCCGCTTATATCTATTGAGCTGATAAGTTAAGAATACCAATAATTGTGTTTGCAATTGCCATTGCGCATGGGTAGTGTTTACATTATAGCGATCATACAATTATCAATTTTATATCACTTACTATACTTTTCCGTGCATAAAGCCATATTTTATTGATTTGCATTTAAGTATTCTTCGCTGATTATTCATTCACATTCGATACAAATTTTAATAATACATGTAGTTGTTTATTTACGCCCTTTTTCAATTGTTTCTTGTTCATTCTCACAACCTTATATTGTATTTATTTACTCTCTAGAGCCTATAACCAACAAGCTTTGCTTTTACCTTAGGCTCCTTCATATCCTCATTTCCAATTTTGTTAGTCATTATTAAGTAACGACAAGTAATCCAGAGTGATGTAATATTATTTGTTTGTACTTATGCTTATTGAAAACACTCTGTATTATTCTTATCATTATAATTCCATGTAAACAAAACTGACAATATATTTCTAAAACATGAAATGTGAAATATGAATATGAAATAAAGCGAACCTGAACCTGAACCTGAGCCAATGCTGATATGAATTTAATATTCATTATACCATACAGCAAGATAACCCTAAGATAATTTTAGAACAGTCTGGAGAAAGCCCATCCCCCCCCCCCAACCCGTATGTCATAAAATGATGACAGGTGTAGAAAAACTTGTAAAATTCATTTCCTGCTGGGTAGTAAGGAAGCTAAATAATTCCTTTGCCCTCAAAAATATTATTATTATTATTTTTTTTGTTATTCAATGTTATTATTATTATTATTTTATTTATTTATTTATTTATTTGTATTTTTTTAATTTTCACTTTTATTATTATTTTATTTTATTTATTTATCTATTTATTTATTTATATTTATTTTTATTTTTATTTTTATTTTTATTTTATTTTATTTATTCATTTATTTATTTATTTATTTTTTTAATTTATTTATTATTTTTTTATTTATATTTCTTTTTTTTCTTGGGGGGGGGGGGATACATACAAAAATGATGTGCTACATCAAGTGATAATTACGAACTTATACCTGAAATTTGTAGGTATCGAATTCCTTGCCCCTCCAAGCGTGGTTGGAAATACAAAAATGATAATTTCAGTAGGTTAGTCGTAAATCTGTTTAGACGATTGAACTTCATTATGATCATGTCAGGTATGGTATTAATCATTTCAAAGAGCTTTTGTATCCAAAATCTAGCTGATTATTCCTCCGAGGTTCGTATATCTGTCAACAGATGCAGATCGAGATTGTTTGTTTCCCTTAGAATGATATAGCATTGGGGTTTTCTCTGGTAGGAAAATGATTTGATAACCTTTCCTACAAATCGCAGAGAAGTCGGCCTGAATTACGAATCAAAGGAAAAGGGCTGTAATCAGGGACCTGGGACTTGATTATTGGAAATGATATTCGCTCGGGATTAACGATTTAAGTTAAAGGTAGGGTTGCGTTTAAGTGAAGGGAATGCCGTTCGATGTAATTAAAATGAGTTGATTTAATCATTGTGTAATTGTACGTACACTGGACAGTGCTATCAAAATTATCATGTCGGCCTGTTTTTATTATCATTTTTATCATTTAGTTAATTAATAAATTTTGGTAATATGTGGGCGAGCATGAGAATGGGTTAATTTGAAAGTTGGCAATAATTATATTAAAAAAAAATCACATGATCATAGTTTACTTTTGAATTCATTTTGTTTCTGTATCTATATCATTGATATTCAAAAACATTTTCGTTAAAATAAACATTGAGTTTCATGCAGACCTGTTTGGATAAAATTATATGATGACAAACATGTTAAATACCTAATGTATATTGCAAAGATTGTTATAAGAACTTCAAATAAAGTAAAATTCAAGGAAATCTTAGAATATAGGAATTGAGTAACAGCTGATTTGCAACTGTCATCGATCCATGGATACTACTAGTAGAATGGAAATGCTTGTAACGTATACATCCTTTTTTAACCCTTTCAAGACAATTGACCGCATTTTGTGGTTTGGCTCAATAACTTTTGATTCAGAGCTCTAAAAAATATACCAGATGCATGAGTAGAAAGAGCAAAAATTTCTGCACACACTAATGTATTTTTGTTTCATGACCATATTGCGTTTGATGCCAGGAATCTTTAAAACAAGAATAAGCTTTAAAATCCTTAAATTGGCAACACATTGAGAGGTTTAAAATCATTGTTTTTCATCAAAATTGGCAATTTTTCAACTTTTCAACAAAATTTTTAAAACCATGAATATTGTTTTAAAAAACATCACACATTATTAGAACCATGTAGCACTAAAAGAATAATATCATTATTGCCAATTTGAAGAACAAAATGTGATCAATATAGCCCTTAAATAATTCCTGTCCTGAAAGGGTTAAAGCCCGCAGAAGAAGTAAGTGCCACGATAAAGTTTTGAAGTGGTTTGTTCATTCGGACACAGTGCGGAAATGAGCAGTGACATCTATTACAAGATTGTCTTTTCATCATCTAGAAATTCCCTCAAGCGACCCAGTTATTATCGTCTCGCTGGCCTAACGAGTTTGTATCGATGAAAAGAGAATAATTGCTCTTCTTTAACCATCTCTGTCAAAAAAAGAAAAGAAGATCTGAAAAGAACTTTTCTTTTCTCCAACTTTGTCAAAAGAGGAAACTGGAACTTTGTGAAGTATCTTTGCTGGTAGTTAAATATGAGAGATTGACTGTTTTTTTGAAAGAGAAAAATATCGGGAAGGAAGGGGGGGGTGAAATTTAATCGGTTGAGGTTTATGAATACATTTATTTTGGCTAAGAGCCACGCCTACTCGCAGCACACCTGATAATATCTTTTGACCGATTGTGTCCATTATCTGTTGTAAAAGTTTAGGTTTGACTACATTATGCGGATTTGGGGTTCTAAATCAGTTCCAATTTACATTTGTTTTTTCCTTTCAAATCCAACTGGAAATGTAAGGTTTCACTGCAATTCATCAAGCATTTTACCTTCATTTAAAAGAGTTCCATGGTTTCTATCATAATTTAACCTCATCCACGGATCACGTGACTGACAAAAATGAATAAAATTGGGGGTGAGAGAAATATTGACAGTCGACAGTGCCTCTCTGGATTTTTGAAAGTATTAAAAAAGTTCTTACCATTAGTGAAAAACTGTTGTTCCAAGTAAGAAGTGTTCTTGGATCTTTCACGGCTGATTGCATACTCTCGTGATATGAACTTCTGCTTGATAGAGAGCGAAAACATTGCGATTCAATCCTCAGCTTTCGGTTATGAATATCACTAGCGCCTTAGTAGCGGTATTCATGCTTTTGTGGTAGGTCCACTTTTCGGCAGGAGACGGTTTGTTCTTAATAGAGCGATCGATTAACTTAATTTAAAACGATATATTTAACGAGGCCATGAGATCAGGCGAGAATTATTGTTGATTGTGTGAACAATCATCCGTTTGTAAATTAGAAATGCTGCCAATAAAACGTGTATGGAAAGGCTTTGGTCACTGGATATAAATTTATGTAAGCCCTACTGTGACCTATTTACATATTCGTAAACCTAATGGTTGAAATTTTCTTCTAAACTCTGCGGGTACAAAAACAAGCTGTGACCAATTAGTTATGAAATGTACCTGGTCTACGTCTCTAACGGGAGCTCCAAAAGAAAATTATCCATTTTAATAATCCAATGTTTAGCTTCTTTTTTTCTCCATCGAGTATTCATTCCTTTCATTGATTTTTACTTGCTTGTTTTTCACGATTACGGCATATTTGAACATAATATATTTTCGACTTCCGAAACAATTTCTGGTTTCGTCTTTGCCACAAACTCATAAATCACGTGTATTCTCTATACGTGGCATAAGATTAAACGGCAGAAAACAATATCATCATAAATAAATTAAAAAAAAAAAAAAAAAAAAAAAAAAGATAAATGTATTTGTTGTTCATGTTGTTATATCTGTGCAAAACTGACAAATCTAGGACACTATGATTATTCAAAGTCATCATCTTCGTCGCCACTCCATATCTTGAGCGATAAATCAGCATTCGTTTTTTAAAACTTTCGTGCAAAACTTTTGTAAATTGAGAACTCGTCAAAAAAAAAAAACTCACGGTGGCATTAAGCACGCATGATCGATTGCGGATAAAACCACTTCGTTTTGTGTTTCCTTTGTTTTCGTCCAAGCACAGATCTGAAGCGGGAGGACCCTCGAAGAGTTGTTCGGGTCTGCAAATACCATCTTCTTGCACTTCATTTGGGCCAAGTGGTTCCCGAGGAGACTTGGCCTATTTTTAGGATTACTGACGGGCGGGACCAGTAATTTCCTCACTTGTTCCACCATCACTGCTGGCTGTAAAGATTGACGCGAGCTGGATAGATTCAGGGAGTTACGAGGCATTTTCCTAGCTCCTTCACTTGTTTTCACAAAGTTTCACCTGATTTCAGAGAGTTTCACCTGCAATCAAGGAGCCCTCCGGCAAGAGAAGGAGTGTTGGAGTGTTTTCCCCTTGGATTAGATCAAAGTTCTTGGTTCGTCAGGTACGTGTCTTTTGCTAAACATAATTTTTCATAATCGTTTGTTGTTGAGTATGTTAAGCATAATATTCAGCCACTCGTGTCCAAGAAGATGACGATACATCCAGGATTACTTTAAAAGAGTAAGTCATAAAAAGAGGATAATGTATTCATTAAAACATGTAAAAGGGGGATATAAAAACGTCGATATGTAATGGTTCCAGTCAATATTTCGTAGGTGCCCTTTTCCGAAAAATTGCCCTTTTTAGCAATGCCCCCATTTAGAAAAATATTCCACCCCACGCCCCCTCCCTCCATAATTCGACGCCCTGGATATTTTAAGATTTTGTCGTAACATTTTATTGTCAAATTTGTCAGCAAATCTTTTGGCTGCCCCTCCAGTATGAAGAAGAAAAAAGTATACCGGTGTGCTTGTGGATGTGGGGTGTGATAAATACTGAACTTTTACTTGTATGTCCGACTGAATAATGTCAAACAGCGATCCGACATTTCCACCAGCGACATTTGCTTCGAGCTTATGTTTCGTCTGATCTAGGGTCAGATTTAGGGTTTGAGTTTTAGGGTTTGGTTTAGGCAAGGAGTTATCACAGAACTCCTTGGTTTAGGCAGAGAAATGTGTTTAGGGTTGGGGTTAGGTATAGCCAAGGAGTTATCACAGAACTCTTTGGTATAGCTACAGTATTTGGTCCAGGGTTGAGGATAGGATTTCGATTAGTGTTTGATATTGACGGCGGAGCTTGAACATGTGCTGTACAACCTGTCAAACTTCTGTAATCGCAAGCTCATGAGTATGAAGAGGGGATGGGAGTTACCTCCCCGCTATAAGGTAATTTTTAGTGAAATGTCAGCATGAAGGAACATAATCATATACTTCCTTTATCCGTTATGCTTGGGGAAATCACCTGGGACGCTATGTTGAAAAATAATGCATATAGTTAAAAGGTACAGCATGGTCTAGATGGCCAATGCTGCATCGTATTCCCAGATTCCCATGAACTTTGTTCATGCTCTGTCATGAGGGGCGAATCTTAGACTGCCAGGGAGGGCGGGGGGGGGGGGATTTTTTCCCCGATCATAAATTTAATCCCAAGAACATATTTTTTGGAAACTAACGGGTCTCTCTAGGCTCTCGCAGGGAGGGGGGGGGGGGGGTGTACAAGCAAAAACATATGATTTCAAAATTCTCACCGCCCCTCCCAAATTATTTTTAGTGTTGTTGTTGTTGTTTTTTTTTCAAGGGGGGGGGGGGGGGGTGAGCAGGCGTTTCGACCCCTGGATCTGTAGAATATAGAATATAGAATATTGTACCGAATGGCAATGGCCGGGAAGGTGGAAAGCATTTATAATTGTTTTTTCCCCCTATTCTGAAGCCATGTTATAATAATGACGTTTCCGAGACATTCGAATTTCGATGAATTCCCATATGGCTGCTATTTGGAGGACCTATATCCGGTTACTGTGGTTTCAGTTTAATCCATCCTTCTTAGTTATTCGAGCTTTCACCGATTGAAAAACGTTCAGAAATATGTACAAAATTCGTAAACAAAAATAATAACTTGAAGAACAATCCCCAAAACACATTTATTTAAATCTACAAAGCCGAATGTCGTCTTAAAAGGCGGAGCTTTGTTGGACCGGATGTGAACAGGTGAAGGATGTTTGATCTCCTCTTCCCTATCTTCCTCCATCATAGTTCAATTGACAGAAAGAAAAAAAAAATGTTTAGTAGGTAAATAATCCAAATGTCATTGACCTTAATTCTTAGATGTATCTCGTAGACATCTATAAATCAGTGTGGCTTTCATAAGGAGTGCCCCTTATATCATCGTCGTCGTCGTTACGGAAACCTTACATTACCTTCTTCTCAATCTCATATCTACTCCTGTCTTCATTATTTTATCTCTTTCACCCCCTCCCACTTTCCATCGTCCTATTCTAGCTATTAATTTTCACTTTGCCAAATGAAAGGAAATTTCTCCATCACCACCACCATCATCATCATCACCATCCTCAACCTCCTCCTTCTCCTCTCCATTACCTCCCCCCCCCCCCCTCTCTCTCTCTCTACCCTGTCTCTCTACCTGTCAATCTATCTTTCTATGCCCCCTCTCTCTCTCTCTCCCTCTTCCCTTCCTTCGTACTTTCACATTTACCCATCCTTTAACAAGTCTCGGAATAACCTTCTGTGCCGAGATTATGAAAGGCCGGAAATCAATACCATGTTCAGAGGGTGAATTTCAAGATAAACTCGATAACTAGAAACAGGAGCGTAACATTGAACGTAACCCGTGTCTGTTAGCTGTCGATATGTTATCCCACGAGGATCATGCAGCTATGACCATGGTGACATGAGAATGATATCATGGAGGTACTCACGGTGAGGAGAAAATAGATGGACGCCTTCGGCTGGTATGTTGGACGTGAATGAAGACAGATATGAAAGTTGACAGAGAGAGAGAGAGAGAGAGAGAGAGAGAGAGAGAGAGAGAGGGAGAGACAGAGGGAGGGGGAGAGAGAGGGGGAGAGGGGGAGATATGAGGAGTTATGAAATACACAGACGTGACGAGAGAGAAAGAGACAGAGAGAGAGAGAGAAAGAAAAAGAAAGGGGGGGGGGAGAGGGAGAGAGATGGGTACCTGGTATCGGGTCATGTTCAAGGTGAAGTTAAATCATGTTAGATCAGTGAAATTATGTCCAGACTAATAAATAGGACATCGAGGTGAGGAATAATAAGGAGGTATTTGTTAATTTATGACCCTTCTGGCCCTGTATATGGATTTTGATATCTTTATGAACTGTACTGAAATGGTAACTTTTATATTGTTTAAGTATTGCATATACACGCAATACCCTTGATGTAGGAGAGATACACTTTTATCACAGATTGAGCAATTTTGGTTTTCGATCTTGCGTTCAGTATGTTATATTTGCGTTGTTATTGTTCTTTCAGGAAGAAATACAAAATAATCGTAAAGTGGTAAATTAGAGAGAAATAAGAGGTTTATATACAGAAGAACATCTTCTAATAGGCATGATAGGAAGGTGTAGAATTACAAATTCACTAAGTTAAAAGGACCTTACAGCCTTTAAAATACAATTACAAGGAAGTATAGGCCTAGAAAGGAAAGAGCACTGCACATGAAGAACAAAATACATTTACGGATACGATTAATGATTGAGGGCGCTAGTCCATTCTTCTGGATGGCACTGCTTCTTGCCCGTTTCTTCCTTTGAATTCAGGGTATTTCGGTTCCATTATTTCTTCAAACAGTTAGGAAAACTTATTGAATAGTTCTGAACAAAATGATAGCGTTAAAAGAAAATTCAACCTTGTTTGAAATGACATTATCTTTGACCGTCTTTTAGAAGCTGTAGAAAAAAAATGAGCGGAGAGTATCGTGTTTTGGCGTTGACTTGATTTTGCTTTTCATCATGTTCATAGACAATGTAATTTCATAATGATATATGATTACGTTTCTTTTATGCATGTACATTTATAAGGAATGTTCCTCCTTCGTAAGAAGGAAAAGTGGTGGGAGAGAAGTTGGGATTTTACGCTATTCTATGCTATTGACTTTGACATCAACCCCTCCCCTATCCTCAAAAAAGAGCTAATTTCAAACAAATCCAAATCGGTTTCCCATATTCGGCGACACAAATAGGCCCTACCAATGTCAGACTAAAGTTGGATTTACTATGTTTATCTAATGATTTCGTAAATCTGTCATCAATTCATCCCGCTCATTTGACTCTACAAGTGTAATGTTAAATAGAGACTGGCTTCCATCTTTAACCCTATAGGGCCTCAATCAAATATCATCCCACAAGTCACGGTATTAAAAAACACCAGGAAACATCCTTCACATTCACAAATATTAAATCAATCATTTATCATCAGACGTCATGTTTTCCCCTTCGGAAATATGAAATTTATTTGCTTCACTTTTTCCTCATTCCTGGTCGTAAAATCTTCCCTTTTATGCACATCAAATTTCGTATTATTTCTGAAAACTGTTCCTTCTCTTTTATTGTCTCTCTTGAAGTTTGCGAAGAGCAGGGAATTTTTTTTGATGCGCTTTGCCAGAGCGATTCACCGGCAGCTCCGTATCAATTTCCGACCGATAAATTGTCTGAACCTTCGGGGAGTAAACTGGCAATTGAGCGTGAAAGAAAATCATCTTCATAACCCAATACCAAATATAGTTGTCTTTATAAGCAAGGAAGTGAGAAAAGGGAGAGGTATAAAGAAAAAAAGGGTCTTTTACATTCTTGGCATCTATTTGTCTTGGGAGATAATAAAATTTTGTACCACTCTATTTTAAATGTATAATATCCAAATTAGAGTCATGGAATACCAGTGCAACCTTTCAACTATTAGCCATTGATGGAAATACAAAGTGAAAATTTCCAATATGCTTTAGAATTTATTCCTTTGCAAAGGTAGATTTCTTTTGTTTACCTTTCTGATATTTACTTAAAGATAAAGTAGAGTTCTGGTCATGCAATCACATTGTGAAAGAAAATGACTCAAAGGAATTGGGAAAGGTTGACCATGTCTAAATAAGAATTGTTTTATACTATGTTGTTTTGGAATCATCAAAATAGATGAGAAATTGACCCATTCTCACTGAAAAGCATATGTACTGCACACAGAAATGGGTATATGGGACTACACACACAAGTGGCATGAATGTTCGGTCCGAACGTTTCAGCTATTTCTAGTCATATTTCGAATATAAGAGCATTAGACATGTTAGAAGAGCAATCATTTTCAGGAGATGTTTCTGCTATGATGTTCTTCCAAACTGACATAAAAGGAATGGGAAAGCTCACAAATTATTTTTCACCTTTCCCAGAACTCAAGATTCCCTTCAAACGCTACTTGTTTAATTGATAACTGTAGTCATGGTAGTATATTGGTGAAGGCTTTTGACTCCCATACGCGAGGTCCTGGGTTCGATCTTTGCTCGATGCCAACATCTTTCGACAAGGCGTTCTAAACATATTCGTCCCTCTCGAGTCTCGACCCAGGTGTGTTAAATGGGTACCTGGCATTGCTGGTCTAATAATAATAATAATAATATTGTAATGCCCTAATGAAAAGCATTATTCATTCTGATGAGCTACCCTGGATAAAGAAGACCATAATTATTTTTACATATTACCTCTCTTTGAGGTACTGATAAACTACATTAGATTACTTCTTTGCTAACGAACATCTTGGCATAATTCTTCGAAGGTTTCGAGAGTAAAACATGCTGAACATTATTATGAAGGATCTGAAAGTTTTCTCTCTAGTCTCCTCCGGAATGAACTCTCTTCCTTGCTCTCAAGGACAGACGTCATCTAGAGATGGGTTAATCTTAACCTCTACTTCATCTTCAATCACTTTTTTGAAATATTGTCCCTTATCATGCTTATGGCCATGAGTCTACATGCTACCTGTTGCATGTCAGTACTATAATTATTATTACGTGTATTCTAATTACCCAGAGTTCTGCACAGTATTTTGCATGCAGCCATGACATACATGATATATGTACATTGAAATTATTATTTTGTGTGATTTATTGCTTTCATAAAAAAACAAGGGGGACAACGGCACGTATCCCTGCTAAAATATGGTTATATTTAATAATAATACACGTGTGTGCCCCCCTCCCGCCCAAACGTGTGCCTCTTACTCTCTGGTAAATCTCAGACCCCTTTTGTCAGAAATGCCCCCCCCCCCCGGTCAAAGGATCCGGCACTGATATATCATGATGTAGGGCCATATCATACATTAAGATACCTGTGATGACTTCCACCTTTGAACCGACCTTACCCCAAATCAAATCACTCACGTCTTATTTAAATCGCCGTCTCGCCATTACTATAGGCCTATAGCTACTGAAATCAGACATGTGATACGAATTCGTTCCGGTTTCAATACCACGGAAATTAAACCCCGCCAAAGAAAAAAGAAGGGATGAATTTAAAAATATCGCATCCATACAGCAGCGTTTGCCACCATCTTTGGGGTAAAGGCCCAGTCCCACTTAACCTATAAAGGAGCTATATCTTTGACTGAAGGTAATACTTACGTTCTTGTGCTACTTCTTGTGCAATATCAATAAAAAATGTTTGTGATAATGTAATTAATTTTGGGGTGACTTCCTTTTTCAAAGGTGACATTTATTCCTCCCAGTACCTACACGAAAGGTACTCAGAAATGCAAAAGAGGAAAAGTTCTTCGTTTCACACATCTTAACCCGTTGACTACTGAATTCTTTAACTCTCATAGGCTTAATACAGGATCCACCCGGTTCCCGTAGTCTATGGGTGAAAGATAATACCAGAGACTGAATCTTTCCACTATATTCTCTTAAGCTCTGGATAATGCCGTCACTTTCATTTTTTTTTTTACTAAAAAAGGGTTGAAACGTATGGCCTGCTTTCAATCGTGAAAAAAAGTTATTGCTTTGATTATGGGTTAGTTGGGACTGTGCCTTTAACCCGATGATGAGACTGTCCCATTCGCCGAACCCATCTCTCATCAAATTCATTATTCGGCCACCCGGGGCACGGTCAAGTGGAAGGACAGTAAAACGGATCCCACTCTTCTCAATTTTCTTACCCCAGTTTTGAATGATATGATTATCTATCCCATCAGGATTAGGACATGAAAATGATAGGGATGGGATAGCAGTAGTCTTGATCTTGGCTGTTCTCGTTACATCCCATTTCAACCATGATTTATTATTTTTTTTACCCTACCCAGTGGCGTGTCCAGCCGTTGTTCGATACGTCACTAGGTAGGGTAATAATTCGCATTCGACTATTCTTGTTTTAGCTTTCTTATTTTCTCAGAATAGCTTTACCAGTGATATTCTTAAAGCATTGATATCGCTAATCAATATGCATGATATTAAAACAAGAGCATTTCAAAGACACATCCATTATTCATTAAGCAAGGGGTGGGGTATAGGCAGATTTTGTGCCGTCTATAGACGGCATAATATATATGCCCCCACCACCAGTCGGTGGATCCGTTTCTGCATTTTCTACAAAATCCTAATCCTCCTAAAAGTTAGTCTCGGAATGAGATTTTAAATTGTAGAAACCAAAATGATGATAAACAGATAGACATGGTGAGATAAGGTGTAGGTACATTAAGTGAACATACAAATACGTGAAAAAAAATTCCACAAGTCAACAATAAGTAAAAATGAAAGAATGCTAGCCTTGAAGCAAGGTCGTTGCAAGTTTCTTAGCGGTCCTTCTCGTTTCCATCGTCAGGAGCATATTCCCCGTAGTAATCTCATGACCATGACCGAGTTTCTCATACCAAAATATAATGTCATCTTTCGCAATATGAGTCTAACATCATCGACGAGAATACGAACGTGACTTCGAGATGATAGAAGATTTTCCTCATGAGTCTGATGTTTTCAAGATGTGGAGATGAAATTATTTTTCAAGGAAAGAAGTGCTATACGGTAGTATGAGTCGCGCCAGCGGCATTAGTTGGAGTTTGTAAATATAAAAGATAACTTAAAAAGTGATAAAAGTCAGGGAAAGTGAAGAATAAAAAGGAGAAGAGAAGAGGTTTATAGTAGACAAAGAAGAAGACAAAGTAAATACAAAGTAAATGAGAGATGAATATTAATATATTCAATGCCTTTTATCACTTTTCTGAGCTGGGCATGGGTCGGGTGCCGAGCTGGGTACTAGTGGGTGCCGAGCTTGACACGAGTTGAGTGTCGAGCTTGGTACGAGTTGGTGACGAGATCGGCACGAGTTGGATGTTGATGTTGAAGAAGTACATTTTTATGTCAATTCCATGTGTGAGATGTAATAAGCAAATTATTTGTTAAATTGGCATGGTTGGAATGTAATCTCATGTAGTTTTTATTAGTTGTATGGTTCTTCGCTAGACCTTTCATTTTCAGTACTGAAGGTACCTTTACTGCATTGTCGCCTGCATGGTATACATGTAGGTGCTAATGAATGATTGTTGACGAGTATGTCAAGCTTACCTTACGGGTCCGTCTGAGGATTTTAATTGCTTTAATTGTTCCAGAACGGTGCCTTAAATTTCCAACTACTGTAGTTTGTCTACCCCAAATGAGAGTTCTATACCGCCCCTTTTACGCTGAAAAGATTTGTTCATGAATAAAAGGTAGCTTTAGTTGTCAGTCAGGAAGAAATCAAGCCCCTGGACTGCTCTTATAGGTCATTGCCATGTGCATAGACACCACTGTTGATTTGCTAAATTGCCTCTCTTTGCCTGTGGAATTATTTAGTCGCTAAATTCAGTCACTCACTATGCTTGTCTGCACTGTCGGCTTTACCTGGGGCAAAGTGAAGACAGCACTCCGTATATCTTGCTCAGGAAGATATCCGGCACTGCTCAGCTACGATCATGACGGTGGGTTCAAAGCACCAACCAACAAAATAAATCTTAAACCCGATTTCTTCAAGATATTACGTTGCCGTATTAAAGATTGCAAAATAAAAATCATCTACCTGATTTAGCTGACTGCCAGTAAATCTGAATTTCTTGTGTATAGGCCAGTGGACAATCAATTTTCATAATCCTAATCCGAAGAATTGACAATTGAGAATTATTTTCTTACCCAAAGACACTACCACATTTGGTTTCGAACCCTAGACCTACTATCTGCAAGAATACTCTACCGCTGAACCACCATGCCTCTCCGATAAGGATGTACACGAGGATACATTTGCCCGCCCCTAACAAAAAGGGATGAAGAGAGAGAGGGAGAGAGAGGGGAGAGAGAGAGAGAGAGAGGGGGGGGGGAGAGGGGAGAAGAGAGAGAGAGAGAGAGAAAGAGAGAGAGAGATAGAAGGGGGGGGGGGAGGGGCAACGTGAAAAGAAGATGATACGACCCACTCCTACATAGTTCCCTCACTTGACGACCCAGCCCTCTTCACTTTCCTCCATAACGGTGCCATCATGAAATCGGTGCCCCCACAACCCTTAAAGGGGTACCCAATGCTGAAACAATGTTAGTTCATATAAAAGATCATGATTTTATTAGCAGAAAATCATCTGCCTTAAGTTTTTTAAAATTCGTGTTGCCAGAAAAATCCCGAAATATGGTATATTTTGGCCCCTCAGCTGTGTCCCAATTTCAGCTGGGTAACCACAATGACGTCAAAGTGGTTACCCAGGTTCGCGTATTGCAGATGTGTTGCGCGCTACACTGTACAAAATGCATTACACCTTGCGCGCATTTTGCTATAATTGCGCGACAAGGTAACCACTTTGACGTCATTGTGGTTACCTAGCTGAAATTGGGACACAGCTGAGGAGCCAAAATATCCTGAAATCTTACCATATTTCGGGGATTTTCTGGCAACACGAATTTAAAAAAAAATTTAAGGCAGATGATTTTCTTCTAATAAAATCATGATCTTTTAAATGAACTAACATTGTTTCAGCATTGGGTACCCCCTTTAATGACTGGACCAACGCTACTCCATTGGTCGTACCCTTATGCGCCAACCCTTAAACATGTGAAAAGGGCAATCGCTCTGATATTTGGGAACGCCAAGGAAAGTACACAGTTGTGCCTCACACCGCTGACAAATTCTTGCCAATTGGTTATTCACCTTGTCAACAAATTTCCGAGAAGATATTTTTTCACTCATTTTCCAAGTTCCTGAATACTTGAGTGATAGAAGTGATGATTCAAAATTTACTTGAACTTTAAAAGTAGAAAGGTACCTCTCTATTGGGATGAAATTTTCTATGATAACTCTTACTTTCGCTATAGCTAAAAAGATGACGTTTCACCTATCAACTACTTTTACTAAACTACTGCTACTATAACTACCATCACCACTACAACAACAACAACAACAACAACAACTACTACTACTACTACTACTACTACTACTACTACTACTACTACTACTACTACTACTACTACTACTACTACTACTACTACTACTACTACTACTACTACTACTACTACTACTACTACTACTACTACTACTACTACTGCTGCTGCTCTGTTGCTGCTTCTACGACTATTAATTCTACTATACTTCTACTACTGTTACCTATGCTGCTGCTGCTGCTACTACCTCTACTACGACTACTACAACGACGACGACGACGACGACAATGACAACGACGACTATTAGTACTACTGCTTCTACTACTACTACTACTACTACTACTACTACTACTACTACTACTACTACTACTATTACTACAACTGTTATTACTACTACTACTACTACTTCTACTACTACTACTACTACTACTACTACTACTACTACTATAACTACTAATTCTACTACTACTACTACTACTACTACTACTACTACTACTACTATAACTACTACTACTACTACTACTACTACTACTACTACTACTACTACTACTACTATAACTACTAATTCTACTACTACTACTACTACTATAACTACTACTACTACTACTACTACTACTACTACTACTACTACTACTATAACTACTACTACTACTACTACTATAACTACTACTACTACTACTACTACTACTACTACTACTACTACTACTACTATACTACTATAACTACTACTACTTCTACTACTACTACTACTACTACTACTACTACTACTACTACTACTACTACTACCTCTACTACTACTACTATATTACATGTATTAAAACTACTACGTATACTATTCTTTTTCGTCCTTGATAATTTTAATGTTCAGAAGACAAGTTCCTAACTTAAAAAGGAAAACATTTCAAGAGGACGTCAATAAGGATAACTCAAATTGCAGATTCATCTGTATCACTTAATATGACATTATGATGACATTATGATGAGAGGATGAGAGAGAGAGAGAGAGAGAGAGAGAGAGAGAGAGAGAGAGAGAGAGGAAAACTAAATGATTATTACAAATCTCAAAAAAATTCCTGGAAATGAGATGCAAGATCACGTCTACACAAGCTCTTCACGTACTCGTATTTCCGTTTCATTTCTCTAGAGCGTAACACAAGATATTTTTGTTGATTTTATTGAATATATTTATTGTCTGGGATCTTCCACTATGAGAGTTTTTGCAGAAACAAATCCCTATTATAATAGAATTTTGTGACTTTATTTTTATCTAACTGTTTCATTCCAGTCTGTCACCTCTTGCATGTATTCCCCAAATTATACTGCGTTCATTTTTTGTGTCGATTTGGACCCTTTATGTCATGCAGATTATTTGTAACTAATGATATCTTTTTCTCATTATTCTTCTAACACGATAAAAACTACTTTCGAAAAATCAACTGAAGGCAATTTCAATAGCCCTGTCTATCACCTTTAGAAATGTGCGAACATTACAATGGCGTATTACGTAATCCGAACCTGATTTCTATGGGCAGTACAATTGGCCTTTGAAATTGCCCTTGATTTTATTTTTCGAAAGTAGTTTTTATCGATATTATTTCTGTCATGTTTTTTTTTTTCATTCCAATTCAATTGTCACTTTTCCCCGTCTTCTTTAAAATGTTTTGAAAGATATCTTATAGAGTTTTCCTGAAGACTACATTGTCCATGTCATGTGCTACTGTTTCATTTTTTATTTTTATTTTTATTTTTATTTTTTTTTGTGTGTGTATACCCCCTTACATGCCTGAAGGCACTTTAAGATATTATGACATGATATGAAGATCATATATGTGATTCAAGAGGCACAAAGAGTGACGGTTAGCACTGGGGCATATCCGTGACAGATGTAAGAGCTCAGATACACATCGCCGCAGGTTATATTTTTTACCATACAGTTATGTTATGATTCTGTGGTAGCAGTGTTGCGTCTAGTTCTATGGATATTATGGGACTATCTGGGGAGCGTTTCATCAAGTGTTTTGTCAGTGATTTTTTACCGACAAATTTGCTCTCAGCCAATCAGATGGAAGGATTTCAGTAGCTTATAACAGTTTTCGGTAAAAATCACTGAAAAAACACTTGATGAAACGCTCCCCTGGTAACCCTTTAAACAATATTGCCAAAGAGGGAAAGTGTACGCAACGAGAAGGCGAGACGTAGAAATTATGAAATAAAACAATTTTTTTAACGAAAAAAGTAGTTGTTACGTGATAAAAAGAAAGATTAAGTACAAAAGAGATTGTTTAGAGAAAGAACAGAATGGCAGCTTTCCACTTTTATCATATAATCCCCAAATTTATATGCTTTTTATTTTGCTGTGGTATGTTAAACATGTTAAACCCTAGTGCAAATAACTGAAGAAGATTTGAAGATACTAGAAAATCAGCGAAAACAATGGGTTGTTTTATGATACGTAATATATCTACAGACATTATGAAATGAAAGATTCATTATTGAATGAAAGATTGTCAAAATTGCTTTACCTGATTACGTAAGTGTTTGTTTTGTTGTTTTTTTTCTTCATTTTACGAGGGGGGGGGGCTCGAAAAATATCATTTACCAAATATGCCTTTTCTAGAGACGGACCAATGACTTGCAATTTTGAAAAAAAAAATTGAAGATCATGGTTGTTTGTTTGATTTGTAGTTTCTTTAGATACAAAACGAATACTTAATAGCTACACCCGATCTTGATTTCCGCATGTCTATTTTCTATCCGATGTAAATTTAGACGCGCTCAGTAAACTTCGTCGTTGTAAATAGTTCACATCGAGGCAACTCTTTCATGGATGTACATGGTTTTATTTCGCTGACAAATAAAATGTTAACAGAGGCACAAAAGACATATCTACCAATATGTGTTTAAAAAAATAGAGGAAAAGCTAATGAGAAAGAGAGAAAGAAAGGGATCGGTTCTCTCTCTCTCTCAAAAAAAAAAGAGTGAAGTTTCACTATGTTTTCACTCCCCCGGGAATCACGTCAGTAATCACTTGTTTAGGAGTGAATATCGAGTGACTATCGAGTGCTCTCTGAAAGGAAAAGAGTGGAGTTTCACTGTATTTTCACTGTATTTTCATTCTCCCGGGGAGTAACGTCAGTGATCGCTCGATTTTTTTTTTAGAGAGTAAAGCGTACTCCGACATAATTATGCGCTGGTGGCAATTGGTCCGGGCTTCATTTCGTCAAAAATACGGGGTTAACTAGGGTTACAAGTGGTTTTTAGGCTAGGTTTAGCTTTAGGGATAGTGTTTGGTCCAGGGTAAAAGTTAAGAATTCGGCTACTGAGTGTAAGATATTGATAGCGAAGCGTTGTCGCCGGAGCATTATCATAAAACCGATACAAAGAACATAGTAAGAATTTGACACGACCCCCCCCCCCCCCCACCCGCCCCATTGAGTCGCTCCTCTCTCTTGCATTTCATCATCTTAGGAAGACCAGGGGGGTGTTTCATCAAGTGTCTTGTCAGTGATTTTTACCGACAAATTTGCTCTCAGCCAATCGGATGCAAGGATTTCAGTAGCTTATAACAGTTATTGTAAATTGTCAGTGAAAGCCAGTTTCATGAAACGGGGCCCAGTGCCCCATAAGAAGCAAGACATCTTCCAAGTACCTTCTCCTTTTCGATCACTCCTCTTTCTTGTGTTACACCAACCTAATATGACCCCCTCCCCCATAATTTAATGAACCCTGGCTACGCCACTGTTCACTGACAGACGGAATAGAGGAGACAAGCCATGTCAATCAACCACTGGCAAGTATTTTTAAATGGCATTGATTCCCTCAAAGTCACGGTTTTCTTGTGGTGAAACAAGCGGAAAGCAAACAAACAAATTGTAAAAGGAAATGTAGGAAATCAATTAAATTAGAGCGACGGTTTCTGTCAAGATCGCTTTCTTCGAGAAGCAGAAATACCTTCCTATAAATAACTGAATTTGGAGAAACGGACTTAATCTGAAATATTTCGGACCTTGCCTTCAATGACATAGGGGTTGCATCAACTTTTCGATTTCTCATTTCAATTTCTTCCCCTGAAATTAACTGTGTAAGATTTAATCTTAGAAAAATCTTGCTTTTAATTATCTCTGACGTTTACATTCCTCTTATTGCTCATACTTGCATCTTCTTCTTACGAATTGGCTGTTTGCTTTTATGACATTCAAATTTGTTCCACTCCCCCCCCCCTCCCTCTCTCTCTATCCCTCGTTTTGCTCAACTCCCCTGTTTCTCTCTCTCTCTCTCTCTCTCTCTCTCTCTCTCTCTCTCTCTCTCTCTCTCTCTCTCATCTGCAATTTGTGTCCCTGTATCACTTTCCTTGTCTGTGTCTCTATCTCAGCATGCTACTTCTTGGGGGTTTTTTTTCTCCCCCAGCTCTCTTTTTACCACTCTCAAATTTACGGACACACACAAATACCCTACTCCTCTCCCTTTCTCTCTCTCTCCCTCTCTCTCTCTCTCTCTCTCTCTCTGCCCGATCGGAATCTTGTGCAAACTGTGCCAATTTTTCTCATTTGTATTTATATATTATAGTACCAGTTTCCCTATACCCTTGTCTCAAATCTATTCTTGATCTTTTACGTTTGGATATCTATTTATCTATCTTTCTGACACTCTACTCTCTTGCTGTCCTACTCTCTATCTCTCTCTCTTCCATCCACTCTGTCATTTTCTAGGTCATTGCCTTCTGGGGGCTCAGCCAGGGCTTCTTCAGCCCGGAAGTAATAAGATTGAACTTCTTCCCGTCTACCCTTCCTGTCACGGTGTGCCACTCAAATTCCATTTTACTTGCTACGTGCATTATATAGTTCAGTGCACATCTCATCCTTATTTTTCCGCGGAAACTCACCCCTATGCATAGAGTACTTTGCCATCGACCACAGTCACAGACGGAGATTCAATTAGAAAATTGTATTTTTTGTTTTCATTTCAAATATACAGAAACAGTTATCATCGCTAGGAATGAGATTGACGTGTGGCTTTTATGATAGAAACTTGATCGCTGAGGACTGCACTGAGGTGATGGGTGTTGACAAGGGCGGATCCAGGATTTTGTAAAGGTAGAGGGCAGAATTCATAAAATTTTCTGACAAGCAAGCCGAAAAGAAAGAAAATTTTCATCGGGATCCATCAACGTTTTAACACAAAAATTCTTTGAAAATACACCCAGTTCCCCCCCCCCCCCAAAAAAAAAGAATAAGACGTTCAGTTCTCAGGTGTCTTTCGGGTCAAAAGCTTGAAAAGGATTGTACTTTTTTTTGGGGGGGGGGGGAGTGGGAGGATGGGGTTGTGGACTTAAGTTATGCCACTTGGGTTTCAAGGGGGGGGGGCACTAGCCGGTTGTGGCCCACCCTTCCCTCTCCTAAATCCACCAGGTGGTGTTGACACGATGTTTATTTCATCATCATCATTTTGTGAAAAACACTTGGACCCCTTTGAAAAACAGCTATTAGCTGACAAGGGCAATCCAACCCATGAGTGGAGAATAAATAAATCAAATCAAATCAAAAAAAACTTTCTACATCTATCCCTATTTTGATAATGCAATAACAATGCGTCTTTAGCGGTGGTTCTTCTATAATGTAAGCCCCCTTCCTTAAAGACAGCAAGAGCTATTCACTATAATTCTTTCCATCCAAACAACTACCCACAGATTGGAGAAAATAAAAAGGACAAGAGGCGCAGGTTTTTTCCTATCAACAAACTAAACGATTATCAATTTAATTGAAACTTTCAAATATGTCATTCAGTCATCCATGATCTAAAGTTCATTGTCGCCTGAAAATGTTAAATATATATATATATATATATCACAGAAGGAGCATCCTAGTAGAGAGAGAGAGAGAGAGAGAGAGAGAGAGAGAGAGAGAGAGAGAGAGAGAGTGATGACTGAGACGGGAAGGAGATGGGTAATAGCGCCAGCAAGTAACAGTCACGTGAACACCTTCGATGCACGCAACCGACAAAGCTTGTATCACGTGGTCAACTCGATTTGAAGGCTGAATGCACTACCGACCAAATCGTTATTTTCCTTTCTAGAATTAGCTCTTTTTTCATGCTGGAAAAGATGTAGGTACGTGCTCTCACGCAGCAATGACATTAATTGCAAAAACCTCATAATTTGGGGGGAATATTGAGAACCAGGTAAGCGTCGAAGCGTGCCTCAAATCATCACCATGTCATCAAGATAAAGAATAGTTTCTTATTTACCAGATACATCTAACATTACTCTATTTTTCTTCTTCTTTTTTTTTTCCCAATAGACCCAGCTAATCTCTTTTTTGTAAAAAAGTTGATTTTCATGAAGTTGATTTTCATGCATTAATGAGGTAAATGTAAACAGTCATATTCTATTTTCTTTTTGTTTCATTGACACAGGGCTACGGTGTTCTCATCTTTACTGAAAGGACGTATGGATATATAACAATTTTCATTTAGATATTAAAGGTAAGCTTATGCCATATCATCTGTTCATTTCATAGCTTTATACACATACTTTATGGAGGAAATCATTGAATAGTATAAGCTGTATTCATAATCATTCTGTGTTAAAAATGGTATGTATCTTGTGAGAAAAAAAAATTCGTAGAAAAATTAATCCTCCATGGGTAAACCGTCATGTTCGACAAGATATTTAATTGGAAGAAATTCGTTTATTTTCAAGCCATGCAGTTTCTATGATTTTTTACACGAGCCTTTTGATAACTTAAAGGCCACTAGACCACTTTATATTTTTTAAAAAATATCTTCTTTGGGAAATTCAATGATATATATAAGAATACATGTATTAAACTTGCAGTTTCTACCGACAAAACTTTCTGTAATTCTTCTTTTAGTTCTTTGACCTTTATAATTGGCGACCTCTTGGTCAATCTTAGTCCCTATCTGTCTGACATTGAACGCCTCCTAGAAAACTTAAGTAGTTGATTAGTTTTAATTCATCCTAATTGAGGCTACTGCAACCTGATACAAGATATTGATAAAGTTGGAGACAAGTCACTTAAAATTGAAGGTCTGAAGAACTGTAGTGTGAGGATGTCGTTTGAGGCCGGACATTCTGAATTACTTAAACACCTGATCGTCCGTTTTCTTCACTTAGTTCATGAAATGGAAGTGGCTTTTTTGGCCCAAAAGTGGAAGAAGATGGAGAGAGAGAGAGAGAGAGAGAGAGAGACAGAGAGAGAGAGACAGAGACAGAAAGAGAGAGAAAGAGAGAGAGAGAGAGAGAGAGAGAGAGAAAGAGAGAGAGAGAGAGAGAGAGAGAGAGAGAGAGAGAGAGAGAGAGAGGAGGAAGGAGAGAAGGAGAGGTATTAAACATGATTATCTTGCCCGGTTGTCAGCGATGCTTATACCTTTTTTGTAATAATTTTACAAATTAGTGTAATTATTACACTAATTATGCTAATCTGTAAAATTAAGTTTTTACACTTTTTGAGGACAAACATTTGTAATATTTTCAACACATGTCGTAGCACCTGTCAGTTCACTTTTCCAATAATTATATTCAGTGTAGGTGACTTTGACCATGATAGGCCTGGTAGGTGGGGAGAATGATCTGATGATTCTTTTTAAAATGGGGGGGGGGGGGGGGGGGGGGATAGGTAGGAGGGCGGGGAAGGGGGCATGGGAAGGCCGCGTGGGGTTATGATAACGGTAGCACTGTTAGACATTAACCGTACAGTGTCGAAAAGAAATAATTGAAAAAAAATTGCCCTCGATTCAGGTCATCGTATCAACGGCGTTTGGAAATGGGATTTTAATAGCATGCTTATTAACTTTGAAAATGATTTAATGAGCACTGACCCGAATGAGAGGGTGAGATAAGCGAAATTTTGGGTTTAGTAACGCCCCATATAGTAAGGTGTTTGGCCATTAGGACTAAAATGTATCGGGTTACGTTAGGAGTGACGTGGAAGATATGAAAGTGACTTGTCACATTTGCCATACAAATCACAGGTTCATGTTGTTTTATCATGCATGCCGGTGTGGAAATTTTGATGTGTTCCTAACAACTGACTGAGTCCTGTTTTTGTTTGTTTGTTTGTTTTTATTATCATTTTGTTTATTTTGTTTTATTTATTTATTATGTAGAGGTGTCGTAGTCGAGTGGTTTAAACACTTGACTGAAGATGGGAAGGTTGTGGGTTCGAACCCCGGCGCGGCACTGCTGTCCTTTGGCAAGACATTAATCTACATTTGCCACTCTCCACCCAGGTGTTAAATGGGTACCGGCAGGAATGAATTCCTTGTATGCTGTGAGCGCCGAAATCGGTAGCCTAGCTAGAGCCGGGGTAATATTGGAGCACCTTGAGCACCATTCATGGTGGATATGAGCGCTATATAGATATCCAATATTATTATTATTATTATTATTATTTACCCTGGCACTACAATATGCACACTGTAAAAATTTTGCCGTTTTTTCACGGGAAATTTACTGGCAGTCAGGATGCCGGGAATGCCCGTTTTTCCACAGTACATGTAAAATAACAGATTTCCTTTTTTTTTTTTTGTTAAATAGTAGAAACTTTAATTTCTATGTAAATTAAAACGGAACCATGGAAACGATTTGTAATTTAACAGGGTAACTTGTTAAAATATGAGAAAATGTTTTTTAACAGTGTTTTATGTCGGGCGATTGTAATATATGCTGATTTCCGGTAAACCAACAAACTTGCTGCTGTTTTACAGGAAAAAGACTGTATAATTAAATAACGGCAATAACATGTAGTCCCAAGGGCAAGAAAGTCTGTAGTTTTACAGTTATTTTTTACAGTGCACAATGAGATGAGATCCTTTGCTAAGCACCTAAGGTTCAAACTTTCACCCAAACAGGTACTTACCAGCACACCTGAATTATCGAGCAAATTTGGACCTTAAAAATTCAATTCTTAAGCTTGAGGTGTAAAGTTAGACTATAGACATGATAGAAGAACCCGACTAATTAGGATGCGAGAATGAAACCTGGTATGCAAAATGTTAACCTTATTAGGGAAAATGTTAGGATGAAACTGAACTGTTCCTCTCTCCTCTCCATGACGTTTCTATTACGCGTCTACTACAATTTTGGTCAAAAGAAAAAAACAAACCTTTTTTTAAATCCCAATAACACTTAAACTGATATTAATTGATACTTGTTTTGATAACTTTCTTTTATCTCAATATGATAAAAAAGATTACAATTTGGCCGTCACATAGAAAACAAACCTTCAACTTATCACATGCTAATTATGATATTACGTGATGTTTTCGCTCAAAAATATGGAAAATCGCTCGATAAGCTTGGATCCTCGCTTTGAAAATGTTCAAAATACCCCTCGCCACCTGCTGAGGTGCATGTCCATGACGTTTCCCGTTGTTTAACAGTTAATCTCGAGTTTCGATTCTAGAGCCCGACTTTCCTGTAAAGGAAATCTATTCCTTCATAATTATGCCAGCTCTCTAATCTAACATTGCACAATGTTCAATTCGAGTGTAAACAAGACACATTTTCTTGATATTTTGCCCAGTTCTTTCATATTTGAAAGGGACCTGGGAAAGATATTTACTTTAGTACACTTTGTGTTAAAATAACGAATAAAACAAACACTGAGTGAAATATTTATCTAAATTTTGTAGAAAATGTTATATTTCTCTCAAATCTTATGAAACGCTCCCAATAAACAAAGAAACAAAACAACACACACACAACAAAAGAAATTACATTCGTAAGCAAGAGGCGAAAATTCTGTAAAACCTGTTGCAATATTTTTAGTTTGTAACTTTCAAATCTGTAAACATGGTATAGCAAGGTAGAGTCAACATGCACAATACACTCCCTTTTTATTTTTGACCAAATAAGATTATTTGTACCTTTAATATCATGAAACAAATGTATTGCTAGGAAACTACGGATCCTATTAGCATTATGGGTAGTACCGCAAATCTTAGAGCAGATTACAGGAAAGTAAGAGAGGAGAAGAAAAGAGAAATAAAGAGAGAAAGAAATAAGAAAGGAAGAAACTTAAGGATTGGACGGAATTGTTTAGAGACTGACGTGGTTCGGGATGGGATCCGAATATATTTTGCCTCCAGACATAAAGAAAATTACATTATAATCTGTGCCAAAATTGTTGTCAAACATGAAATAAACGACTGATCGGGGTATATTCACTGCGGCACGAACTCGGGGGGGGGGGGGGGTGCAGTGCGGTTAAATTTTGCACGCAAAATCAGATTAGAACAGCGGAAAATTTAAGATGATTTTAGTTGATGATAAGACGGGTAATAGGATAGAGCGATGATTGAGACCTCATCAAGCATGTGATATCATTTTTACACGTTTTGATATTCCTCCCTTAATTGAGCTGGTGTGAAAAAATCACTCGTGTAAAAATACTTAGACTTCCCCCACTCCATAAAAAGTATCTTGTAGAGGAGAATGAATGCGATGAGATGAAAAAATTGATTGACAGTATTTGTATAAGTATTCATATAAATGTTTTTTGTTCTTGCATTGCACTATATTTCTTTATAATGATTTTTACTAAGCCGTAACAACGAAACAGTCCAGGCTCTGAAATGACATTTTCCCGACTGCTTTAAAAAGAAATTGGTAATATCAAATTAAATGATTATGCCTTAACCTTCATTAAAAACATATTCCATTTTCATAAATACATTTTTAAGAGCTGTGAAAAGGTAGTCCAAAATCAAATCTGGTGTTATATCACTTGCATTAAGTGTGATTAATACTGTTGTGAAAACAGCACACAATTGAAATCATGAATCTTTGAACTTAGATGAATGTTTACCTGATGTATACGGTACTTTTGATGGTGACACGACATTTGCTCCTGCGACATTTGCTCCTCCGTCCATATCTCGAATGTTCAAAGGTTAAGGTCAAGGTCATGATTTGGTTTTTTGTTAAGGACAATGTGAAGATTAGGATTAGGGTTAGGGTTAGGGTTAGGGTTAGGTTTAGAATTAACATGGCAAAGTTAGACCGGAGCAATAGTCGCAGGAGCAAATGTCATGGAACCACTTTTGATACGGGGCAATGCTCGCGCATACTGACAGAGATATAATTGACTTGTACAAGTCAAGATAAACGCTTCCCGCTATCGATATCACATTCCCTAGGGACTGGCCTTCTTCTCCAGTCGTTCAATGAAAAGGTTTCCTCTTGTCTTAAAACTAAAGACCTTCATTTCGGAACAATCTTAATATTTCATGATCTCAACTAAATCAAAACATTTTGAACCGAATTTCCCAATTTCTCCAACTTATTCCGCTATAGTCTGCCAAAAATAGCCAATCTAATTTGGGATTGAATAACATTGTCACATGTCTGCTGAAAGAGATAAATTCGAGGTGTGAAAGTGATATAGATAGAAACCTATTCCCAAAGCTTTGTGACGGTGAGAGTATTCGAAAATCTATTTTCATGGGAGTCTGTAAAAAAATACTGCTAAATACTCGTATATTCTAGAAAGAGTTGTTGGATGAAAGTTTGTTATATTTGTGCTGATGTGTTAGATGTCAGATGCTATGAGCTCACCCAAGAAATTAATTTCAAATATCTTGAAAAGGGAGTACTCTCGCCTTGTATGTTTCGTATATCTGTGAACAATACAAATGTAAAAGTTAGAAATTGCTGATTAAGAATTATCGTAAGACTTGCATTATATCCTTACACATCTTTCAATCTTCGCCTTCAAAAGAAAATTAAACAAAGAAATCCACTTCAAATTCAACTTCTAACCTTTTGGATCACCATTTTCACCGGAAGAAGTGATTATGATATGAGTTTGCTTGAATCTCACCTGTGGTCTAATATTAATATTGATATAAACCCACCTCCACATCTATGGGGAGTATTTTGTGCCCCTCCCCCTCCTCTCTCTCTCTCTCTCTCTCCCTCCATCTCTCTCTCTCTCTCTCTCTATCTTTTTCTCTCTCTCTCTTTCTCTCTCTCTCTCTTTCTCTCTCTCATTCTTTCTCCCTCTGAAAGGCAAATATCTGTGTTACCAATGGGAATCAAGATTGTTACCATGGTTACGATTGTCATAACGTAATAAAAAAAAAATCATATTCATATGGTATATTAGAATTAAATAATACATCACACAATTATGTAAATTAATTTCATGTATTTTACTGGCTTTATATAAACATAGTCTGAAATTCAACGGTCATTATTCAAACTTATGTCACTGGATTGTAATTACATATCGCAACACAATGCCAAGTAATATTTGATCATATTTCTTGTCTAATATGGAATTTATGGGCTTTTCTTTTCTTCTCTTTTATGGTGGTATGTTATCATGTAAAATTAACAAATTAAACATGGATGAAAAGAAAAAGAAAGAAACAGAACTGGAGTCCTATTCATTTTAATAGGCCTTCTTCCTACTTTCGTTTGTTCCATATTTTCTCCTTTACTACTGATGAAAGAATAACAGTTGAGCAATTCTTATTGTTCAACTTAACTACATTCCTCTTCTTACAAGTGATGCTTATAGTGAGTAGCTGTATCATGATGTTGAGCGGTGCAGGTGTAATATGCAAGGTAATACAGCTAGGAAATATTGGAGAACCGCAGTCGGAAATAAGATTACAGGCAAACAGGGTGTTAGGTCGCCTGCTATTTAAGTGTTGATAACCCAAAGCCCTACCTTTCTCAAAGTTTTCGAAAGTGAACTTATTTCTAAAGACATTTTTTTTTAAACTGAAAGGGACAGGACTTGTCCCATCCATCATTTTCAAATTAAAAAAATTAGTCTAAGTATGTAGCATTAGCAGCAGCAGCATTAGCAGTAGCAGTAGTAGTAGTAGTAGTAATAGGAGTAGCAGTAGTATTAGTAGTAGTAATAGTAGTAGTAGTAGTAGTAGTAGTAGTAGTAGTAGTAGTAGTAGTAGTAGTAGTAGTAGTAGTAGTAGTAGTAGTAGTAGTAGTAGTAAGTAGTAGTAGTAGTAGTAGTAGTAGTAGTAGTAGTAGTAGTAGTAGTAGTAGTAGTAGTAGTAGTAGTAGTAGTAGTAGTAGTAGTAGTAGTGGTGGTGGTGGTGGTGGTGGTGGTGGTGGTAGTAGTAGCAACAGTATTAGCAGCAGCAGTTTAGTAGTTGCTGTTATTGTTGTTGCAGCAACAGGAGTAGTAAAAAGATGGTAGAAAAGACCTCGCCATAATTTGGTTCGCCACCTTAACGTTATATCTTAAATTTTAAAGAGATTTGCTGCGTTCATTCTTTTGAAATGGGTTTCTTAGTATCTTAAGCTGTTTAGGTTCTGAAGTATTCATGCATACAGATATAGATACAATACCGATCTTTGTTCGATCGACGAATCATCAAGCAAAACATACTTCAATCCCAGTCAAAGTAAGAGTGGTATGTAAAACATAATTCAATTTCTGAACGACCAATCCAGCCTCCAAAATTTGCCCCAAAATGGCATTCCTTTTCTCTTTCTCATCCAGTAATACCGGTATGTTTTTCTTTCTCTATACATTTTATTCTTTTTCCCATGTCCATTATTTGATCTCTTTTTTATGTGCCAAGCCCAACATCGGAGATAAACATCAGTGCCTGACTTAACGCTGAAAGGATTTTGTGTACAATGCAATTATGACTTACAATTCCATGATTTCGTTTGAATTTTCATAATGATGCTTGTCCCCCCCCCCCTCTCTCTCTCTCTCTTCCTCTCTCTCTCACTCTCTCTCTTCCTCTCTCTCTCTCTCTCTCTCTATCTCTCTCTCTATATATATATTATATCTCCCCCCTCTCTCTCTCTCTCTCTCTCTCTCTCTCTCTATATATATATCTCTCTCTCTCTCTCTCTGTCTCCTCATCATCTCTCCCGTTCCCTGTCTTTTCCTGTTTTCCATTTCTGTCTTCTCTCTTCCAAACTTTCTATCTGCCTCCCTCTTTCTCCATTTTCTCTGTCTTACTCTCTTTTCCGAAATGTTTCCCTCTTCTCTCTCTCTTCCTTCTGTCCTTCTCTCTATCCTCGATGTGGTTTATGATATTAATATGTGATAACATAGAGATGCAAGGTGCAGACGCGTATCCTTTCTTCAAAACATGTTTCCAATTTCCTCCATTGTTGATTCTGCGCCAGCTCGCAGGGGAATATATGAAATATGTATCCATTTCCTTTGATGGGATCAGGATTTCGTTCCATGACGATTATGATACATTCATTCATAGCTGAAATGTGGAATGTGTTTACATGTGTAGAGGTGCTGTGGTCTAGTGGATAAGTCACCAGACTGGGGATCACATGGTACAGGGTTCGAATCCCTGCCACAGCACTAACGTCCTTTGGCAAGAAATTAATCTAAATGTCCCACACTCGACCCAGGTGAGGTAAATGGGTACCGCTAGGAGTTACTTCCTTGAAGCTTCAACGCATCTAGGCCGAGCCGGGGAATAATCCGCAAAGCTCTGTGGAAGCTCATATAGAGACATTGATATCATTTTATTATCATTATTATTATCACGAACTGATTGAATACATGAAGCGCTGGCTTAAATGTATGTGCCTATTTTGATCCATTAACACTGATGATGATATTCCGCATTTAGTTATCACCAGTTTCAACGCGACCCCATGGTAACATTGACAAACACTTTCCCAAATTCATCGATCCCTGATTTTTAATGACTTTACGTCAATCAATTTGGTTTTACAGTTAGTTACAACATGTTGCAATATTAGGTCAAAGGTCATTCTGCAAAATTCCCTCAATCGATCATAACTGAAACATTTATGTTATTCAGAATCTTCCATTTTAATACTGATATTGTTATTTTGCATGTTTTATGCGCCTCTTTTCCTTTCGTTTCAAAGTTATTAAAAGGTAACATCGTCGAGACCTAAAATAATACGATCTCTTGGCGTATACCATTACGGTGAAATCCTTGGTTCAGACAACCATTAATATACTCAGATATTGAACGTCATAGTAAAATTGTATTATGCACTAAATGAGTCATATGTGATTGTTAAAAAAAGTTTATGTCTCTGACCCTCATCACATTTCATTCATATACTTGTAATTAAAACCCTTTTTAAAGTTTATTTACTAGGATATTCAATTTCTAGAATGACAAAATTAATTGGACAGGCACTTTGGTTCTTTAACTTCATCTGTTCATTCATTCCGTCTATCAAACTAAGCGTTCACTTAAAAATTGGCACAGACACGCGGGGAAAATGTTCCTAGACAATTTGATAAGTGTCAGTCTATGAATAGAAATATAATAACATTATTACCTGCAAAATATGGAGATAGAAAACCGCATACCTGACTTTTTGCGTCTCTATGTCATCGTCATATGTGAAGGGGAAATGTCAGTAAATTTGATAATTTGAGGACGAAATGGAATTGACAATCGTCAGACTTTCGAGTCCTCTCAAAACACGCTAGGTGCATCTTTGTCGAGAAAGATGATCTTTAAGCGATGTTTTGTACATACACTATGACCCCTTAATGACATTAGTTTGAAATGATTACAATTAACCGGTTATAATAAAGTTTTTTATCGACTCTTTAAAATTAATGCAAGACGAACTGAAACATTCTGACTTCCTCGAATAGCGAGTGTTCATTATGTCTTATTTTTCATCAAATTCGAAACAGAAACAAACAAACAAAAAACAAACAAAAAACCTGTAATGTTAGCATACCTTTCTAAAACGTAGTGGTGCTTCTTTTATTTATTTATTTATTCATTTATTTTTCTTTTTCAATTTATTTATTCATTTATTATTATTACTATTATTCAAGGTACAGAATTTTTTTTTTTTTGGGGGGGGGGTAAGATTTAAGTACCGAAATATAGGGTGAGAAAGAGAGTGAGATAGAGAGAAGGGGGAGAAGGAAGAGAGAGGGAGAATGAGAGAGGGGAGGAGAGAAAGCGGGAAAGAGAAAGAGAAAAAGAAAAAGGAGAGAGATAGACAAAACAAATAGATACATGTCCGAACAAGGGCCCTCCTCGAAATAATAAAGAAAACAGACAAAGAGCCATTGAGAGGCTAGAAATCAGTAGAGCAGACTAGATTGATGGGGGAATAAACAGAGCTAAGTTTAATACAAGTATTTAAGGAGAAGCAACAACTTTACTCTGACTCGTCTTTTTGAAGATTAAAACAAACCAAATAAATTATTAAGTTGCGTGATACCAAATCTGAAATGAGACAAATTGATTAATAAAAAATCCTGTTTGTCCCTGTCTACTGACTCTCCAATTAATTGCCGTATCCAATGTTGAATATTTCAAACTTTTATCCTTTCTTGAATATAATACTTACTTTCAGGATTAACGTATATTTCCATCCTGATTAAACGAGTACTATAATTCTCTCTGTTTTGATGATGATTTTTTCAGGATATATAGATAGTGTAATGACAGATGTAATGATGAGAATTGGAGCAGGGCGATGAGGCTATAAGGTTACAAGAGGTGAGCGAGCTTACAAATAGTGGTCGAGACAGAACGATAAAATTAGATTATGAAATGAAATTATCGGTCACCGTCAAAGGTATTCCAGAAAATATACATGGAAAAGTAGAATTCATCGCTGCTATGGTATCAGCGAAAGATAATCTCCCTTAGACTTTTTTAGTTTGATCAAACGAAAGCCAAAGTTGAGACAAGTAGTAGTTGCATTATAACGAATAACACAAAAAAAATCAAACAAGGGTTAATTCTAAGCGAAAGACTATTATGAATCTTTTTCTGAAATGTCCCCACCCCACCCCCACTTTAAATGATTTATAGAAAAAGAAACTTTTTTAAAAGGGTTGAATTTTCTTATTTCTAGCAAAGAATACAACAGAAAATTCCAATTCGCAAATCAAAATTGTGAATAGGATGGACCAATTTTCTCCAAACTATGTCAACAACATTAAAGCTCTTACTTTCATAAGTAATTTTATATCTTCCTAGTAATTATTTAACTATAGAGGACAAAACTGATCAGGAGAAAATGAAAGCTAGGAAAAGCAGTCTGTGGGTTTATCCATTTTGATTCCGGTTGGTCTTAGCCTAAATGAACTGCAACAATCCACAAGCATTCGCATTCGGGTTCATTGACACTCAGAAGGAAGGTAGAAATTATTGGCATTCTTACAAATTTTCCGGGCTTTGATGAAAACGTTCCCTTCATCAAATCGACAAAGACGTCGGTTTTAATTAGAATGGTATGAAATGAAATGTAGACAAGTCGTCTCTTAGCCATCCTGAGTGGTCTTTCTCTTGTCCTGTTGGTGAAGTTCAAGTTCCTTTCAAACAGTTCAAAAATTCATTGGCAACGATGCGAGTTCCCTCTTCAAACCTCATTTCAGTTCGTTATAACCTGTCAATAATATGGGAATGAGGATAGTCCCTTTATCTTCTTTACTGATTCTCCAATACATTTCTTTTAATTTCGTAACATATGAGGAGTGGATCCGTGATTGCCAGAATGAATGGGTCGTACTGCCATTTTTTATCGGAAATTATTTTTCCTCCAAATTATGAATTCAAAATAAAACCTTCTGCAATCGCTCAGCGAACGGGAAAGGGAGGGGATAGGTGAAGTTTTCTCATCAATTTTTATTCTCCATTTGTGCTGTCCATTGTCTGTTTTTTGTTTTGTTTTATTTTTTTC
Source organism: Heliocidaris tuberculata (assembly GCA_025618425.1). NCBI lineage: Eukaryota > Metazoa > Echinodermata > Echinoidea > Camarodonta > Echinometridae > Heliocidaris > Heliocidaris tuberculata. Next base: position 34,600,782 of record CM046848.1, read on the forward strand.
CCCCAATGATTTTGATACTTTTAAGCGACCCTGTTACCTCTCAAATCTGCTCTTTAGATTACCAAAGATTTCATACTTTGAACGGAGGTATTTTGTTGCATTCCATTTTTGGCACCAACCCATGTGACACACAGGGGTAACCTCGCTAGTCATAAGGACCGCTATTCATAAGGACCACTTATTCATAAGGACCGCTATCCATAACGCGAGACTATATGAATAGCGGTTTTGTACGAATAGCGGTCCTTCTGAATAGCGAGCAAACCATAGACAAATTACCTCGCTATTCATAAGGACATCCATTCATAAGGACCACTATTCATAACTACTCATAAGGACCGCTATTCATAACACTTGTTAAATGAATAGCGGTTTTGCACGAATAGCGGTCCTTCTGAATAGCGAGCAAACCATAGACAAATTTCCTCGCTATTCATAAGGACATCCATTCATAAGGACCACTATTCATAACTACTCATAAGGACCGCAATTCATAACGCGTGTTAAATGAATAGCGGTTTTCTATGAATAGCGTTCCTTATGAATAGCCAGCGGACTCGGACACACAAGGGTGAAGAAGGTATAATAGAACCATGTAATTTATAAATAAACCCTAAACTGGCTGACAGGTGAAAGTGTAAAGTAGACCTATATGGGCTCTGTTTGTAGTGGTGTCAGGCGATTGAGAAATAATATTTCTAACAAACATAAGATGAAGAGAGCTTCAGGCTTGGATCAGTCCTTCATCTATTGAACAACATGAGGATGATCTTACTAAATAAAGATGTCATTCATGCTTTTGTTTTACGGAGACACGTTTGTGAATACATGTATTTCTCTTCGGGAAAGAGTGGTTCGTTTGTCCCAGGATAACAAGATCATCTCGGGAATTCGGCAAAACAAGACATCCTGATCCAGGGCCTGCGCCTTAGACATAGACAATTGATCAACTGTTCCAAACTAACCTTACTATTTTTCTTAAAGATGTCGTGATCATGATGATCACGTCTAAATCTAATTTTTAAAAATAGAAATAGCAAGATATCTTAATCAGACAATCTGGAAGCGTTAGGGAGAACGTTTGTATTATTATTTTTTTAATATATCGAAACAAGGTCTTTCTTTGATAAAATGCAATAGCATATGGCAAGGTTGACGTAGCAATTCTTCATCCATAATACATTTTTTTTTACACTGAAATTTTGTTCATACGTTTTGTAATGTTGTGCTGAACCAAACATGATATTCATCATGTTCATTAGCATTGTCTAGATCGATAAAAGCTCTGTATGGTCAACAGATTCAAACACACATTGCATTCTGGGATTGGATTAAGAAATTTATTTTTATAGTATTACATGCTAAATGAGAAAATTAAAAGAAATACAAAAGACACATTTTACATAATTTATTCGCATCCGTTTCACAAAAGTTATTTTCAAGCATTGTCTTATTTTGTTGTTATTGAATATTTACTTATTGTCCAGCACCAAGAAGTATTGACTGTTTCCGCTCATTTTTCGAGATACAGACCATTTTTCTGACCTTATTGAAGTCAGTCCAGGCTATTTTTGAAACTGACAAAGGGATACTCAGCACCGAGGACAGACGAAAATGACTTTTAGATTCGAATGACGTCAAACTCTTGTTCTGGGATTCTATTTTTCCGATGACATCATCAGCTTGGTTGGGCAATCCTTTGTGGTGATCAAGGTGTTTGATGGGTTCAGTTATTCAGTATTTTCCCCGCTTTAAACAGTATAAAAACGTAATCATTGACGTCTGGTTGTCTATTTGGATTGTCGTCACTGCGGGTAGAATCATCGAACAAAGGATTCTCCTTTAGGTACCTGAGAGTTGTTTATATATCATGATTTAATTCGAATGTGTTCGACAGTAGTAAGATCATCATGATCATGGAAGCAATCTCCACCCCTCCTAAGAAATACGAAAAATAACACAAAAACAAAACAAAAGACGGGAATGCTCTTAGGCCTTTATAGTAAATATTTTAGTTTATATTTTGAACATTTTGAGTGAGAACTAGCAAAGTATAGTTGAAATTGCAGTAGCAGTAGAAAAAAAAGGTACCATCGGTAATAGCAGAAGTAGTAGTGCTGACATGAACGGAGAGAACTGGAAAATAAATGTCAAAGAAATTATGGAGATTCGATGCAGCTTCAAGAATGAGAACGGGAACATCTCAATTAAAAATAGAAAATCATTCCGAGGAAACAGAATGTTTGTGTCGGAGATATTATTGCAAAACAAAAACAAAGGTCAAAGCAAACACCAAGCAACGAAATTCGAGCAAATAACAGGTTATTTGGAGGAAGCTTTGTTATTTTACCCGGGACAATTATTTCCCGCCACATGAAGGAAGCTCCAATATCTTCCCAGCCACTCCGCTCTGTCATCTGCAACCGCACAGTGACATGAGTGAGGTGCATCCGATGACAGATATCAGCGCATCTTTCGTGTTTGTGCGCATTGCATAACGGACTCTGCCAATTAAAACGAATATCTAGCCAGGCAAAGTTTTCCCAAGGACGTCACGAAGTGGTAATTGACCACAGGTTTGCACACCTCTCTGGACAGTTTTGAGTGCACTTGTCCGACAGAAGATGCGAGTTTTTACAAGTGATTCGAGACCGCAGATCATGAGATGGCAAAAACGGCTCATGACGCAACTATTTTCCTGATTAAAAAAGTGCGTGTTTGTCCAAACTATTTGAAATCTTATAGTTTTTATTATACGACTGCTTTTATAGCATGGATTGCGCAAAGTAACTCTTGGTATACATTCTAAAGGAAATTTATGGTAAACATTTGTGAGTCCAGGATTCTTTGACCGAAAGGAGGGGGGGGGGGGAGGACAGGGTACAGGGTGTACAAACTTCTGACAGGCAAAAAACTACAATAATGATAGTAAAACACACGATCAAAAAGCTTAGCATATTTTCTGAGGCAATATCTCTCAAATCTCCTTTAAAAGATTACGAGTTTGCATAAAATATGTGTTTGGGAGGGCATTTGCCCTTGTGCCCACTGGATTCGCCACTAGTCACTGCTAGTGTAGAAAAATGTTACCTTCAAGAATAAAGATGAAAATCGCGAGCACTTCCTACAAAAAAATCTAAAGTCTGATCTTGAAGGTTCTCTGAAAGTCTTAATTATGATATTGAAGGCTTTTCCCCTTTACATTATAACAATATAATAATAATAATGGAAACTAACTCGTCAATTAGATGGCTACAATTACAATTCACAAAACATCCAATGGCGTTTTGACAACATGCTCATTTTCAAAAAAGATCTGAACTGAATTATTCGAATTACTGAAGCTGAAATTCAATTTTTATAAAATAACAAAACGGTAGGTCTTCGACTGCTCTTTGCCATAATACTTCAGAGTATTTTTGTCGCTTTCTATAACATTTTTTCAGAAGTCGAAATGAGGTGGTTGTGAATTTTAATATAGGAACTATAATTTCAGATCAACTTTCATTCATGCTGCATGTTTGAAATTGCTCATGTATATCAATGTTTGTAAAATTGTCGACTTAGTTTTGTAAACAACCATGATAAAGAATCATCTGGCAGGGGAAAACTAAGAATTTAATGCAAATGAATATATCATTCTGACTCTTATGATCAACATTTGAAAACCTGTCCATGTTAGATTATTGTTACGACGTGTAAGTAACATGCTCATGTTCAACCCATTTGGGATGGAAGATGAAGCAGATGCTACCAATAAGAGGTCTACCTGTTAATGTGGAGCGCATCAGTGGAACTTCCATCGCAATTAAAACTCGAGTTCGGTTAAAATTCAACCATATTGAGCATGTTGAGAATGACATTGCATGATTTGTAAAAATTTGTAGAAGCAGACATATCATCCTAATTACCTCGAAATGTAATTCTTGACTATTCAAAGTGTAACGGAGAACAGACGATTAGATGGCTGTTAGCGACTGGTAGCCACGGTAACAAGGAAGAGAGTCTTTGAGGAATGTAATTGTTAATGGAAGTGTAACTAGATACAGCTATGATCAGATGGTGAACTACATCATGCACATGACAAAAACAAGCACGATGACATATATATGTTTCTAAAGAGAATGAACATCGATAAGAAAATTTGACTGTATAAAAAGAAAACGAGGTTCTCTCACCCACTCCAGAAGAACAGCAGCAGCAAAAAAAAAAAAAAAAAAAAAAAATGATTCTTATGATTATTTTGTTAATATTGTCCTTCATGCTTTATTATTCATATTCTTTACCGTAATCTTAGATAATATCTTTTTAAATCTTTATTGCTCTCCCGTGAATTTCTTTCCCTCCTTCTTGTTAATGATACGTTTTCTTTTTTTTTCTCTTTTATATTTTATCTTCTTCCCCTTCCTTAGGTTCCATTACCAAAATCGTAAATATTTTATGGATCCATTTTTCATAAGACTGAGATTGAAAACGGAGGCAAACATGTTTTGGTCGTTCCACCCAGTTATGTTCTATTGTCAAAAGTGTCGGCGGAGAAAGTAACAGGTAGAATGAGATCAGATTCGGAAGCTATTTAGGCATTTTCTAATAACAGGGTGCTGAATGATATTTACTGAAACATTCGAAACAGAGTTTTCATCTCTACAGTAAGTACAGTTTGATGACTATCAGTGAGAGTTTCCTTGCCAACGGCTCAAGGAAATATTTCTTCCTCCGAAGTCCAGAAGTTTAGTTGTATTTAACCCTTTCAGGACAGGAATTATTCAAGGGCTAAATTGATCACATTTCGTTCTTCAAATTGGCAACAATAATATTTTTCTTTTAGTGCTAGATGGTTCTAATAGGTGTAATGTCTTTTAGAACAATAAACATGGTTAGTGATTTTATTGATACGTTGAAAAAATTGCCAATTTTGATGAAAAACAATGATTTTGAATCTCTCAATGTGTTGCCAATTTAAGGATTTTGAAGCTTATTCTCCTTTTTAAAATTCCTGACATCAAACGCAATATGGTCATGTGACAAAAATAGACATAGCATGTGTAGAAACTTTTGCTCTTTCTACTCATACATCTGGTATATTTTTAGAGCTCTGAATCAAAACTTATTAAGCCAAACCACAAAATGTGGTCAATTGTCTTGAAAGGGTTAAGAGAATGGCATAAAATGCTCTGGCATCTGATTCACAACTAGAATGTATTTTGAATTCAAAAGCGTACAATAATGAAGGGTAGGAGTTCGCAGTTCGTTTCTTTTTATGCATTATGTACTCACTATTATTTCCCAAAAAAGGTAAAGAAATCGAGAACGTCATGAATCATGTTAATTTAGTTTAAAACTGCAAATTTAAATGATTTCAAGACAGATCTTAGGATTTTAAAGGAATTTCAGACGAACTGAATGAATACAAACTAGATTTTTCATAGCGGTACTTACACATCGTCATTATAACGTACACAATACAAATTGTATCCATATTATATCTAGAAAAGGCGCAATAGAAATAATATCTATCATCATCATCATTATATAGTATTCGGTTCTTTTCTACACAACACAATGCATTTCTTTGCTGCTACAATGTTATTTTTTATAACTTTAAATGTACAGCTCAGGAATTTCTAGTCTTTTATGACAAGCGTGAAAATGCAGGGACGAAACCCTTCTCTATTGTACTGCAGTCTTGTGTATTTGGTAATAATAAATTTATAGATAAGATACAAAGAAGAAGTGAACTCTTCACCTCTAATTGGAGTAGAAGACAAGTGTATAAAAATCAATACTTTTAGGCCAACAATAGAGTTCCACGCCGCCGCAGGGGACCCTTTACCCCTATCATAACTTTATTGATAAACACAGCTGACAAATTTCGTAATTATGGCGCAAAGCGGGCATAATGGATTTAGCCAATATGTCATTAGCTGTGGAATTGCAGGAATTTGAGGGAGGTGGGAAAGTGCTTTTTGGTGTTGAACTTGGGTGTTTTATTTGACTGACGAGCTGTGATGACCGTCTTGTGCACCCGTCGAGCTGGTTATACAGGGTAACACCTTCAGAGTATGTTGGAAAGCTCTATTGAGGCGAGAGCAGAGGGGTGAAACTATACCACCACCAAGACCACTGTGGTTAGCTCGAGGGGAAAGGCCTAGGGTAAAACGGTGTCACTCGAACATTTTTTAATCATGTTAATTGGGGGGGGGGGGGCAAAGTGGCAAATCAACCCTCCAATGAACTTTTGATTAGTGGCTGTCTAGGCAGACGCTTTGGATGGGGGGGGGGGGGGGGGCAAAGACCTGCCATTGTTCTCCTGTGCCCTTACATATTAGAAGTATATAGAATACCTTTCTGATGCCACTTTAGAAATTTAGTAGTGTCATTGTACCATCCTTTTTCCAAACAATGATATTTATAACACCTTGGCTACCATGTTTGTGTTACTTTAAAAGAATGGAGTTTATTTTGTAGAACTTTTTTTTTCCAACTCTTTCAAGAGTGCATATAATTGGACCTTGAACTTGAAACTAATGTGCCATGTACGAATTGTTTCATACAAAGTTAGAAAATAAAACTTTACACAACATTGAATGCAGTCTGTATTATTGTATTTCGTCATTACCATGCTGCAAGAGAAACAACAGTCTCAAAGATAGCAACCGGTTATGGCAGTGAAAATAAAATGGTCTCATACTGTTCTACTTGTATTTGAATATACGGATGTCAGAAGTTTCGTAATGAGCACCAAAAGTTGAGGGCCAGCGGGGGGGGGGGGGGGGGGCTGAGCATAGGCATACGGTGCACAATTTCTGAATACTTGCGAGCGAGCAAAAACATCGGCTTAAAAAAAAATGAAATTGTAATTTTATTATATAGCCGGTAAGTAATTTGACTTTTTGGGGGGGGGGGCTGCACCCCTATCCCCCCGCGCCAGTTCGACAGAGAGTGTGAGATATTTTGATGTGCTATCTGTTGTTTCCGAATAATTTTAGTGTAATTATCTAGAAGGAACGCCAAGAAGACATGGTATACGTCTTTATAAGCCGAAACACACATCAGCACATGCTTTTCACTTATTGCAATTGGAAACCAGGATGTGACTTATTTGTCCTTTTTCCTTCATCATTTTCATTTGTATAATATTCCACTTTTAAGAAAATAAAAAATCACAGCAGCTTATAATGGCTAGTATCTTACAATTTATAATTGAAATGGAAGAAATCTGGCTAAAAGTTATAGACTGCTTACCAAAATTATATCTTGGCTTTAATAGCGGGCACGGTTGAATGTCTACAAAACGAGAGACAACTTTACAATAGACATTTTCGCCTGGATAAATTTCAAAGACCGTGTTTTGAAAATTACGCCAAATGAGATCTGAAAACAAGTGAGATCTGAAATCAAGTGGAAATTATCACTACCCCCGGTTTCAGTGCTAACAATGAAAAAAAAATCAATGAATCGATGCGGATAATTAAACAGAAATATGCGCAGGTAATAACCATAATTTATGAATTCTGGTGCATGCAAGTATTTGTTTTGCCGTTATCACTTTGTGAGTTAATTTCAACAATATGTCTGGATCTACACAGACAATAGGATATTAATACCGGGAGGTAAATTTTGTCGCTCCTGTGTTTGTTCTTTATGTCAATGCAACATTCATATTCACATGGAAACATGTTGACTGCAAAACTTGATAGACTAAATGATGTCGGAATGAATGGTAACTAAACTCAGAAACTATCATGTGTGGCATCTTTGTCGTATATCATATTCCTTTACCGCTGTATCCTTGTATCGTCGTTGTCATCGTCATCATAACTGTAATCATTAAAAGTTTCATATTGTCGACTTTAAATGTATACTGGAAATCAAAATTTACCATTAGCTCTAAATGAACTTTAGCACAAGTAGTTTGAAAGTAGTTCCCACGGTTATATACTTTGCCAAGCCATACGTGAACTGATGAAGTATAATGCTATTTGGATTTTGACTAGTTTTCTATCATATTACTAACCAGTTGCAGCATATACATGACCAAGGATTTATGAACTCCCTTTCACCTTCACAATGGCCGTAACGGTTCTTGTCACCCGACGAAATGATCATTGTATTAAACGACATATCCATTGAATGATATATTTAGAAAATCAAGCCCATAAATAGACATTTGCTTTTGAGGTCGAATGACATTTTACTATATGGGCATGACATTTGCAGTTTTCATGGTTGTCAACAAGTTGTCTGAGTTTCCGATGTGTTTCTTCTCCATTTCCGACAAAAAGAAGGGGAATGATTCTTTAACTTCTGTCATCGAAAATGGGTAACTAATCCATCGTATTTAGTGAAGTATCAGCGACACTTTCATGGTGGAGAAACTGAATTGTAGGTTTAGTTTTCAGGGTTACACCCATCGTCATCAGGAGAGTCATTCTCCTGATGACGATCAGAGCATACTGATCGAAACGTCGAGAACCACAGAGCTCTTAGCGGAGCTCACCAGCCCTTTTCAGGGCTCTTATTCCTTGAAAGAATTACATGGTGTAACCCTGAAAACTAAACCTACAATTTAATCCATCGTAATATTCCACTCATGACGTTTCTAAGCACCTCACACGATGGTAATCAAGAAATAATATAGATCCTACCATAATCATGTCATTATATATGGTGTGTATGGATAATAATATAATGATCGTGTCGTTAAAGCAGACAACTTCACAAGGTTGTAATGGTACAAAAACGGGGTTAAAATACGACACCATCTCACACAACCCTTTTTTTTCTCTCCCTTTCTCTCTCTTCTTCCTTTTCTTTTGAAGCACAACTCTAGGGTCAATCGTACAAAGAGACAGCCATTAAAGTATTCACCGCAGAATACGATTTATCATAATTCTGGCAATGAAAAAGATTTGCTTGAATTAAAACCTCATTCTCTCTGATCACGAGCGCCCATTTTTCATCTCACAAACCGCGGCGCGCTCTACAATCCCATGCTCATTCAAGTGCGACTCTCAAAGAACAAGACTGCTCCATTCTCTCATATCTGGTGTATTCTTGATGAACTTCGGTCATTAACAATTATGAATTGCTCGGTGTCGGTTTGAAATACACTTTGTCATTCAGTCATGAACGAGAAAATTCGATGCTAGTTCTTCTGGATCTGGTGTATTCCTGATGAAACTTGGTCATTAACAAGTGAGAATCGCTCGGACCTGGTTTGGAACCCACTTAGTCCTTCTCATGACGGAACGGGAAAATTTGGAGCTATAGTTTTATTGGGAATATCACAAATCGGGACTCACAGACGGCTTTACATACTCGGATCCGGAAATGATAAGGTAACTTAGATTAATATTCCGATTATTTCTTTTAAATTACAACCATTTTCACATTCTTCTATAGCCAAGGCTGGTTATACCTTTCGAAATTAAATTAAACGTATGGTATACACCGAACAGAATTACGTTTTGCCGATGGCAGAGCGATATTGGAATTCGGAACACTTTATGGCTGGTAATATTTTCATGTTTGAAAAGGTAACAGTAGCGGCATAATTTTTATCTGATGCCCCTGTCACGATTCTAATGCCAGGGGCCTTCCGTTCACGTTTGAATAACCTAATCACATATTATCATCTACTATGAACACGATGAATAGGAATATATGATTATGACGTAGTCGATAACACATGATACAACAAAGGATATAAAGTGGTGAGAGGGGCATATATGCATCAATATGTTGTATTTTCAGTTTTCTATTTCACGTTTTTGGTAGAAAAAAAAGAAAGTGGCAGGATGAGGCCCATTGCTTCTAAAATAAGAAAACTTAACGGAAATTCCAGGTAAAAAAAACATTATCACTCTTAATGACATACTTTACTTTGCTTTTTATGAAACGCCTTTAACATGAGTAGGGAGAATATGCCGAAATGTACTGATAAATGATTTTTCATATACAAATATTTCTCTCGATGTTTTTTATTGGTTATCTTTTTGCCCGACACTAATCATTATAATACCCCTTCCTGTTGACTATCATCAAATACGCATACATAATTTTGAAAATTAATGATTATAAAGTTCCCATTTCGACCTAACTTTTGGGGTTTTGGTAACTTCTGAAAAAAAGTTTCACTATCAGGCACTGGAAATTAACAAAAATGTTGTTATTTCCATTCCAGACAAAGCCATTTTTCAGAATCTGAAAATACCAAAAGAGAGGAGTTATAAAGAAAGGGATTAGATAATTGGACCTTCGGGGGTAACATTTTTGAAGAGTGAGTGAGCGTGGTGCGAAATATTTCAGAAATTGATTGGGAATAATGGGCAATTTGTAGCTCCCCAACCTTATCAGGGTGTATCAACTCACATCCCAAATAGGTTCCGACAAGCGCTTGAGTTCAGGATAAGATGTGGGGACAGAGTCAACGTCGCCATTCCTGCTACAAGACTGGGCAGGTGGAGGGGTAGACGGAAGCGAAAAAAATGGTGGAGAGTGGGGTGAAAGAGAGGGAGACAGGGGGGGGGGGCAGATATAGAGAGAAGGGGGAGAACATGTGAAGAAGGAGAGAGAAAAATAGAGTGGTTCCAAAGCGGAGGGAGGGAGAAAGGGACAGAAAGAAAGAGGGTGAGAGATCAGCATGATCAGGGTTGCAGAAAATATGCGAGGACAACTATTAGGGAGAAGGGTAATGGTCTTCTTAAGAAGGGGACGGAACGCGAGAAGGGGAGGTTGAGGGTTGCAAATGATTGAATTAGAGGCCGATAATTTCCAAGGAAATTCTTCCCAAGATTCTTGCGTACGCTCTATTACCAGGAGGTCATGTCAGCTTCACCAAGTTCATTCATTGGTTCAATCTCCATGCATGACCTTGGTCAAAACAAAATCCAACCATTCGCGTTCCCTCCCGAATCTACGCTCACTGCGCATGTGTTGTACGCATCGTCTGCAGAGACCGACCGCTGCCACAAACTTTTTGCCTGATGTCGCCTGCCTTCTCCCGCTCATCCAGAGCGTTCGTTTACTTGATTGACAAGCTCTCCCGAGTCGCACTTTCTGCGCGTGTTCAGCTTCAGTAGCACACATCAGTTTACATATCTATACGGCTGAGGAATCGACAACAAGCTCAACTTGTGAAAAATTGGATAATATTCCCGACTGAGAAAAATCTCATTTGGATATTTATCACTTTGCTGAGATGTCTTGGAGAGACAACACAAGGGATAAACTGTCCTAATTTGTGTTAGCACGTGCATACATCTGCATATTGACCATAGTAGTGCCTACACTGAATGTTGATCATAACGTTGAAGCAACAGTTTCCAGTTGGCTGCTGAGACCACTTCATAGACCCGGTAAAAGAAGGATATTCGTTCAAATGGTTCAACAAGAATAATTCAACAACAATTCAGTAACTTTGCCGAACAGTTCTTGTATTGGCATTCGCTAATTGTCAGTGTCATTTGAGTGTCAAAACCATTAACATTATTATGTAGAAATGGGATACTGTAATGCCTTAGTATGATGAAACAATGATTATAAAATACGAATTTGATAGCATAAAGCAGTCGCACTTCTTCAGAATATCACATTACAGAAACCAATCGTGAAATTACGGATACACAGGGATCAAACACTTTCGGAAAGTGCAGTACCTCGAGCAACCCGGCATTACCTGTCATTCTCAACCAACCGCATCTTTCTAACATAAAGGTGTAACACCCCTCGCGCGTGATACCTGTTATGTTTATAGTTCACCAACCCCATATCGTGGGGTTAAGTGTGCTCCAAGAGAGAGGTTAAACGGAACCTTACAGGTGCTCATGTAACATCGTTGGTGGCTACCGTTCCGGATTCAACTCTGCTAATTTCACCCCGCCTACCTGCTCTCGATGCGGTATGGACATATTTTTTGTTTCCCCCGGATTGGTTTAGGTTTGGATGTAATTTGGAAGCGTTTCAAATTGGAATTTGTCTGTTTACTTCAACTTTAGAATCGTGACGCCTCTGATTCTGATTGTGAAGGCATTTGGCCATGTACATGCATATCTGTTATGGATCGATAAACGTTTTAACTGACAGCCCGATAATGATTTTAGAGACTTGAATATTTGCATCTATCTGGTAAAGAAAGTTTGACGAAGTTTTCTGGATATTTTACTGAGCTGATCTTACTCTAGTGATAAGTCATAACTTATTGATTGGATACTAATCACCCAGCTTAATAACTGGCTAATTTCGACAACAAAAATCGTAAGTATTAAATAGATCTCTATAATTGTGAGGCTCATGCGAACAAACATGTATATAAATATCAGTGAAGGAATAGCTCTGAAATAAATATTGTATATTTAAGCCTCGTAATATATATTGGTATAATGTGGAGCCTTAGATTTTAACCAATGAATAGAAAAATACTAATCATGCTAATTATTCTTACACATAGTATGACATATTCTGAACACATTCTGAACACATTCTGAACAGAGAAAATATCTTCAGATTGTTCAGGCTTTATTCAGGTTTTTAAAGTATGTACATCAGGAGAATATACAATCAAACAGAGTAACATGTTTACAAAACAAATGTTTTAATTAGTTTGACTGCATGAATAAATAAGAAAAGGTAAAATTGCACAGGTATTCGTATGACGATTCCCACTTACTAGGACATGTAATTCAATTATTTGTAATCAACTACCATCAACGGGAAATTGCATTAAAGCATAGATGAAAGCACCATTGCCAACCTCATTGGATACTCTCCGAAATCAGATCATAACTAGAATGATTAAGGATACCTGATAATACTAGCTTTTCGTTTCATAGAACTATAACGTTAAATCTACCGGAATGGTATACGAAATAAATTACGTTTGACAGAGTGGGGATAGACACTTTTCTGAGCACCACAAAAACCACTCGACAAATCTCCAATCGCAATCATCGAATCTTAGATAGCAGTGATGGATGATGACATATGTGAACAATGATATATAAGAGGGCCCTCACAGCTTGCGCTCGGCAAACGCCAAGATTTACAGACAAGCCGAAATTAGCCGATAATTGATAGGGGCTAAGATCATTTGTGATACGTTTTGTATAGGAAATTTTGATCCATGTGAAGACCGATAATAGTTTATCTCGTTTTTAACAGACACCGAGTTTGACGGTAAAGGTTTAATGTGGTTGCATTTTATCATAATCGAATGAAATCTGTAGGTATATTGAGTTTATTTGTACATTTACCGTATATTCAACAACCGGATTATCATACAGCGCCTGGAAACATTAGTATTATTAAGTAGTATTATGGTATTTAAAAAAAATTTTTAATCAAAATTGAGATTGTTGTTATGAATTTGATTGCCAGTTGTGCAGGTATACGTTTGTGAGTTTTGGACATTTAAATTTCGTATTCAACAGAAATCAATTTACTTAATAGCCATGTTAGCGGCGCATTGATCGCGTTGAGTGATATGAACTTCGTTTCGTGTTATCGCACAGCACATTCTTCTCGATTTTATTTTTTTTAATATAAATAATTTATTGTTACTTATTAAACTTTGTTGCCTGGCAAGTCCCAATTCTACCTTAACACTACATTCATACATACATATATACATATTGGTATCTATATAGCGCCTTTCCAGGAAACCATGCTCAAGGTGCTTTACAATAAGAAAAAAAAAAGTACAAAAAAAAATTTTTTAAATAAAATAAAATATAATTTATGGAAAACTACAGCGTACAGCTGTTTTCCGCTGCACTACACACTAGTGTATTTTTAGCCGTCTTGAAAAACCACATTTTTCTCGCAGTCCGCATGCAATGTTCCGGTTAATGTTTTACTTATCCTCTCAAAAAACGAGCATGAAATAAGTAGGTCACCATACGTGCTTGCTTAATGTGTTGCTCATTAAAGCATTTCCCTTTGCGAAGGTTAAAATGAGTGTTGCAAAGCTTGTAGACATGAGTGACATTATTATCCTGAGTGATAGGAAACATCGTGTTTTTTAATTTTTGGTAAGGATCATAAAACTGAGTTGTAAAATGTGTTATTTCACTTTCTTCCTTTAAAAGCAGTGTCAGGAAGAATAGAATCCACGACATTATAAGGATGTTAAACACATGCGGATTCACATAGGCCTTGGGGGAAAAATGGCACCCCTCAAATCCCCGCTGGAACACGCTACCTATAGGGATTCGGGACTTTCACTGTTTTCCAAATCCCCCCCCCCCCCCCCCCCATTTTCTGACAACCCTAGATCCGCCTTCGAATCATATCATTAAATCAACATCACGTATCATTTAGGAAGAATATTTTGGGGGTTAACGCTTTTTACACCAAATTTAATTTCAACCGGCGTACAAACACAGCATGTTCTTTCCCGGTGAACTGAGTTTAAACCACATTTTCTGTTTACGAGTTGGTTCAGAATTATACTCATGGAACAAAAGTAAAATATGATTATTTTTTTTAAATTGTGCAATATTCCTTCATAGTCTTTATTCTAATGATAAAGTTCGACAAATTAATGTTATACTAGATATAGGTACAGGGCATTAGCCGAGCCTGTAGAGATGATATACCAAGTGGACTGCCCAAATATTATTTTCATATATCATTGCAACTTTGAGGTGTATTTGATTCACATAGGCCTAGCATGCCTAGGGAGAGAAAAAAATAGCACCCCTCTCACATCCCCACTGGAACCGGCTACCTATAGGGATTCGAGACTTTCACTGTTTTCCACCCCCCATTTTCTGACAACCCTAGATCCGCCTGTAGAGATGATGTACCATGCAGACTGCCCAAATATTATTTTCATATCATTGCAACTCTGACGTGTATTTGAAGTTTTGAACAAGCTTCCCGTTCAAGATTGCATCATTCAAGAAATCCCGTTTTATACCTTGTCCATTTATCCACCTCACTTGTGTCGTTTGAGAATATAGGTATAATAATTTGTCTAATAGAGAATAATTTGTCTAATAGCACATGCACCTGGCGAGGATTCTAATTTCCAATCTCGTGATTGAATTGTCAAGTTGATGACTCCTTACAGGGTGATCTTCAGATTGATTAGAGACTGAGAAAAAACAGTTTTGAACCACGTGTGTTCGAATATTAAACTCGGATATAATACTTTGCTATATGTATTTCCGGAGGTTATTCACCATTCACCTCATGATCATATCTTACGATATGTGTGACCAAAGTTTTCCTGTTGTTCCATCTTGATATTGACCCCCACCGAGACCAAGGGGTGTCTGAGGTTTTGGTGACGTCACGTAATTTATTGTCGGGAAAATGTATTAACCCATTGCCTATACGGGAGCCGGGGAGTCCCTTTATTCAGTAACCCTTTGAGAATGAAATCATTCAGTAGCAAATGGGTTAACTATTTAGAACACACTGGAACAACATAACCACGAGCAATTATAAGCGTTTAAATGAAACCGCCCTTCTTTGTAACTTTTCAACGTGTTCAAGCGGAAAATTATTTCAAAAAATGAGTGAATATTAGTCTCATGACTCACTATTGGCACGAACCAGTGACTTCTATACATGGGTTGAATACTTTCTAGCCCCCCCCCCCCCCAATAAAAAAGGAGGGGGATTGTTTGACAAATATATCTTCAGGCCCATTATTTATAGAAGAAAAGTACCGAATGAGATGGCTTATCTATGAACAGGCGGCTGAAACCTTCCCGGAAAGGGGGGGAGGGGGGGGGGGGCTACTGGCGTGGAATCATTGCATTTTTTTTCGGGGGGGGGGGGGTCTTCAAACGGGAATGTGGCATATGCCGGGACGACCCTGTACTGGATGCGCCACTGTCATATAACCTAATCCACTTAAGATTACTTTATAACCACCCCCTCCGTTCTTTGGAGAAAAAAAAAAAGGCAGATATATTTTAAACGCCTGTCCAGTACATAAGTCCGTAACTGATGTGTATTCTTTTGGATTCGTTTGCATGTGTAAAATGATTTTCTTTTCAAAGTTTCCTGAATAGATTTTAGAGTACTTAACTGACTTACTTGATACGTTTATTGTGATGTAAAAACCAGGATGACCTTTACCCAAACGAATCACGTGGAAATCCGAAATTTAACACAGGAATATTTCAAACAGGTTGTTTATCCTCGAACCGGAAGTTATCCCCCAAATATGCCAAATTTAGGATGCATCTCAAGCTTGCACCAGTGTACCTCCATGATGCATTTGAAAAGAAGAACGTGTCCTACTTTGTAACTATATAAGAACCATCTCGCTATAAAGTGACGTAGGTACCGCGGGAGGGGGCGGGGCAAGCATCCCCCAGTCGGAATTCGAAAAAAGGGAAAACTAAGGAAACTAAACTAACTCCTTAAGGGCACAGATAAAGTACCGACAAATATGAAACGGTACAGATCGATATCAGTTTATGAATCATTCTCTTTATTGCCATTCCGCCAAATAGTAATAACTTTATCACGTTGTAAACCCTTTTCTTTCCCCCATTGTTATCGATCGAAACAAACTGATTTTATTCTTTGATGATATCAGAAATGCAACAATATTTTCCTTGTGCTCGAAACTTTGACCCTTAGGATTTTAATTATTTCACGCTTTATTGATCGTCTTATCTCATACCAGATGTATGCATCATTTTGAGTGGTAATCTGTATAACTGTTCCTTGGTTATCCTTGTGAATTATTGCGGGAGAGACCTAGATTTTCCTTGCCCTTTGATTCTGGAAGAGTGTTGTTTTGTTGTTATTGTTGTTTTGTTTTTTTGATAAATTGCATTCATATCTTATTTTGGTTTGTTTTTGGCATATCCCATATTTTAATTTTATTATAACGATCAGAGTTTACAATGATCTTTTTTCAGGTGTTGTTCCAGTCATATTTTTTCGCAAGTTGTCGAGTAGTTTTTTAATTCATATTGCAGCCGCGAATGAAAGGGATAGATTGTTGTCATCGAAACTTACAACTTTTAGCTGAAAACAATGAACTTTCTTGGGCGAATTTATAATTGTTTGTATTTCAAAGTTTGTATCCAGCCACTTTAAAAGAATAATGCATAAAGCTAATCGATTCATCAAAATCAACCAGTGATAAACAATTTATAAATCATTAATTTCAGCAATAATCAACCCATCACATATAACAATCGAAATGATAAATACCATATTGTCAATCTATACTTTTTCAAATTTTGATTAGTACTGGCACGAGACCTAATGAGGTCATATAATTATCACCAAGAAATTCAAAAAAGGGCGTCTTCTTTTTCTTTCTGTAACACCTTTTCTTCGCCCCTGCATTGGCGTGAACATAACACGTACATAAACCAGACACATTTATGCTCCAAATGAACACAAAGAAAATGAGACACAGTGTCATTACATGAAGCAAAGACAAAAACAACTAACAAAAGAGCGAACAAAAAGAATAATGCACACATGGCCTCGTGGTGACATATGAAAATCAACACTTCGAATCAAAACTTTTTAAAGTGAATATTCGTTTCAAATTGCGGTCTCGGCGGAGTCTAGGAAATGCACTTTTCTTTCTGTTGACGATTCAAATTGTCAGTTTTCACAGACATAGCTGCACGTGGTTCGGCGGGATTTGGAATAAATTGAAAAGGGCATTGGAATAGAGATAAGAAAGGAGATTTCAAAATTGACATCGAACTTGACACCTCATTTCAATTGAAAGTGTGCTTCATACATATATACCCGAGTCCAAAAGATCTGATCTTCCTAAACGCTGGATTGTATTCATGTCACATATGGAAAATATAAAATATATAGGCCTGTCTCCAATCCAATGTAACAGCAATATTTCTCTTTAAAGATATTTCAATGAATTTTGCATTTACTCCCGTGAAACCTTTAACAGGAATGTATGATAATGACGAGAAAAAAAAGCATCACAGTCGGCATCTTGAATTTATCACATAATAGAACATCACAATTAAAACACAATATATGAAAACAAGAAAATATCAATTTAACGATATAAATGAAAATTAGTGTGCTTAGTTTTCTCAATTTTTATGTTACGTGTTTGGGTGTGGCTAAATGTAGATTTATAACCCCATTCAAATGATTGACATGTTTCTTTCATTTGCATTTATATTGATATCCTGCCAATATTAAAAAATATTTTACATCTGTGTACAAAAAGCTCGTCACAGCTTCTTCATCTATTTATAAAATCATATTTGTTGTGGTCTTGTATATGAAAGCTTGTTTTCGCCTACGCTCTCCATTGACTATACATCCTTGCTAAATATTGATAATATCACAGTGGGACCAACAAAATAATTACAGCTGACACGCCCATATTTTCGTCTGCTCTTCAGCGACAATATTTTGTTCTATGGTCTGGGCCTTTATTGCCATTATTCATCACTGTTCATTATGAAAAGAAGTCCTTTCAAATTCAATATTTGGTGCTTTTCCATCATCTTTTTGTGTCAACTTCCTTTTATCATGATATTTATATAGTATCTGTTATTTGCAAGTTGATGAACGAAACCACGAGGAATGGGGTCTGTCTGGATTGATAGACAAACATGTAGGGGATCACAGAAATGTGATTTATTTCAGGCTAAGAGGGAAAAATATCTCGTTCTAAAACTATCAATAATGCAATCTCCCTTGCGACACTGTCTTGATAACATTTTTTCACGTATCACACTATTGGCTAAGACTAAACATGGTAAAGGCTTCTTCCTTCTGATATGAATTGTTAAATCTTTCCTGACGAAATTAAATTTTGATTTTGAATCTCTGTTTGTGTGTATAGAGAGAAATGTAGCCTTTAGCATAAAAGCATGTCGTGTAACATGTTAACATGAGAAATAATCTATTTTGTTTTGACTGTAAATACCACGAGCAGTGCACCTACGGAATTCAATTGATATATCATATTATAGACCAAGCGCCATGAGCGCCTGAATTGGCAGATATAGCGGCGCTATAGAAGACATCATTATTATATGTCACGTCATTTTACGTCCATAATATGCTATCAAGATTTTAACTTCGAGTAATATAGAAATAATAAACCATCCATCTTCACTCTCTTTCCATAGGGATAACTGTACCATCATCATCATCATGTTATCACAAGTATGCGAGAGCTAACGACATCCATCTCCTAGTAAAACATCTCGTAACCATGGCAACTAGCACCAAGTCTTCTCCTCACGGTTTCTCCATCATCCTCCTCCTGTGTCTGTGCTACGGACTGTCTGCTTCTGCTTCCAGGACAAAAGACATATTAGAGGTGATTTATACCCTTTCAAGTTCACCTGTCATGGAATTGAACTATTGCATTGCCCAGTGGCAAAGAAAAATTTGCTATTTCAGAGGAATGAAAAAGGTCTTTAAAATTTCTCATTCCATGAGTGGACAGTGAAGATAAAATAAACGCAATCGCCACAGAACGAAAAAAATATATGTATATCCTGGTCATTATTTGGATACAAACATCTTAACAAAAATATTTACATGGAAATGTGAATAATTTTTGTAAGGATGGGGTTTACATAAATACATAAATACAGGGTCGTCGATTCCGTGCGGGGAAAGGTAGTTAACCCTCCCCGTCCCATTTGTATAATACGGAGTGTCTCATTCCGAATAATACATGTACCATCCCCTCCTGAATATTGACAAGGTACAAAACCCAAATCTATATCGGTCATCTTAAGAAAACGTTTCGTCTGATGTAAAGAAGCTAAATGGGGCTCTTATCGATCGCTGGTATCTTGCTATTTATCAATGATGTAGAAAAATCTGACAAAAAGTTTCGATACCTGTGGTATTTGGTGATTGTTTTTGCTAATTAAAACCAGCAGGTCGAGACATGGAGTTTGTTAATGTATGCACAGTCATGACAGTCTTGCAGATAAGTAGACCTATACATTTACGTTGCTATCTCATATTTTTACTACACTGTTATTTACCCCAGCATATCATATGCGAAAAAAGAAAAAGAAAAAAACGTCTGTATTAGCCTTATCAAAAGACCTACTGTATATACAGTTTAGCAGAAAAGATTTATCACAATAATTTTCTTATCTTGGTGTTAAATCAGTAAACCTATATCTATGAGCCAAACAAAATTATTGGTGCGAATAATCTATTTTGCTAACCCATTTTCACCGCAGTGTTATGGTATTTAGTCTATATAAAAGATGACTTATTGAAAGAGGAATTGAAATCCAAACAAATTTCATAGTAATATGATTTGCAAAGAGGTTTCTTCGTCATATGGCTTTGAATTTATCTTTCAGGGATTCATTTTGTTTATTTATTTTATTCTTCCATTGTATAGGTTTTGAATAATGCAACAAAAGGATCAACGGCAGATATAGAAGAAACCGGTAAGTTTTTATCTTTGTCACAAATCTAACCTCTCTTATGAAGTAGAGCGTTGTAACAACCCCAATTGAACTTAAGAAATATCTGAGATGTATACACTCTTAAAAACGTCTAGTCATTTTTTTGACCAGATCGCCTGGTCAAATTTTCTTAATCAGATTCTAGTCATTATGACTAGGATTCTGTTAATTTTTCAACCAAGATTCTGTACATTTTGACTAGGATTCTGTTCACTTCAAACCCTAAGCTGATAGTTTTGACTAGAATAGTGCAGGTGCCGGTGGGAATAGTTATTCTAGTCAAATCTGACAAGAATCTAGTCATATTTTACTAGATTGTTTTTATAGTGTTGACTGCACCTTCATTCACGTATGGATGAAGTGAAATTGCCCACCCGATTTAAACTTTACTTAGGTCAATTCATTAAAACTTTGAATAAACTGTCGAATTATACAGTCTATACTTTCGGTCATGAATCATTATCAATTTAATGATGGTATTCATGTCGACAAAACGTCACAAAAGACTACTTCCCAAGAAAATTGATAATTCTAGAAAATGGCAAAGTAGAATCAACAAGATTTGAAAATTTATAAATTGAAAGGGAGGGGGTGGGGTGGGTATGCATGTGTGTAAATACGATAGGTGTTACTAGACGTACATTGTATGCATTCCAGAATTTGATCTAAATCATGAAATAACTGGAAGTCAATAATCTTATGCCCTTGGTATGATTTTGGCGACACATATCAGTGAAGTTCAAGAGAGGGAGAGAGAGAGAGAGAGAGAGAGAGAGAGAGAGAGAGAGAGAGAGAGAGAGAGAATACAGTGCTTTATAAAAATTGACTTTGACTCGTAAATATGCCACCCTGCCGTTTCTTTTCATAGTTTCCATGGTTAATGCTCCTGGATTAAAGAATAAAGGAACTTATTCGTCACCTAATCAAATGAACCCTTATTTTTGTTGGGGTTATAGGATCCTTCAAATGATAAATTGTGTCAAGGGTTATCGATTTAAAAACAATGATATATTATTTTCAATGGATTTTGAATATGAACAGTACAATATGATTTCGATCATTTATCAGCCTCAGGCTATTAATGTATAGAGTAAAGAGAAAGAGAGAGATGTGGGAAAGAGGATAATGAACGAGGAGAGGAGAAAGAAGAAGAAGAAGAAGAAGAAGAGAGAGAGAGGCTAGATACCTGGAAAGGAATATTTTGAATAGTTCAAATACATTCACATTCATCTGAAGATATTTGGTCACATAAGTGCTCCTGATAATTCCAAAATCTGTTTCATGTAAACATGATGTAGTGAACTTTGATGTTTATCATAAAAGATCGCTTGTGAACTTGGATAACACTCACATAAAAAACAAACAAACCTTTACTATAAACTGTTTGTGAAATATTCGAACAATAAGACAGGAGACACAACTATCAGATTCCAGAGAAACGAGTAAATATTTGATTTCACACCCCAAGTTTAAAACTTTCTACCAGTATGACCAGGGTCGCTACAAAGCCGGGCTGGCTCGTTTGTTTGTTGTCTTTCAGACATATTTCTTGAATAAAGTTGAAATGTTTAACACGATCGGTGCCATCAAGAAGACGGGTGCCATCTATAACAGGTTTGAAGGGTGTAAATTTTTTTCGGGTCCTTGACCAATTTTTTGCTCTAGAGGTTGGTTTGTAAGAAATCATTTCTTGAGGTTATCAAAGCTGGGTTGGATGTATGGTAATTATCCTGATTATACTGTGCTCTTTCAAACGTGTAGAGATTGATGAGAAATTATGATTTATTGTGTATAAATAGATATATGAGAAATAGGAAGATTTTTTTTGTGAAAAAGGGTAGTGGATTATTGATTTTAAGATCTCAGTTATACAAAACGCAATAGATGATCATATCATTTAATGTATAAGGATTTATAGAACAATCATGAAATTTGGTGGGGGTTTTTTTCCCGAAGAAGAAAGTTGAAAAATGTTTCTTCTATTGTATTTCCCTATAAAATACCCCTAGTGATATAAACTGGCCACTGTAATAAACTTGTATTATGGTTGTATGACCAGGGCCCTGTCTCATAAAGAGTTACGACTGGCTGCAAATACTTTAAGATTGATATCAATCGCAAGTCTTAAGAGATAGGAGATTGGAAATTTGCGATTGATTGGAAGACTTGCGATTGATTCGGATCAATCGCAACTCTTTATAAGACGGTTTGTGTTTCTATGGCTGAACTGTCTCTGTCAATTTCTACATTACACTCTAAAAACACTCTAGTCATATATGACTAGAATCTAGTCAGATTTGACTAGAATAACTATTCCCACTGGCACCTGCACTATTCTAGTCAAAACTACCAGCTGCCGGGTTTGATACATTCGCGTTTAGTAAACAATTTATGATAATTTCTCTTCTGAAATATTGTTGAAATTTACAGTTGTAAATTTCATGTAAGGTGTAATGGTCATCTTCATCTAAAAAAAGAATACAACACTTTCACCGTATTGGGTGGTTTTAAGTTTCCTGATTTCCTCCGGCAAAATAAGGAACTATAAGTTACAGTTCCCTGTCAGGAGCAAACTACCCCGATTTATGCTGTATCACCTTCTGTTTCTAGTTTTAAAAATGTTGAAATGAATTCAACGTCCGCTGATAATGATTTGAGAGTAACGAACACTATATCGTTCCTGTTGAGCCAATTGAAAGTGAATTTGCGTTTCCATTCTTTCTTGATAAAATATTTACTTCGTTGTTTTGTATAACTTAATCAACTGTCAATCTGCCGGTAAAATTTTGAAGACGGTAAAATATCTTGCTTCTTAACGACCCCTTTGCGAAAATAGACATGGTTATGATGACAATCTCGTTCCTGCATGCCATCATAAACATGTAGTTGCGGTAAAATTACAAATTCATTTTAAAGCCTTTACATCTAAAAAGCTGACAAACCAGTATACAGAAATACAGAGTCTAAAATAAACATCAGACGTTTTTCTGTATACAGTGCAGCGCTTGAGGAATACCAACTTCGACAATGTGCGAAGAGTTATTTTCTTAGAATTTAAAGCATGATTTCTGTTGAGGAGGTTGTTGTACACGTGACCAATTTTGTCTAATACATACGTCGTAGATCAAACTCGTATTTCCATACGGTGACCTGTGTTTCACCTATGAAATCCTTAAACCACACTTAAAGATAAATTTCGCCCAAATATATTGTCAAAAGGCATACACTATTGATTATTCATTACCTTTTAGTTATACATTATCAACACGATAATTGATATTTATGCACTTAATATTCTTCATTAATCATAATTCATATTTATGTAAGCAAGTATATCAGTCAGATGAAAGTGGATAGAAAGTATAGGGAACGAATAGTGTATGCCTTTTGACAATATATTTGGGCGAAATTTATCTTTAAGTGTGGTTTAAGGATTTCATAGGTGAAACACAGGTCACCGTATGGAAATACGAGTTTGATGGTGCATAAATATCAATTATCGTGTTGATAATGTATAACTAAAAGGTAATGAATAATCAAAATTGTAAAGTGTAGATATAATTGATGGGAGCATTGTGGTATATTGGTGATGGCTCTTGACTCTCATACGGGAGGTCCTGGGTTCGCTCCTTGCTGGGTGCTTACATTCTTGGGCAAAATGTTTTACCCACATTAATTTGTCCCTCTCGACACAGGCTAGATGGAGAACTGGCATTGCAGGTGTAAAAGTAATTGCAGAGCCCTCAGGAAGTACAGCATTGATGCCGATGAGGCTTCCCTGGGTAACAAAAATATAATAAAATATAGTATAATAATGGAAATAGACGGAATGCCATTACGAAACAATGACATTAAATGCAGAGGAATGTTTGGTGTTTGAAGCACCAAACATCAAGATGAACGACAAAAACAGACTTCGAATGAAATAGTCTTGAGTCTATGAACAGATGAACGACATTCTGGAAACTCGTGAAATTATAAAGTACAATAGGCGCGAATTTCAACATTTAAAAAAATTCCTTTAGTGTAAACAGAACAAATAATTCAATCAGCGACGTTATAAACAAGAAACTTTGCTTTGGCACACACATGTCAGAATATGGAAAACCTACAAATATGAAATCACAATGTGATATCATAGAATAGAATGGGGTACATAGTATTATTATATACAATAAAAAAAAAATATTATGTGTAATGATATGGAAAGATAGGATGTGATACCTTGTGATGGTTAATGATAATTTTGATGACGTGTATATATAATAAATATAAAGTAAACAATATCTAAACATCTAGAAACTCCAATTCTTTGACCTTTTGACTGTTATTGAATAAGATGCGAGCTTGAATATTGAACAATGCCGTCAGAATTCGTTTTAATCACATTTATTGAATGCTATCTTTCTCTTGATTTGTGATTTTAGCGTTCAATTTTCATCCACAATAGACTTTATCATTTCCTGTCAGAATGAATTTGTCACACTTTACATATACAGCAGGAACATCATTATCCATCTGATAGAAATTACAACCAATATTATATGTCCATAAAATAGTGATGCGGGCAAAGATGAGCAAAGAAAGAGATGGATAAATCACTTACTATTTTGACATCATAATCCCTTAGAATTACAACAAATAGAAATATATAAATCAATCTTTAGTGTAGGTTTGGAGTAAATGGAAGTTGATTTATGGGGGGGGGTAGAAATTTAAATTTCATGCGTGAACTGAAGAGGACTCGCTCTGCGACATAAACAGAAATTACCAGGAAGAAATGGATTCGCATCGATGCTATTGTTGTTTGATTTTTTTTTTAGCTGATGAGCTTGGCGCGAAATCAAGTTGAAAGACGCTGTCGTCTGGAACAACAGTTTTGGATGGGTTAGATGCGGTCAAGTTTTGCATCAAATGAAAATAAATAAATGTGATTTCCATTTTTTTTCTCTGTCTTCTTTCTTTCTCCTGTAATCTCTCTTGGAATGAAAGAGCTATCTAATGCAATTGTTTCCTTATCAAAATCGTTATTGAACTGACCCAAACCTCAACACAAGGCTTCAATATCTACTGTGCTTTTCATGCTGTTGTTGGACAAAAGCTATAGACAAGATCATGCGTATTATATTACAGATGACAACGGTCATCATTTATCTTTCATGGGTCCGTTTTACAAGTTTTGCATATCAGTTCGTTGGACCTAACTTATTTCACCCTAAAATACAATCAAACTGAAATATATATTATCACACAAAAATTCTCGATTTTGAGGATGTACTGTCATTTTCTGCTTTTGCGTATCGAGGGAAAGGTTAGCAGAGAAGGGTCATATTAGATATGTAAAAATTTGGGCAATTTTTCTTCGATTTCTGTTTAATATACCTAGCCAAATAACTCGATCACAAACTTTATTGAATTAATATGTAAAGTCATTTGTGCTTTGTGCCAATCGTTGTTAGATGGTATTTTACGAAAGGTACCAAGATGTCAGTAAATTCCACTATCCCCCTGTCTTCTGCGCCTATCTATAACCGCTGGACACCTTACGCAGCTTATAACACCGATCCATTCTAGTAGGCCTTGGTCCCACATAATTCTTTTCAAGGTTTCTCAATCGTATCACTTTAATTCCCATGATGTCATATCCATCATCACTAACTAGATTATCCGGGCTACTAGGCTGGTGAAGGGACAGGGAAGATGGAGTCAGAGATGGGTATATTCCTTCTGTGGATAACTGAGGATTAAAGGATCAAGATATACACCAATCCACACCAGATGGAGAGTGTGTTTAAAAATGACCTTGAAAATTGAAAAAGACATCTCGATGCTAGGGTCATATTGGATGCCTTCTCGGTATCTACCTGACCCGGTTCCTATACCTATCAAACCATATATACCACAAAACGTTTTTAAAACGTTTGGTAGGGGTCAAAGACATGATCATGGTATATAAAAGTAGGACCAGTGCTGTAAGTCTGGGATAAACTACACATTTTCTTTTTAATTACAGCCATATTTTCGTCTATGTACATTTGGCAAACACATGGAGAAAACGGAACACAGATGAATAAAATATTTCTTAGGATACATTATAAACAAAGTTTCATTAAATATTGGTATTTACCTACAATTAATATAAAAATTAATCAATCAATTCATCAACCAGGCATCAATATATCAATCAAAAACAACAATAGCCGGTTGCATTGAAACTTAACATCGTGCAGCTTTCTTATTGTCTTAACAATGTTTCAGTTGTTTTAACAATTTGGACTTGATAATAGTCCCGGCTCACCATGTTCAAGGTAATGTGTGGTGAGCCATCAATATCACTGTGATCGTCTTTCGAAGTGATTCGGTAACTTTGTATCTTCTCAACAAACAAAAAACAAAACAAAAACAGAAACAAACAAAAAATTGTTGACTTGGCTAATGCTGTCATCATAATTAGAAACATAAAGGTCATACAGGAATCGACAGTTTTTCATAGGCAAATAACGCATCTATTTATCAAGATGTTTGTGGTAAGAGATTGATATTTTATTTATGTTTGTTATTTATATGTTTAGAATGTATTTCAAATTCGGAATCATTAATGTTTTACGAAGATGAACTGTGACGATATTGCAGCCTGTTTTGATTATCATTTTTAAAGATGAATTTATTATATCAGAGCGTTTTGATGCTAAAAACGAAACCATAAACCAGCTCAGTTCAATAAATCACTCTCTTCAACGTTGTTGAATTCAATACCACGAATTTGTATAGTATAATGCTACCGAACGTGTCATGTTATTATCGAGAGACGCAGTTTGCGATTGAAAGAAATCGTGCAAGTAGCAACATTTTTCATGATACTACAATAACGGATTGATGGAATGGGGAAATAAATGTCCCTTTATCCTCTCAAGAAATATAAAAAGAAAACTCACGCCTTCCCGTCTAGACGAATCATTCAGATTAAAGTCAATGTATGATGGAGAGTGTAAACAAATGCAGCCCGTTCATAATCAGATTTAGACTGATGTTTAATTTAAACAAGCATGTCATGATAAAGGAATGATTAACTGAATATAATATGATTTGTAGGCTGCCGTATTTATAGAATTAGACGTTGGAGACTTTTGGGGTTACAACGGGAACAGTTTTTAGGTATTTATAGGTATTGTCATATCATACACGGTATGAAACAGTGGTTGAATTACACCCTAAACCGGTACAATAGCACAACACCTGATAATGCTTAATTGAACCTTTGAGGGTTCAGCTCCTGCTTCCTAAAAGGTGCACATTTGCACTCTGGTGTTCATTGTAGCACCATTCTGAGACTTCGGCTGGGTTGTAAATTTGCACCTTTTAAGGCTCATAAATTGCATCCTAATCTAGGGGTGTTGCTTCTGTACTGCTTGGGCTGCAAAATTAAACTTTTGATTTTTTTTTAGTGTGTAGTAGATTTTAAAGAAAAGAAAGTTGAAGTTTGGTGGCTGCGTTCATTTTCAGAAACACCTTATATGCGATGTCGTGGTTTTCATCGTAAGCACGGTTAAGGCCACCGCACACCTCACGATCGGTCTGCGATCCGATTTGTGAAATAAATCGCTATGGCATTAAATATTGGAATTTTAACAAATGAAATCTACCCTATTCGGGTTCTGAAAAGTAATATGAATACTAAACATAGGGTTTTGGTGAGCTGTCAGCTTTCTACAGGGAATAAGGGCAAAATTAGTTTCAAATCGTAGGCAGTCGTACGATTTTTGTGACGTCACTACTACTCGGAGCCGATTTGGCCATTCCACCGACTAGAAAACTCGGCAAAGGCCGTATTATCGATTTTACTATCTGTATGACTATTCAGACCCTATATCAATTTTTTTTTTCTTAATGATTTGTCAAATGATATTACATTTTCTTCTGAAATCGGATCGCAGACCGATCGTAAGGTGTGCGGTGGCCGTAAGAGTGGCAGTTTTTCTTTTGTTGATATGGAAGAGAAATGAAATCAGGCAAATTTCCTATTGAGATATTTCTGATCGTCTGGAATTCGAACTTATGATGACATATTTACTACCCGTAACCTTATATGACCCATCAATAAGCTTTTGTCTTCTTTCTAGACCTATTCAAAAAGTGTCAAATGTGCAGTCAAAAGCACTTTCTCACTGCGGCTACACTATCGACAAACTGTCGTCACACAACATATTTCTATCTTATTTTAACTGCTGTGAATTATAGCCGAGGGCTGTAGGCACCCCCTGTTGCTAGCCCTCTTGTATCTAATTTAGATTCATTATGCATTTAGTGTATTTGGTTAATTCTCCGTTTTCTTTATAATCATATGAATATGTCCAGGGTGTGTTCCAAAAATTCTATCATAAAAATGAATGTTTAAAAAGATGTTGCAGAAAAAAAAAATCGCATCAAATTTCTCACATATCTTTATGAAAATGTACCCAAAATAAATAGATATTGTACAAGGATGACAATGCAGTTACAACGAACTTCAAGATTTTTTCACTGTACACTGACATATAATTTCACAAGGTATGCTTGGTAACAATCATGATTTTTATTGTGCCTCCATGCAATAAATTTTCTAATCTCTTTTGTTTACTGATTGGGCAGAGCCCACAATTTCATTTGTTGATTTATTTCTGTCGCGAAAAAAAATTATTTAAAAGGGATCTCCCCCCCCAAAAAAAAAAAAAAATCTGATATCAAACACTTTTCTGCCAGCAGTGGAAACGGACCGTAGAGCGTATAGTGCTACAGGCTGTCATCACACAGCCCAATCTGTCTGTGTGATTATTCAATTTTGCACAGCGCGGCTATTACTTTTAAGCTACTTTCGACACTTATTCCGATATGGCATGACCCTTGGCTTTATTCAACGTGTCAAGAGAAGGGGAACGAATAGTGGCAACACTCACCTTTTCGGTTCTAGAGGTGTATTTGGGGATTTTTAGTTTACATGACGGTGTTCGATCAAGGAGTTCTGTGATAACTCCTTGGTTTAATTAATGCAAATAAATCCCTTGTTGAAACAAACCTTCAGAAAACTGAACAGGCAATCATTGAGTACACTTGTGGTGCCTGTAACAATTAACAGTAACGTTTCGGTATAAACCATCCTATTGTCTTGGATTTACCCCAGTAAAATATATGAACGCTTCTGTTTCTACTTCATGTTTGAAGCTCATAAAGATATTAATAACCATAATAACCACATTTTATATTTTTCTCTGTGTGTGGATTGACCAGTAAGATTGAGGAAAGGTTCCTTTTCCCATCTTTTCGACGCATGCTTCCAACCCAATCCTTTAATCTGCTAGTGGCAAATGTCTTCAGCATGGACATTTTTATTATATGGATAAAAGTCTCACGCAGTTTCCAGACAATTAGCTCCATCATTGCATTGACGCACGAGGGGCATAACGGTCAACTGTTGGGAGATAATCAGAGGATTATCCCATTCACTTCATGAAGATAATGTTTAATGATTCGTAAGAAGTATAGAATAGGAGAATATTTATTTTCTTTTGTGAGGCTAGGGATTTGTCTATTAAAGGAAAGCTATTACGAGTTTGTGGTTCCTTTCAATCGTATTATACAAGGCGACAGAGGATATGTGTCTCCCCATCTACATGGCAGGTCTTTTTGCCAGCGATTTGGGGTTTTTTTCGACAACCGTTTGATATCTTGCTGGATTATTTAATAGAGACGGTTAATATGGTTGAGTTCTGGTAAAAGTGGAAAATAAATCGTGAGGTCTCTCTTGCTGTTTATATCAGTATGGAATAATCTCATAGAAGAAATCCTCTGAAAAGGATTGCCTTGTATATAGAGCCACTTCGTTTAAAAATGTTGTTAAGTACTGGTCATGCAAATTCATCGTGAAAGAACCTGTCTAGGAGTCATTCTGAATGCCTTAATATGAGATTCTGGAATCATGAAAATCATGACAAACTGATCGAATCTAAAATCGCAAACATTGAAGACCACTGCGCATAGATATGGGCATACTGGTCTCCTCATAGGGTCTACCTACCCCCTCCCCCCCCCCCCCCCCACACACACACATGACAACAAGATTATATAATTGTATACTATTTATAGTAATGTTTGAAATGTGAAAGCTCTTCAAGGTCAGCCTTTTCGATTTTACCTTGTTACTAGATATTCTTTCACTTGGGAATAGAATTAACAAAAATACTCGCTAATTAGTTTCCCCTTTGCCAGAGCTCAACTACCTCTTTAAGAAGATGTCTGGGGTGAAACGGTAGGCGATGGGTCAAGCTTCAAGGTCACCTGACATCAATCCATCTTGCCTATTCTTCTTGAGAAATTCTTGTGTCATCTTTGTATCCATCGCGGATGGGTCTGGGAAGGTAGGTCACCGGCTTGTCAGGCCTGATCAGCGTCTTCAAGATCGGGCTCCTCTTAACGGATTTCACAGCTTGTCACCTTCACGATGGATGAGATAGTTACATAGGAGAAGGAGGGGAGAGGAGAGGAGGGGAGGATGTTATGGTGTGGCGCCTCCCCCATACTTTCAAAATAATTCTGACCCCAAATTTACAATTTTAGAGTTCTGTCGGCAAATTGCTCCCCCCCCCCCCCATGATGACCCTTTTTTGGAGGGGGTGGCTTATTAGTATTTTCCGACTTTCTTGTCAGCAAAGTTAGTCCGACCCCATTCAAAATAGCCTTGTAACGCCCCTGGAGTTGGTGCCACCCCATCAAGCTGGCAATAAGTGGTTATAGGACTTCAGATGTTTCTCTCTCTTTGATGTTCTTTTCTGTCACTAACATTGACTCTTTTTTCCCCCATCTGGACAAGAGATGATTTCGATGAAATGGAATTGAAGTAATTTGTTGCTTCTAGGCCTCACATCTGTGGTTGGCCATACATATATTTGAATACGATTGGCGCCCTATAGGCCTACTACACAATAGTAGTATTTTCTATTTGCTTGTAGTATAGAATTCTCTTATCGAGGCCCACAACACACACACACAATGTCAAGCTATAATAAGATGCGATAAAAGTCAAATCAGTTAAACACTAAAGATATGACATGGATCAGCTAAATGAATAAATTGTAAGATCAAAGAAAAACATATTGTAATAAGAGCATTTTGATAATGTATCAATAATAAACGTCAAGATGGCGTTTCAAATAGACACCCTTAGTTTATTACATGCTATATGTCTATCCATTGTTAGCGTTGTGATAATAACTGCATGTGCCATTGATCTTCAATTTGTCATTTCTGTTTCCTCAAACTCTGATAGTTTTCAGAATGTGTCTTTTTCTTTTTATAGCCCGTTCGAAGTCGTAATAAGAAGCCATCAACGACGCTTATATTTTTATATATCAGTGTATATAGAGGGGCCAATAAATGGGGCAAAATAAACTGTGAGAGGGGAACAGGGGCGATTATAGTGAGATACAGAGAGAGAGAGAGAGAGAGGGAGAGAGAGAGAGAGAGAGAGAGAGAGGGGAGAGAGAGAGAGAGAGAGAATGGGAAATGGGGAGAGAGAAAGGGGATGATAAAACACTTGAATATGCGAATAGAAATATTTGCTTGTTGGCATGCTTTCCAGATTTGTCGTATAATTTGTTTTGACACAAACAAATTGGCATCAAACTTCGACGTGACACCACATAAAAGGCACGGGACTACAGTGACAAAAATGTGTATAGTGGACATGGAGGCATACCTTTAATATAAACTTTAACTATCTATCACAACCAATGATCCTAGCAAGGCGTAATCAGACCATTAAATTACCAGTGTAAGGCTGCGAGAGGCAGGGGTTGATGCAGAGATAATAATCAAAATATATATTCGTATTCAATATTCCGTCTTGTGAACAAAAGCATGAAAAGTGTCAAATAAGATTTATATTATACGTGCTTATAATGGCACCTACTTTAAGGTCAAAATTAGAAATAGAGAAATAATTAGTTTTATAGTAGTAGCTTTAGATACAGACACCCTGAAGCATCTGATGATCTGAGTAAGTGTATGATTTTGACTTAATGTTTATTCTTACGTTTTATTCTGATAAGTGCAAGAGGAAAAGTTTCATTGTGTTTTTTTTTTTATAACTTGATGAGAGATTTATTAGCTTTTATTTTAATCTATGAATACATAATACAGTTTAGGATTTTTTTTAAATGTAATAATATCCGTTTCCGCTCCTCCTTTTTTTCGGGGGGGGGGGGGTTGGGGTAAAGATTGTAAGTTAGAATAGGATTATTGTGAGATGATACTTTTGATGTCCATCATGTAATGTGGTGTCAACTGGTATTCTAAGCAAGCACCATCATTCCATTTCCTTGGGGGATCTGAAGGTGATTTAAGAGGGTGATCTATTTAGTAAAGTTATCGATAATGAATGTAAATGAAAAGTAATTGTGATTGATGTAATGTGGCCTCAGACATGGGTGATTAAATGATATACCCAATCATGCCAATGTCAGTGGCGTATTCAGACATTGATGAAAGATGGTGGGGGAGGGGGCAAACTGCACCCCGGTTTGTTGTGCTTCGAGTGCAGGAGCTCCAAGATATGATCTCCCTGCGCCACCTCAGTCCTTTGCTGAATACGCCACTGCATGTTGATAGATTCACTGCATGTAAATTCACAACGCCTGCAATGATATTATCCAATAGCTCCACAGTAGTTTCTCCAATGGAATTCACCTTGTCATTGGTGCTATACACGTTATTGGGTCATTTTCAAGTTATAGTTTCAGGAGGTTTTTGTAGGTATAAAAGAGGTGGAGATAGAAGGGGGAGGGAATCCGACAACCCCACCCCCTCATGACGCCCCTCCTTGATTCCTTATCTCTAATCGGTTACATCTCATGAAAAATGGGACAAAATGCCATACCGAGTATTTGTTTATGACCGAAATATCAGCTTTGATGGACCGACATGCAAGTCGGTCTTATCATTATGCGGAGCAAACATTATTAAGATCTCATTCAAAGAATGAAGCGAAGAAGAACCGTCAAAATATAATCATTGGTTTCAATCTGGTAAATATTGACTCACTCCAGTTCCACATTTTTCCACAACATTTTGAATGGTAGGCGAATATCAAGTTTTCCATGTAAAGAAATAAGGATGATCCTCAAGATAACAATTATTGCGTGCATGCTGAGGAATGAAATATAGATTTTGATAATAAAGAAAACAGATTTGAATCAGTACATATCCAAAGGGGTATAATAACACATATATCAACATTCAGTAGAAAGCAGTACTTAGTTTTCGCACTGAGAATAAATTATAGATATTGATTTATTGAAAATTTCATATTGTTAGGTTTAGTTCTTCCTTCTTTTTTTTTTTTTCATTCAAAATTAGGCCTCCATTCAAGTCAAATTGAGGGTTTCACGTGATCGTGAAAACTGTAGGTTTTTTTTTTGTTTTTGTTTTTTTGACAAGACCAGAAATACTGGATATTCATTTTTATGCACTATTGATGTGATAATTGTTCATTTATGCATTAACCATGCGAGCGGCTTGAATAATGTATTATTCATTTATGCAGCAGCGGTGCATTCCATGATATGCAGGTGGAAGCATTCTTTCTATAAGAGGAAACAAAAGCACATGGAGCAATTCTCCATAGAATGCAGGACCTCCTCATAATTATTTAACAATTACGTTGTCACTTGGCATGCCGTGGGCCATAATTATAACTACGAACTAGTCTATAAACCTGTGATATCAAAATATTTTAGAAGTGCTCTTCGCTCTAGAGACCAGCAAATATTGCCTATCACTAAAACGATTTTGGTACAATCCCCAGTGGTCTTTTTTTTCAATATCTGAACACTGTTTTCCCTTTGCCGATTTTCATTCTTACAGAGCCCGATTATACACCAACATCCATGTACATCGAGACAACACCACTCAGTCCATCGTCAGACAAGCCCGCCAAACTGGCGGGAAGACGAGGAGGTAGAAATTGGCAACTCGTCCCGTCGTCTGCTCACGCCACGGCGCCTTGTCCCGAAGGCAGGGAATGTCGGGCGAAGAATCATCTCAGTAGCGAGTCGAGGCCTCGTGGATTGGCCGGTCCCATTCCGACAGAACCCGATGTCCACAATCTGATTAGGGTAAGTAGGCTTGGTCATTGTACGGAGTCCATTCTATACAAAGATAATAATAGGAGGAAGAGATATGGACAGAGGTTTGAAGAAGATAAAATGAGAGAAATTTTAGTCTGTAAGAAGAAACTGAGCATTATTTTGTTGTGGAACGAGAGAAATAAAAAGTTACTTTTTAGAACATTGTCATATAAAGAGCAGGTATTTTGTAAATAACTCTTAATAAAGTTATCCATTCGTTTCTCTGAGTATTAATTGTATATGTATCTGGAAAATAAAAACAAACAAATCTACATAGAAAATTTGAAGGGTTTTGTTAAATATCATCAAGATAATATTTGCACATTAGCATATTAATTTACTTTTCAAAATAATAATACTTATAATCGAGACCCTATCTGGGATGACTTTAATACAACATACTTAATAGTAAATGATATTATCCAGAATATATCGAACTGTTTGAATCGTACTATTTGAAAATATATATATTTGTTGCTTATCATTAAGGAATATATAATATATTTCCTAGGGAAAAATTATTTTAAATGTGTCGGTATGTTACTGTGTATCTTTAATTCTCGCAACGCCCTCCCTCTCTTTTCCGCCACGGTGCCTGGTAATTGATTAGAACTAGGGTCAAGTTAGGAGGGAGTGGGCATGCCTGGGGGGAAAGCGCAGATGAGTGATCCCATTTTATTGGTAAACAGATGCCTCGCAATATGAAATCGGGAGAAAGAGATCTCAGTGTGGTAGCAAATATTCTCTCTTTCCGCACGGGCTGAGTCGAGCATAATGTATTTATTACACTGAATAAATATCCTGAACTACAGGGGGAAAAAGTTCAGCGTTATGTGTGGTTTTACTTTGGATGAACTTGAAATCGGGCTGTCAGAGAAATGCGCAAAATTATCAATTTGATAGATTTATTGTAAAATGTCGGATGCTTCTATGGTACAATTGCTCAAATATTATTTTCCAGATACACACGACACATTATTTGTATTCCACATGTAGTTGGCGAAATGAATGGCGATGAAAAATATCGAAGTGAAATACGATTGATCATTCAAATGAAAATATAGGATTATACTTTGATGTACGCGGGCTCATTCCATGCATTCATGCATTCATATCTAACTTATTTTATAATGATAATACATTTCAATCATCTTCGTAACGGCTCTCATTTTCCGTTTTCGTGCAGTCGAAGCATGATGATTTGGAGGAGGCAGACAGACTCTCAGTATCATACGGTGGACCATGTACCAGCCAGCCATGTAGACATGGAGGAACATGCTTGGTAGGGTCCTTATTTTTCTCATCTTTAGCCCAATCTGTCGTTTCTGTTTTGAGATAATATATACTGAGATGACTTTTTGAAATCTTAAATCATAAATAATGCTCTTGAATAAAGCGAAACAAGAATGAAATAAAATGCATCATAATTATGCTTTAGATAAGACTTTGGGAATTTTACAATTTACAATTTATTACATAAAAAAACAAGAGTAAAGTACGATGTCTAATAATTATTTTTGTAAAACTCTATAGGATTTGAAATTGTAATGTAACAGTTATACGCTACAGTATTTGCATGTGGGTTTTGTCTACCAATATATATATATATTGAATCATGGCATTGAAATTATTATTTTTTAAATTCTATACTATATATATCATTACAAATTAATGTTAAGTAATGCAATGTGTGTTAACGTACATGGTCCTTTGAATAATAATATATACTAATCTTCTTCTTTTTTTCTTTTTTTTTCCATTCTCAGAATCTTCCACGTGGTTTCAGCTGTTTGTGTACAGACGAATGGACGGGGCATACCTGTTCAGACAGAGTCAGCAACTGCGAGAGCAACCCTTGCAGACACGATGGATCCTGTGTGTCTACCAACTATGGCTACAGGTGTCTCTGTAGGTCAGGCTACAGTGGGATCAACTGCGAGAGGGGTCACAGATGGTGTGATAGCGAACCTTGCCTGAACAGCGCCATGTGCATTGATGGACTCAATGGGTATACCTGCATCTGCCCTATCGGGTTTCGCGGAACCCGATGCCAGATCAACGTCGATGAATGCGCAATGTATCCTCCGAAGTGCAACAACGGCGGGACATGCGTGGACCTCGTTGCGGATTACGCCTGTATCTGTCGAGACGGGTTCTTCGGAAAATCCTGCGAACATGACGTAGACGACTGCAGGAGTGATCCCTGCGGGAGTGGAGGATTATGTCTGGATAGACCTGGAGGGTATGAATGCGTCTGTCCACAAGGTTATACCGGAGCTAACTGCGAAAGATTGGATGTTTACCCGTGCAGGAGTTCCCCGTGTTCCAACGGCGGAAAATGTATAGACCATGGCCATAACAATTTTACGTGTAAATGCAAGAGTGGCTTCGAAGGGCCACACTGCGAGACAGAGATCAACGAGTGCCTTAGAGGTTCCAAAAAGCAGAAATGCAAGAATGGTGGCACATGCATAGATCTGATAGATGACTTTGAGTGCGTGTGTTTGCCAGGGTACTCTGGCAAACGTTGCCAAAAGAAACTCAAACCTTGTCAGTCGGCGCCATGTCAGTTTGGAACTTGCCAAGAGAACGCGAACGGGGAGGGTTATGTTTGTGACTGTTTTCTCGGTTTTTCAGGTAGGAACTGTGAACTTCGAATTGATCATTGCACTATCCAGCCTTGTATGAACAACGCCAGGTGCCTGAGTACAGCCGAAGGATTCTTTTGTGTATGCCCTCTTGGCTTTACTGGAAGGCACTGCGAGAACACCATGAACTTCTGCACACCGGATCCCTGTCAGAATGGCGCTATCTGCTTAAACACGGGTCTTGATTTTGTTTGCCACTGCCCCAAGGGTTACACAGGTAAAGCATGCAACATGGAAGTTCGGGAGTGTCTTTCTCAGCCCTGCAAGAATGGTGGAGAATGTGTAGACCTGATAGGTGCGTACACATGCAATTGCCTCGTCGGGTATACTGGCATGCAATGTGAGATCACGGTGGACGAATGCGAAACAAACCCGTGCCTAAACGACGGCGTATGCATTGATGGGATCGGAACGTTCTACTGCGCTTGTACCGCAGGGTATCACGGAATCATCTGCGAACACAACATTGACGAGTGCTGGGCAGGGCCTTGTCAAAACAATGGCATTTGCACAGACCTTATAGATGACTTCCAATGTGCCTGTTCTCCCGGATACATGGGTAAAACCTGCCATCTGAACATCAATGAATGCGTGTCAGAACCATGTCAGCACGGAGGTTTATGTATTGATAACATTTCTAAATATAGATGCGAATGTCTTCCAGGATACGTTGGCGTGAACTGCGAAATGAACATAAACGAATGTGAGAGCAGACCCTGCATAAACGGTGCCACTTGCGTTGACAACGTCAACAGCTATCAGTGTTTCTGCCGCGATGGTTTCACAGGCTACAACTGCGAGGATGAAATCAACGACTGCATCGGAGTGCACTGTCAAAATGGTGGAACATGCATTGATGGCGTGAATTCCTTCCGGTGTGAGTGCATGCCGGGATATGTTGGTGCAACCTGTGGAAGCGAAACGGATGAATGTGCCGGTAATCCATGTCTCCATGACGGGTTTTGCATTGACATGGTCAACAGTCACAGGTGTCTCTGCGAGGCGGGTTACACCGGGACTAACTGTGAGGTCAACATAGATGAATGTCAGAACAACCCGTGCGGGAACAACGGCACTTGCCTAGATGGGATCAATGAATTTAACTGCACCTGTAAACCAGGTTAGTCCTTATCTCTAACAATTTTGAAGGAAATATCTCTTTTTTTCAGATATTGTAGACATACAAATCGCACAAAGAATATTTTGTCAGAAATAATGATTTCAATTTCGTTAGTTTCAAGAATATATATGTTTTCTCGCATTTGCATTCAGTCTGTCCTTCCCCACTTTGTTATTTGCATAACCTTGGGCAGGTAGCATGTTTTATCACCAATATTGATTGGATTGCTTATATCGGAATGCGACCCCACATTTAGATAAGATAATAAATGGATTTTATTAAATCTTCATGTATGGCAGTTTTACAACTGAAGTAAACCTGAATTACAATCAAAACATACCTACGAACATTAAAATAATAACATGAGAAATCAGTTACATGAAATTACACTGAACAAATATTGACACAAAGAGAGAGAAAAAAAGGCATGACCCGGCAAGAGCACTTTATATAACTTTTGATTAACAACATTTAACATATCTATCTATCTTTAAAGAGTCTTAAAACTGTCAAACCCATCAAAACAACTTTAATCCCATGCTGGCACTAATCTGTTTGTACTGCTCGAAATACCAGGAGAGAAAGCATTATACTCCAGTCCCTTGAAACCCATGAATGCGTTGTATTGCACACACAGAGAGAAAATGTATTTCATTCTAATGTTCAGTAACCTGAAAATCTGTTCGTATAACTCATACCAATAAGAAGATAAATATTCTTCAGTCCAACGTGTTTGTAAAAAAAAACCCGTAAATGCACCAAAAGTTGCATTCTAGAATTAACATAGGATTACACACTACAAACTTCAAAATTTAAAGTATGGATATTCAATAGCAAAAACATAAAATCATGCTGAAACCGTTGTTAAATTTGTCACATGGTGCAAAATTATGCATTAAAAGGAAGCCACTTGTCGCAGTTAACTTCTATACTCAGTTCATAGCCCATATTCATTCAGCAGTCTATTAGAATATGGAATAAATATAAATCATAAATATAAATCATCATTGCAAAGGAGATTCTTTATAAACGACAATACTCCGAAATATGGGTTAACCATTGTTTGTCAATTTAGAATGATTTAGCTAGACAGATATTTATGTCCATGTAATCATTGTTGTTTCCTTTTGATCATATTCAGGTTTCACTGGAGCCAGGTGTGAGTTTGATATAGACGAATGTGCTAGCATGCCTTGTCTTCATGATGGAAAATGCTATGACCTGATTGACGGCTTCATGTGTCATTGTCAAAGTGGTACAGAGGGCGCTGTGTGTGAACAACTCGTAAATTCCTGCATCTCTGATCCTTGTCATCACGACGGTGTATGTCGCAGTCAGGAGAATGGAGTCGATTTCTTGTGCACTTGTCCAATAGGCTACGAAGGACCCCGGTGCGAGACGGAAATCAACGAGTGTCTCAGCATGCCATGCCAATATGGTGGAAAATGTGTGGATGCCGTAGGCATGTACCATTGCGTCTGTCCTCCAGGTCACATCGGAACGAACTGTGAAATCGACTTAGACGAATGTGCCCAGAATCCATGTCTCCATCCTTTGGCAGTTTGTCAAGATTTGGTCAATGATTTCTTCTGTCTCTGTCCGCGTGGATTTGAAGGACGGTTTTGCGATTATGAAATTAACGAATGTTTTTCGAGTCCTTGTGCTAACAATGGAACATGCCTGGATCAAACAGACTCTTTTCGGTGCCTTTGCTCCTCAGGATTCACAGGTAATACTTGCGAAGTTGATATCTATGAGTGCGTTAGTTCACCCTGTCAGAACGGTGCCTCTTGTGTAGATCTTATTAACGGATTCTATTGCGAATGTAACGAAGGATTTACTGGATATCTTTGCGAGGAAAATGTAGATGAATGCAGCAGTTCACCTTGCCTAAATGGTGGGAGTTGTGTAGACGATGTTAACTCGTTCAAGTGCCTTTGTGATGTCGGGTATGCAGGTATTTTGTGCCAGGATGACATCAATGAATGCCTGTCAGATCCGTGTCGAAATGGAGCGTCTTGTATTGATCACGTGGCAGGATTCCAGTGCGAATGTGCTGCAGGTTTTCAAGGAGATCAATGCAACATGAACACGAATGAGTGTGCCAGTTCACCATGTGGTGAAGGCGGGACATGCCTTGATTTATTAAACACCTATATGTGCTTGTGTCCGGCGATGCGTACTGGCAAGAACTGCGAGCAGTGGATCGATGCCTGCACAAGCAATCCGTGCAACCTTGGCTCCACTTGCATCTCATACGAGGGAACCTTCTTCTGTGACTGTGCTCCAGGATTCGCAGGAAGGACATGTGATCAGAACATCGATGAGTGCGCATCAGATCCTTGCTACTACGGAGACTGTATCGATGGCGTGGACTCGTATAAGTGTCAGTGTGGGATGGGATTCACTGGATCTTTTTGTGAACTCAACATCAACGACTGCGCCAACAGCCCCTGCCTCAATGGAGGGACGTGTGTGGATCAAGTCATGGGATATGTTTGCGTGTGTCCGCTAGGATATACTGGACCCGGGTGCAGGGACACTAAGCACCCGTGTGTCTCAGACCCCTGCAAGCATGATGGAACATGTATTGCTACTGATTTGATGGTGGATGACAACTTCTACTGCCACTGTCCAATTGGTTGGACAGGTAAGATACTTATACCGTCAAACTCTCTTTACCCTCTTTTCCCACCCTCGATCTCGCTTTCTTCCTTTCATCTCACTTTTTTATATGTCTACATTTTCTTAGTTTTCTCCCCCCCCCCCCCTCTCTCTCTTCAATTTCATTCCTCTTTTTCTTTCTTTTTTATTGGTCTCTCATTACAAGCATCGCGATCTTTCCCTCTTGTTTCGCATTAGCCAAGCTCCTCCGCCTCTCTCTCTCTCTTTCCCGTTCTCTCCCCTTTCTCACGATTGCTTAAATGTTTCCTACAACTGTGTATGTATTGTGCTTCAATAACTTCAGCAAAACGTATTTTTCGATATTTCATATCTCCAGGAAAACTCTGCGAGCTAGAGGCCGACTTCTGCGCTTCCAACCCCTGCCTTAACTGCGGGCGATGTATCAACCACGTCGATGGGTTCACATGCGACTGCGGCAGTGGTTTCACTGGGGAGTACTGCGAGACGGCCGTCGACCATTGCCAGAGTCAACCCTGCCTGCATGGAGGGACTTGCCTCAGAGAATTTGATGGATTCACCTGCGTGTGTCGGAAAGGTAATCATCTCGGAGAATAGTGCTCCGACATATGCTCCGGTGACAATTGCTCCGGGCTTATTTCATCAAAAAAATAGGGTTACACTGCAAGATTCATGGTGTTAATTCAACACCATCTCGGTATCAATATTAGGCTACACCAGAAAATTGTTAAAACAACACCAGTTTGATATTGGGCTACACCAGATAAGTGTTAAAACAACACCACCAGTTAGTGTTAAAACAACTCCAGTTTGATTCGAAACTGGTGTTGTTTTAACACTTATCTGGTGTAACCCAATATACATACCGATGTGGTGTTGAATTAACACCCTGATTTTTGCAGTGTAGGGTTATGTTTGCAGTAGGGTTTTAGTTTTGGTTTAGTGGTAGGTTTGGGGTCAGGTATAGTATTTAGTCCAAGGTTGACGTTAGGAATTTGGGTAGTGTAGGATATTGATCGCGGAGCATACGTCGTCGGAGCCTGTGTCGTACAACACAGAGAATTCTCTTCCAAATCGAGTGGTAGATAGATCTACGACAACGCGAATCGATCTCACCTATTCACATCGGAAATGCTTATACTTTGAGTTTTCTGAAACAGTTCTGAAAAAAAAAAGTTTGCCAAAAAATAACCACACTATTCACAGCATAATAATTTGAAGAACGTTGATCAATAACACAGTTAGAGACAAAGGATACAAGACTTCAGAGAATTTTTGTGAAAGTTGTAACATTCAGACAAGCCTTTTGTCACTATCTGAACAATAATGCCTGAAAAGGCTATTTTCAAACATGTAATTTAGCATTATCATAACACACACTTAAACTTATTCGTTAAGTGTTATCTAGCATGACTTGTTTTGCTTTTAATGTAAAGAACACTGAAAATGAATAAAGGAGTATACATACGTATATTTTTTGGCATTGTAATAGACTTTACAATATCACCCCCCCCCCAAAAAAAAAAAAAAAAAAAATCAATATTTCTTATAATTTATGTCTCATACCAATTTGCAGGATTCAGCGGAAAATTATGTCAACTCACAACTCAGCCTCTCAGCTAGCGATAAAGGCAACCAATACTATACTCAACTCTCTTAAAACCAAAGATCAAGTAGATTTCGCACCAGTCGTTTTGTGGGCACATCGATTTGCGAGCTTCGTGCTTGACGGGTGACGGCAGATGAAACAACAGGACTGAAGTCCAGGACGACCAAATTTATTCATCACGTGGCGATGGGCGAATGATCTTGTGTAAGTCAGGTGACCTGATTTTAAATCACCTGACGTCTTAAAGCTCGATGGCATGGATGTGTTGGGTTGAGACCCTGTCATTCCTTTACAATAGTCATGGTAGTCGGAAAATCTCTATTGTAAAAGGCGTAGCTTTTGGAGACGAAATTGAAATGATGATAATTTCCAATCCGTGAGGAACCTTATGCCGCAGATGTACATCACGGTGGCGGTATCAGGATTGTAAAGTTTATTTTGTCAAATTAAGGAATACTGTTATGTCTGTATCCTTCAGCGAGCTTTGCATCTTTCTCTTTCTCTCTCTATCTCTCTTTATTTTCTCTTTCATATCCACCCTTTCCATT
Organism: Heliocidaris tuberculata; assembly: GCA_025618425.1. Classification (NCBI taxonomy): domain Eukaryota; kingdom Metazoa; phylum Echinodermata; class Echinoidea; order Camarodonta; family Echinometridae; genus Heliocidaris; species Heliocidaris tuberculata. Next base: position 34,643,923 of record CM046848.1, read on the forward strand.
TTCTTCATGTACTTGAGAATTCATGAACGAAGGCGATCATTGATGTGATTTTTTTCACGGTATCGAAGAGCGCCATCTACTGATTTCAGACACAACGTTTGTAAAAAAAAAAATGAATAAATAAAACAAAACCGCGCCACTTGTATCTCATCGTGTAGAGATCGGTCGCGTCCTCTTATTTTGTAAGATCCTCATAGTACTACGTTTGAAAGTTAAGAAAATAAAAATCTGCGGTTTTTCCCCCACAGTCCAATTAACTGGTAAAGAAACATGTCTATTGGGAAGGGCATGATTATCAACTAAGACCATGACAATCGTAGTAAGATTAAAGGGCAACCCAACCTTGGTAATAAGATGATGTGTGTAAAAGCAGAAAAATAAGAAAAACAGGATGGTGAAAGTTTGAAAGAAATCGGACAAGGAATAAGAAAGTTATGGATGTTTGAAAAATGAGATCACTAAATCTATGCGAATCTTAAATTGGCAATTTGGTGATTCGAGTGTGACATACTGGCGGTCGTTTCTCCCGTTTGCCGTACACAAAAATACCATTGATTTGCGGTTTTCTCAGAAGCGCCTTTTCCCTAGGGGCAGTACTCAAAACATATTGTAGATAGCATATTGTTAAAGTTTCTCATAAAAGAAAAAAAGATCTTACTATGTAATATTTTCTGAAAAAAATATGACATTTTACTAATTTTTTGTGTTGGGGCAATAGGGGGAGTTGTACGTCATTACATCACAGTTACATTACCGATTCGGCCAATTTGAAATTCCCATATGTATAGAGATTACAACTTTCCCAAATTCATAACTTTCTTATTGCTTTCCAATTTTGTTCAAACTCAAACTTTCACCAATCTGCTCCTCTGATTTTCTTCTTTCTGTCAGAGCAACTTGCTATCAGGGTTGGATTTCTATTTAATGTACACCAGTCAAAGATCTGTTAAAATATGTAAACAAACGGTAGTTCAATTAATGACTAATGACACGGTGAAGCAAAAGTTGTATTTTCTTACATCAAGTATAAGTGTACATTTATTACAGCGCTCTGTAAAATCGATGGATTTGTCATTACCAAAATCTCACGGTGCTCTTTTTTATTTATTGCTGACTATACATATAGTGGGTATTGTGACGCACTAACCATGTGGTTAAAAAATTGATGCGTTTTTATTGATATCAGTATTTTTGTTGTTGTTATTTTCTGGTTAAAATCTGCACGTATATTCTTCATTGAGCCACCTTTAAGTCATGATCCAAGTGCCTTAAGGTTTACTTGAGGACCGAAATTGTATTTATGTGATATTTATTATCTTGTACATATTGTTATCTTTTATGAAATTCAGTGAGCGAAAATGTATTCTGAATCTGTAATTCATTAATGATTAGAAATCGTCTTTCATACGTTTATCTCATTGTCTCCTTTACAACCTGCATATTACGTTTATAGAACGATGCTGCATATTACTAACAAGCGATAGCAAGTTTTAAAATAATTATTGTGTGGTTTCTAATTGATTAGTAATAACTTCTTCTTTGTCGTGAGTTTTCTGTTCAGAGTAGTCTGTTCCTGTCTTGCAGCCCTCTTCAGACACAGCACGTAGAGGGGGTAATCTTCATCAAACGAAGGGGTCCTGATGATTTTTACTCGACTCGTGCACAGACTCCTCAGTTACAATGTCGGCTCATAGGTCCTATGTCGTTAACATAAGTTACTCATCGGAGGTTTATATTATTTCGTTTTCAGTCCAGTAACGAATAATCTTACAAACGTATTAAACTCAATTTAAATCAAACGCTTTGAATGTTTTAAGGCCTATAAATATGTGCCACTTCTCAACTTTCGCTGTAAAATGGTTATTTTCTGACCTTGATTTATTTTTTTCTCGAATCGATGCTATTTCTTTATAAGTGTTTACAAAAGTAAATGGTTACTTGTAATTGTCTCGCATCTGGTATTCCTGATGAATTATTATTAAGTTTTTATTTCATCTTGTGAACATGTTCACAAATAAGTAAACTCGGGTATGTAAAATTAAGAAATGTTTTGTCTTCTTTGGGTCAGAAAATTTCAAGTTTTGTCTTGTTACGTGTACAGGTCATTTTGTATTTGTCCTCTTATAAATACAATTAATTTTGTATATGTTTTTGTAATGTGTTTTTGTAACATTGTTGGTTATTGAATGAAATGTCTGTTTGAATATGTAAAGTGATCTCATTTTTACTCTACCTAAACATTGCTAAATAAAAACTAAATGTGATAGAGAACGGCAATATTTAAATACGTAATTCTTATTCTCTGCAGAATTTCACCGTTTTTTCACCTGGCTTTTGCGTAAATGTATCGGGAGCTGGCTACGCCGAGTATAGACAGAAAGCGTTTAAAACGAATATGGCATATTTTCAAAAAATAGGGGGTTGACTTTTGAGGGTTAAGATACAACGCTTAGACCTAGAATAAGTGGAAATGGAAGTTTACATATGACCAGTTGTTTATGTTTGGAATATTTGTGAGTTCAAGCCCTTTCAATCTTCATTTCAATGAAAAATATGACATAATACCGTGATATATTCCACTGAGAGAGAGAGAGAAAGAAAAAGAGAGAGAAAGAGAAAGAGAGAGAGAGAGAGAGAGAAAGAGAGAAAGAGAGAGAAGGAGATGCCGAAAGAGAGATAGACAGACAGAGACAAAGAAAAAAAAAGAGGGTGGAGGGTCCAGAGATAAGAGATGCCGACGCTAACATAAACAGAGGTTGGAGACGGTTGTTTGCTGGAGATCGTGTCGAAATTAATGATCTAGTAATTTGTATAAAGGTGATCTGTTCGCTACTTCTTAGCGTAGAATGTAATGATATTCACACCACAATTATCAAATTTTAGAGAGTAAAAATAAGTAGAGGAATCGATAGAAGATTTATAAAACAGAAAAGAAATAACATTCTAAGTAGACGTTGAACGAGGAAACGGGTGAAAACAAGAAGGAACGCGACAGTTTTAGGAATTTAGAGAAGAAGGGAGACAATTGAAAACGCCAGAAAGAAGATAGATAAACATGATAAAAGAAGAGGAAAAAGATAAGGATGAATAAAAATAGACACAGAAAGACAAGAGTAAAGTATACAAAGGGGGTGGGTGGGGGTGATTATTAGACTCGATCAAATGATTACTTCACTCCTTTTCGGCTCTCTGGCCTGACAAATAGCTGCGCTCAGTAGCAGTCGTGTATTTGCTGCTGTTCTAATTACTTTTGGATTATGTTGGAGGACAACATCTTAATGAGCAGAGCTTTTAACGAATAAAATTCGGCCAGGGACGTCGCGAGATTGGGATGTACCCTCCGCCCCCGTCCCCCGCCCACTCTCAATTATTTTGTCAACAAACTTTGTAGATTTAAGGATACATATTAGAAACAGTGTTTGTTGGCAAGTTTAAGTATGAGGACTTTTTTTTTTTTTGAGGGGGGGGGGGGGATGAACCTGCTTTTCTGTAGTTTTTCTCGAAAAATGTGTAATCCGCCACCCCTCCGTCATAAAAATAAGTTCAAGACTCTGCCTCCACCAATAATTATTTTGATGTCAATATGCTCGTATTGCTATATTTCTTAGAGATTGTCAACGATTTTGAGAACCCTGCACCCCCCCCCCCCCCCTTTCCCGAGAGAATCCTGGATCCGCCACTGTAGTTGATAGGAGGTGATTTGGACGAATTCTCTCCTCCTTTCAAGGCATGGAGCTATGGACACTATTGATTTCTACCCGAGCCTGGGCGGCTTGTTCAATGTTAGGATTACGTCATGTACGCTCCCCTTGAGTATTTTATGACGTCATATCGGAATGGCCTTCACCTAGAACATAGCATTATTGATTTTTGGAATGTTAGAACCGTAATGGATTCAAGCGGGCCGGATACTGTATGTTGTTAGCCTTGGCATTAGGCATTCATGACTGAAGAGAGAGACAGAGAGAGAGACAGACAGACAGACAGAGAGATAGAGAGAGACAGACAGAGAGATAGAGAGAGACAGACAGAGAGAGAGACAGACAGACAGACAGACAGAGAGAGGCAGACAGATAGACAGACAGACACAAAGAAGGGGAGGCAGAGAGAGGATTGAGGAAGGGGAGAAGAGGAGATAGAAGGAGGAGAGAAGAGAGAGAGAGAGAGAGAGAGAGAAAGAGAGTTCAGGGAGGGATAGTTTTATTAGTTTAGTTTAGTTTATTAAACTCAATCACTTTTTTTTTTTTCAATGATATTTATTAATGATTCCATGAAATACAAATTATACAATCAACATATTCTCTTTGAATGTTTTAACAAAATGAACAAATATAATACTTTATCATCACTTATCTAATTATCATGCAAAATATTCTTCCTCTGGACTGTAAAATCAAAATAATTAATGTACGTTTCCAATGTTATAACTGAATTGAAATTATTCCATACATGATTATATAAAATTTAAACATATTAGTGTGATCCAAACAAAGTGAACAAATCATAATTTTTCGGAATCTATTATTAAAAAAAAACAACAACAAACAAACGACAAGGACCCCTCCCTACCCACATATGCCCTTACCTACCCATTCCCTCCGAAACTACCACTTCCCAGCTTAACCCGCGTAGACACCTTCCATCCCTCCCACCCACACTTACTTCCCTAAAACCAGACATTCACTCACTCACACACACACACACACACACACACACACCCACACACGCATATGCCTATAGACACACACACACACACTGCTCGCATTCAGGACTACGCAGTGAATGGAGAAGAGCCGTCGCGTCTGTTCTGGGATCGTATCTATTTGGAAAATATACCAAGTGTTTGTTGATGATGATGTTTTTATTTTTGTTTTTGTTTTGTTTTCGTTTTTTTGTTTGTTTGGTGTTTTTTTTTGGGGGGGGGGGGGGTGTGATGAACTTAACATTCTTTCTATGACGTTGGTGCCTATGTAACACTTTTTTTTTAATAAGAGGAAAAACAAACACGCTTAAAACGTAGGGGGCGGAGAGGATAAAACAAAGTTTACGTTGTATTCAGACATTCCCATTTCAGCAAATGCCATCCCGATTTATTTCTTTTAATGGCAATATGATTTTCTTCCTCCCGATATGTGATTAATATTTTCTTTAGTTCTGCCAAAGACGGTGCTGTTGACTGTGACCTTGCCTTATATATCATGAACTTCATTATGAAAATAACCGTATTACACCATTTGATTCTGTGGCAAGTTCCTTCTATACCCACATGTATATCTTGCCAATCTGCATTTCTAAGTTCTTCTATCTCAAAATACTCAATCATATCCTGCCATAAGGATTTAATTTTGGCGCAATCCCAAAATAAGTGTGAATAAGTTTCTGAGCTTTGATTACAAAAGGAACATAAATTATCAACAACAAAACCAAATTTTAAAAGCTGCTCCTTAGTATAAACCGCCCCATGGAGTAATTTGTACTGAAATTCTCTAAGATCTCCTATGAGTGTTGAGATTCTAGGTCTTAGAAAAATATACCTCATACTTTTTTCAGAGAAGTCAAATTTCTGGTGGCCATCTCTGATTTCTAAACAATATGAATTTTGTAGATTGGACACAAAGTGTGAGTAAATTTTCCTGGATTGCACCTCTTTTAAAGTAATAATTTGTCCAAAAATTTTTAAAAATATATTATTATAATCATTCATATCTACTTCGTACCAATTGCTTGAGGTTCCATCATATTTGTTACTTTTCAAAATAGAATCACAAAGGCTCCAGATGTATGCAATATTTGCACTGTTTAAACCCAAACTTTGGAAATGAGTGATTGGTCTTACTGATTCTTTATCAAACAATTGTTCCAAATGGTAAACCTTTCGCCTGTATAGGTCTGCATTAAATGCCATTTTCCCTTTCAATAAGAAGTCTTTGTTATTGAATATGACTGGGTTAATTTTTCCTTCAAAGTTTCTACAGTTGTGTAAATCCTGCCAGGCCTTTAAAATTTCTAAATAAAACAAAGGTGACTTAAGTGATAGTTTTTTTGCATCATAGTTGCAAAGAAAGATACTTCTACCCCCTACTGACCTGAAACTGTAGTCAAAATATACTTTCCAACTCATATTTCGTTCTCCATACAAAAGTCTTTTCAACCACATTACTCTCTGAGTTTTTACAAACAATTCAAAATTAACCATCCTCAAGCCACCATCTTTATAATCCTGATACATTATAGCTCTTTTAATGCGATCTTTGCCCTTCCAGACAAAGTCAAAACAGATTTTTTGAATGTCAGCAAATAGCCATTTCGGGACAACAGATGACGAAGATACATAATTCAATTTGGACAGTGCATATGTTTTAAGTAAATGTATTTTCCCCATGATGGTAAGGTCTCTTTGTTTCCACCATCCCAAAAGTCTTTTGATTTTACTCAATATTTCTTTATAATTGAATTCATCCTTTCTTTTAGTATCTAATGAAAATGTAATCCCTAAAATCTTTACTTCTGTAACCACACTCCCAAATTGGAATTGTCCTACATTCTCTATATTCTTACCAATTAATAAAATCTTTGTTTTATCTATGTTAACCTTTAAGCCACTAATTTCCAAAAAAGCTTGTAACAAGTTTTGTAACGTCCTAATTGACACTTTATCTCGTATGAAAATTGTCATATCGTCAGCATACAATATTTGCTTTACTTCAAAATCACCGAAAGTAATTCCTTTTAAGGTATTTTCCCTTCTCAAGGCATGTGCCAAGATTTCGATAACGACTAGAAACAAATAGGGAGAAAGTGGGTCACCTTGACGAACCCCTCGCTCTATTTTGAAATATCCAGTGGAAAACCCTCCATTCATAACGCAACTACGTATGTCAGTGTAAATTGTTTTTATCCAAGAACAGAAAGAAGGACCAAATCCAAACCATTTTAATACACTAGCTAAAAAAGAATGTGAGACAGAATCAAAAGCTTTCTCAAAATCTACAGCTATTAAATAACAATCCATATTGTGTGTCAAACAATGGAAAATCATATCGTCTATTAAACGTATGGCTTCTCCAATATTCCTGTTTTCCATGTATCCCACCTGATCCATGTGAATTATTTCACTCAAAACTTTTTTCATTCTTTTCGCTAAAACCTTTGAAAGAATTTTGTAATCAACATTTAGGAGTGTAATTGGTCTATAATTTTTTATGTAAAGAGGATCTTTACCATCTTTTTCTATTAATGTAATGACTCCTTGCTTCTGAGATGTTGATAGGTTACCCTTGTCGTAAGCTTCATTTAAGGCTTCAACTAATTGCCCACCTATGTGTAACCAAAACGTGATATAAAATTCTACTGAAAGGCCATCATTACCTGGAGCTTTGTTTGTCTTCATTGTTTTTAAAACCTCATAACATTCATCTTTACTAAGTTTTCCTTCACATGCTTCCCGACTTTCCTCACTTAGCTTTGGGATATTTTTAGAAAAGAAACTTTCATTTAAAACGTCTTCTGTTACATCACTCTTTTTCGAATATAATGTATCATGAAATAACTTAACTATCTTCATAATTTCTTTATTTTCTTTTGTCACAGATTTGTTCTCACCATACAATTCCTGTATTACGGTTTTCTTTTTATTTGATTTTAATAACTGTTCAAAATATTCTTTGTTCTTTTCCCCCTCCTCAAACCAAGCCGCTCGTGACCTAACTTTTAATCCTTCTAATGATCTATCGTATAATTTACTCAACAATTTTTTCTTTTCTTCGAGCTGTTTAGATGTTTCTAAAGGAGTAGCAGTAGTTAATAAATCTTTCTCTTAAGTTCTCAATTCTTTTTCTAATTTTTCAATATTCGTTCTCCTCTCTTTCGCTTTGACTTTCGAGTATTTTCTAGCATATTCACTCATTTTCATTTTAAGAAAATCCCAAAATACTAATTTATCATCAAATTCACCCGCCCAATTCCTCTTAATAATTTATATTTCCGTAATCATTCCGTCCACAAAATCTTTATCTAAGCACAAACTATTATTAAATTTCCAATATGATTTGCCACTGTAATTTTCACTTTTCTTTACGAATTGTAATTCCAGACTAATACCTGAGTGATCAGGAGTAATTGATGTCAATATTTCACAATTCCCCACTAATCTCTCGAGCTGGTCTGGTATGAACCAATAATCTAAACGGGTTTGTACTAAAGGGCTCTTCTGTGTGAAAGTATATTGTTTTCCGTCCGGGTGCTTTTTCCTCCATATGTCTAGCAAATCATATTTCCTAAGAAACAATTCCAAACTGTTTGTAAACTTAGTCTTCGAGGGTATTTTAGGCCCTCTGTAATCCAAAGTATCATTTAAAATTACATTAAAGTCTCCTCCTAAGATGAGTGAATGGTTACAAGAGCAAAGATCTGAGATACTTGCATCTATCTTTTCCAAAAATTCTATTTGTTTCTTTATCCTATCTCTTGTTGGAAAGTAAACATTACATAATAACAACTGGGAATCAAATATACTCCCTTTAAGAAAAATGTAACGCCCTTCATCATCTACTTCTACTTGGTCGCATACCCTCCTGGGGTATGCGAGTACACACACACACACACACACACACACACACACACACACACAAAATGATTACACTTT
>CM046848.1:34655066-34662464 GCA_025618425.1 Heliocidaris tuberculata
CGAAAAATAGACAAGCATGAGCGAATTCTCAAGATTGTTTGATTTGGATTTGATATTAAGGAAGCTTGACTCTACAGTAATATCATTAAACGATGTTGTTGTTGTCACAATGCATATTTACTGTAATCCGAAGCATTATACGTCTTTAGATACAGAGAAATTCAGAAGCATAAATATAATAGGATAAGACAAAAACAATAAAGGAATATAAAATTGCATTTGCAAAAATATCGGTATATGGGTATGATGCTCTCCACAACAATCACTGACAATGCAGCATGTCGTATTTTTACCGTCTGAAAGTAGCTCATCAAGAATCATATCAATGTCTTACTTAGTGAATAATTTTCATGCGCAAAGAAAAAGGATAAAATGCATTCTTACTCCTTTTCTCTTTTAAAGAGTCAATCAAACACATTAGTGATGATAAAATGATAGAGAATATTCATAGAGCGCAAAATAATCAAAAGTATTCTATATATGCTGCAGAATTAATACATGTCTTGTTAATCCTCATCTGTTTCAAGCACGGCATAAAGATACAACTTTGGATCAATGTATAAGCGCCTTGCGAAAGGACTGTAAAAAAAAAAAAGGGACAATGAACATAATTATGAATGTCTTGGAAAAGCATCTTGTTAAGATTTATCATGACATTGACAGTGTACCTTTAACGATGATAGTAATCTACTCATTTTGGCTGCATTGTCCCACATTGCGGTGCCACATAGACAGTCATCAGTACCTCCCACTGATTATCTGTTGTGATGCAATTTTGGGATTTGGGATCTATTTTAGGATCGTTTGATCTATTTCAGGAAAGGTTAAACTAATCCTGGATGTCGTTACTTTCTTCTGTCCTGATAATGATTACAATTTAACATTCAAGTACGAGATATAGTCCCCAACACATGTTAGTCTATTATTTTGCTATTCCATATCTTTACAGCATTCTTCATGTGGATTTTAAGGATAATTCTGTGCTTGAAGTTTTTGCCAGCGTAGTGCACCCATTTTGTCCGTCTTAACCCTTTCAAGACAATTGACCACATTTTGTGGTTTGGCTCAATAACTTTTGATTCAGAGCTCTAAAAAATATACAAGATGCACGAGTAGAAAGAGCGAAAATTTCTGCATACACTATGTCCATTTCTGTTGCATGACCATATTGCGTTTGATCCAGGAACTTCAAAAACGAGAATAAGCTTTAAAATCCTTAAATTGGCAACACATTTTGATGTTCAAAATCATTGTTTTTTATCAAAATTGGCAATTTTTTCAAATTTTCAACAAAATTTTTAACCACGTATATCGTATAACATCACACATTATTAGAACCATGTAGCACTAAAAGAAAAATATTATTGTTGCCAATTTGAAGAACAAAATGTGATCAATTTAGCCCTTAAATAATTCCTGTCCTGAAAGGGTTAACTGACAGAATAGGTGTTGAACGTTAAAGGGGGTACCCAATGCTGAAACAATGTTAGTTCATTTAAAAGATCATGATTTTATTAGCAGAAAATCATCTGCCTTAAGTTTTTTTAAAAATTCGTGTTGCCAGAAAAATCCCCGAAATATGGTAAGACTTCAGGATATTTTGGCCCCTCAGCTGTGTCCCAATTTCAGCTAGGTAACCACAATGACGTCAAAGTGGTTACCCAGGTTCGCGTATAGCAGATGTGTTGCGCGCTAGACTGTACAAAATGCATTACACCTTGCGCGCATTTTGCTATAATTGCGCGACAAGGTAACCACTTTGACGTCATTGTGGTTACCTAGCTGAAATTGGGACACAGCTGAGGGGCCAAAATATCCTGAAATCTTACCATATTTCGGGGATTTTCTGGCAACACGAATTAAAAAAAAAAAATTAAGGCAGATGATTTTCTTCTAATAAAATCATGATCTTTTAAATGAACTAACATTGTTTCAGCATTGGGTACCCCCTTTAAGAAGCGTAGAGACCGGGAAGAGGGGTTCCTTAAAAATCAATGAGATGGATTCTTACGATCGGGCAATTAATCGTAATCACTGTGGATACAGAGAAAATAATTCATATGAAATGTATTTTTCCATGAAATCTACTATTGTTACCACCGCAATTAAATTTTCTGCAGGTAGCTAGCTATGTTTCACTAACTATAAAACAAACTAATTGTACTTATAAAAATGTTTGACGTCAGTTCGTAACTTCGTTACAACTTTTTTGAAGCTCTATTTCTCTTACGAAATGGTCAAGTAATTTTCTACTCTCTCCTATTCATAATCGGTAGACTTACTTCGTTACGAGTGGCTAGTATACAAATATAATTGCTTCACATCTTCTCAACCAGAACGTCTGATATAATTGCCAGGAAAAGTAATTACATCTTTGTTTAATTCTCAGCTCTAAAGCCGTCAAATTTATTCATGGTCTGATAGTCGAACTCAAGTGTCGGAAGGGAACAATGCCATGCAAGCCACTCATCGCCTATTCAAGGAAGAACATTTTAGATGTTCAAATGTGATTAAAAGAGACGGCAGATGTCCCGAACTTAGGGAAATATAATTTTAAGACATATAAGTGTAAAAAGTAAAAAAAAAAAAGAAAAAAAAAAAGAAAAGAAGCTATTAGTAAAAAGGGGGAAAGGTGGATGGACAAGTATATACCGTACTATATAGCTATGGTGCTTGACAAAGCTCTCGAAGTATGACATTTCATCCTTAAACAATATCATAATTCAAACCCTAAAATTAATGTTTCCGTGTTATCATTTCTCATCCGTTGACGTCTTATTCCTTTTTGTTTTCGTAAAGGATAAGGAGAACTAATCTTCAAGACAATGAAGTGAAAATAAGGATCTCTGACATGCCCTTTAAATCTAGGCCACGCCAGCAAAGCTATAACCAAACCATCTTCAGTTCTTTCACGCTTGACCGGTGGTGTCCAAACGTATCTGCAGAACCTTAACTTTGTTTTAGGCAAGGGGATGTCCAATTTATTTGTGTCTAGAAATACACTCGTAATTAACTAGTTATTATAGTTATTCTCATCAGTGCTATCCTTCATCTTCACTGTTATCCTTTTATACAAAACCAGTTTCTCCTCGTTTTCATCCATAACATAATCGTAAATTATGATAATCTAGTAATACAGATTTCATCTTTTAACGTTAACCCATCTGAAAAAGATGGAATAGATCATTGCTATTTCACGGTCTATTTGTGTTTGATAAGAAGACAGAGGGAGGAGACAGGGGGATTTGGGGTGGAGGAGGACAGAGAGAAGGAAGTAGAGAAAGAGATACATAGACAGACGGCAGGACAGAGGGGGGGGGGGGGGGGTGGAGAGATAATGCGAGGTAATGCAAAGAATAGAAAGATAGAAAGATTGAGAAACGGGAAGAGGGTGGCAGAGAGAGCGAGAGAGGAATAGACAGACCTGACATACAAAGGGAGGAGACACTGAAATAAGGGCAAAAGTAGAGAGAAACAGAGAGAAAAACGAATCAAAGAGAGAGAGAGAGGGGGGGGGGGCAGACAGAGAGAAAAAACATAGAAAGAAAGGAGTGAGACACACTAACTTGTATCAATAATATTGTGTCAGATTTTTTTTTTCTATCAAAACAAATTAATGAAGTCAAAAATATGTAAACATGTTTTCTGAAAAGCGTTTGAGGAGCTTCATTACATTACTTAAGCACAAAATGAATTAAACATAGATGCTACAGAAACTCACGATCTATAAATATCTGATATGTCAATACTTGTAACCAACCTCTGTGTAAGATAAGCAATCGTTCCTCCAAAATATATATATGCAGATTGCCTGTTATAAAATTGACTTCTGATTTATTTCTTCTCAGATTCTACTGGTATTTTTATGTCCAATATATAATTTTCCTTTTTGCATACTAAAATAGGGCAATATCCGGCAGGATATTGGACATGAAATTCTGTATGAACATTTCGGATGCGTAGACAGACGACCAAGAAATATTGGTGGTGTTTTATGGATTGATTGACTGTGACATTGGCGCGAAGTTGGCGCCATTTATATCCAATCAATGATAGCATTCACTGTCCATATCGAAACAGACCTTGATAGATCTGACATGAAGGAATGAATGAATGAATGAGCAATTGAATGAATATATATTTTTTTGGTTTATTTGTTTACCAAGGCTGTTTTTATATTATTAGTGACAGTGATTGCACGATACGTGTTGCAAATTTAGTATTCCTGATAATCATTTCATCCGTTGTTGATATTTTTGTTAAGTTGTTTAGGATTATCTAAATGGTCAAGTCCATGTCATGTATGATGTCTGTTTACTCCTCGCCCCTTTCTTTCATTACATTTATTCCCTTCAAAATCTCTCTCTTCCTGTCCCCCCCCCCCTCTCTCTCTATCTCTTCTTCGTTCTTTTATTCTCATTCTCTCTGTCTCTCTATCTCTCTTTCTCTCTTTCTCTTTGTGTTCTCTTACTCTCCCTGTCTCTGCCTGTCTTTCTCCCTCTCTCTACATCTCATTTTTTCCCCATGCATTATCATTTTCTCTCTTTGTCTGTGTCTCTCCTTTTCTTTCTCTCTCTTTCCATCATTACATAATACACGTATTTCCAAATATATTATCAATTTACAAGCGGACTTTTTATCGATCTCACTGATGCTTTATACATAGTGATCACGTGACCTACTGACTGCGAATAGATGTGGCGCCATTTTCTTCGTACTACTATCGCTACGTAAAATTGCGAATAAAAATCAATTGTCACTTTATTTGTCTTCACTTATCTAGTAGTAGCAGGTGATATTCGGAGAGTGAAACAAGCAAGTGACATTGAACCTTTTTTTCATGTTTGAAGCAGCGTTTTTCTCTGAATCTCACTAAGATCGCCGGCCAAAAACAGCCTTAAAATGTCACTTGATCAAAGTGATAAAGATGCTATATTGGTTTAGAATCCTGTATTTCCAATTAAAGCTTTAGCTTTGCCGAGTTTCGGAAATCAAGCTGTATTTCGAAAGAAACTCTCTCAAGTTAACCTAGATATTTCATCATATGCACTTTCAGGAAATTAATAATAGATATAGCGTGGCTATACGAACATGTACGTACATGTACGTAAATGCTCTGAAGTTTTGGCAAACCCAACTTGTAAGTTTATACGCAACTGTGCAATATTTATCATTTGGGGTAAAGGATTATCATAGTGGATAAAAGATATATAGCCTATATGGGTATTATAATTTATGCATCGTTGTTAGGATGCATGTTAATCCTCATGTTGGAACTCTTTAGAGCCAGAAGGGCGTTAACTCTATACTTTAAACACAGAGTTAACGCCCTTCTGGATCTCAGCAGATGGTATGTACTTATATAGATTATAGAATGGGTTGTTGGATCAAAAAGCCAAATGTTTAATAAAAAAAAAAAAAAAACCTCACACGAAAACTCGCTAAAAACTTCACAAACTCTCTCTGATAGGAAAAAGGCATTTGTATGATAAGGTCTGTCTGTCCTGATATCCTAGCTTTCTTAGACGTATTAGATTAGCTAGAGATTTTTTATCGAATACTTTCGGCATATTTTCTCTCTATATGTTTCTTTGTGGAGTTTCTTTGAGAATTTCGTCTGTAGTCATTTACATGACTCCAGACTCGAGCCTTTAGAGTTTCGGCGAGGTCAGAAAGAGGATTTTGGCGGATCCGATTCATTTCAAGGCGCACCTCCGGATGCTATGGATCGATTGTGTGAGCTTTGAAAGCAAGGGCCGATAATAAGTATTCTATCGATTAGACGCGTTCACAAAATAATATACTGAAAGAGAAGGTTGAATACTGTTTTACGTTACTTTAAGTACCCTCATGCAATTATGTTGTCATATTCGAAATATGACGAGAAATGGTTGTGCGACACATGACAGCACAACTTGTATTCCGATCTATCGGTTTCTCTGCATGTATATGCATCATAATACGTGAAACTTAAACTGGTTTTTTTATTCAGAATTTCTCCTGAAAGGGGGAAGGGATGATATTTTCCTTGAATTGGAACGATATAAAAGCATGCAACCAGGAGGCGATCATTTTCAAGTGTTATGTGAGAGTGGGGTTTGGCGTGGATGGATACGTTGAATGATATCCTCTCACACATCCAAGATGCAAGTCAGCCGTCGAGTGGTATAGATAAACATGTGGAAGTCTGTATCCGGACAACTAACACCGGACAACTACATCCGGACAACTCTACGGATAACTACTTCAATTGGAAACTACCCTCATAGTGATTACCTATACTTGTGAATAATACTCACTCCCCTGGGGCGGATCATATACATTCATAACCGTATGGGGAAGGTAAAGATGAAATCCAAGCAGAAAAAGAGAAATTGGTGTAGACAAGTAGACATGGAGTGAGAGAGAGGAAACAAAGAGAGAGGGGGGGGGGGTGGTATAGAGGAAAGAGAGTGAGAAAGATGGGAGAGAGAGAGAGAGAGAGAGGGAGGAAAGAGAGAGAGAGGAAAGAGAGAAAGAGAGAGATGAGAGTAGACAGATAGGGGGGGGGGGGAGGTGGAGGCGAGCAAACGAACACATAATTGAGATGAGAGCGAGATTCTCCAATAAACTATATAGACCCTCGACAAGAGTGGACTATATGCTGGTGTGAATGACGTCCTGGGGAAGGAGTTAGTGTTATATGCCTTCACGTCGTGCACGAAATTTACATCGACACTCGACCACGATCGTGTTGTGAAGTGTTTAAAGAGCATACTTCCTGATTCACGACAGAGATAATTGCTATTCTATCCCATCGGGCAAACAACCAAGCTTGTAATAAGTGATGAGTCAAGTGGTAAGAATCCACCTCCCTTACACTGTTTTCGCCTAACCTCTTGGGCAAAATAAAACTACCCTCAGAATGAGCTAGAAAGGGTCTTCCAAACAAATATAACCTAACTTAACTGCCCTCTTCAAGTTAAATGCTTAAAGCGCGCCAGTCATTTGACAGCTCTTTGCATCACTATTGTCATCATGTAACTGTAAAGGTAGAAGCCTTTTTTTTTTTCTTCTACATTTTAAAATTAAAAATTTTTCCCTTGAGGCTCAGCATCCCCCTCCCCCCCTCCCAACCGCTTTTATCATGTTTAAATCCTGGTGCCTCTACTGTAAACACACATTTCACACATCTTTATGAATACCGCCAACATACCCTTGAGCTTGTCGAGTTTGAACCCATAGAAAGATCTACGCTCGAGACTTGCCCTCTCGTGACGCCATTCTTACAAATGATGTTTACCATCCGGGCATCTGCAAATAAGACCTCCTAAGCCTTATTGGAGATACCTCTAATTTTGCAGCTGCCGCGAAAAAGAATCGATCTCAATTTCGTGGAATCGAATTCAAATGACCGGT
>CM046848.1:34662964-34682964 GCA_025618425.1 Heliocidaris tuberculata
TTAATATGAGATTCTGGAATCATGAAAATCATGACAAACTGATCGAATCTAAAATCGCAAACATTGAAGACCACTGCGCATAGATATGGGCATACTGGTCTCCTCATAGGGTCTACCTACCCCTCCCCCCCCCCCCCCACACACACACATGACAACAAGATTATATAATTGTATACTATTTATAGTAATGTTTGAAATGTGAAAGCTCTTCAAGGTCAGCCTTTTCGATTTTACCTTGTTACTAGATATTCTTTCACTTGGGAATAGAATTAACAAAAATACTCGCTAATTAGTTTCCCCTTTGCCAGAGCTCAACTACCTCTTTAAGAAGATGTCTGGGGTGAAACGGTAGGCGATGGGTCAAGCTTCAAGGTCACCTGACATCAATCCATCTTGCCTATTCTTCTTGAGAAATTCTTGTGTCATCTTTGTATCCATCGCGGATGGGTCTGGGAAGGTAGGTCACCGGCTTGTCAGGCCTGATCAGCGTCTTCAAGATCGGGCTCCTCTTAACGGATTTCACAGCTTGTCACCTTCACGATGGATGAGATAGTTACATAGGAGAAGGAGGGGAGAGGAGAGGAGGGGAGGATGTTATGGTGTGGCGCCTCCCCCATACTTTCAAAATAATTCTGACCCCAAATTTACAATTTTAGAGTTCTGTCGGCAAATTGCTCCCCCCCCCCCCCATGATGACCCTTTTTTGGAGGGGGTGGCTTATTAGTATTTTCCGACTTTCTTGTCAGCAAAGTTAGTCCGACCCCATTCAAAATAGCCTTGTAACGCCCCTGGAGTTGGTGCCACCCCATCAAGCTGGCAATAAGTGGTTATAGGACTTCAGATGTTTCTCTCTCTTTGATGTTCTTTTCTGTCACTAACATTGACTCTTTTTTCCCCCATCTGGACAAGAGATGATTTCGATGAAATGGAATTGAAGTAATTTGTTGCTTCTAGGCCTCACATCTGTGGTTGGCCATACATATATTTGAATACGATTGGCGCCCTATAGGCCTACTACACAATAGTAGTATTTTCTATTTGCTTGTAGTATAGAATTCTCTTATCGAGGCCCACAACACACACACACAATGTCAAGCTATAATAAGATGCGATAAAAGTCAAATCAGTTAAACACTAAAGATATGACATGGATCAGCTAAATGAATAAATTGTAAGATCAAAGAAAAACATATTGTAATAAGAGCATTTTGATAATGTATCAATAATAAACGTCAAGATGGCGTTTCAAATAGACACCCTTAGTTTATTACATGCTATATGTCTATCCATTGTTAGCGTTGTGATAATAACTGCATGTGCCATTGATCTTCAATTTGTCATTTCTGTTTCCTCAAACTCTGATAGTTTTCAGAATGTGTCTTTTTCTTTTTATAGCCCGTTCGAAGTCGTAATAAGAAGCCATCAACGACGCTTATATTTTTATATATCAGTGTATATAGAGGGGCCAATAAATGGGGCAAAATAAACTGTGAGAGGGGAACAGGGGCGATTATAGTGAGATACAGAGAGAGAGAGAGAGAGAGAGGGGAGAGAGAGAGAGAGAGAGAGAGAGGGGAGAGAGAGAGAGAGAGAGAATGGGAAATGGGGAGAGAGAAAGGGGATGATAAAACACTTGAATATGCGAATAGAAATATTTGCTTGTTGGCATGCTTTCCAGATTTGTCGTATAATTTGTTTTGACACAAACAAATTGGCATCAAACTTCGACGTGACACCACATAAAAGGCACGGGACTACAGTGACAAAAATGTGTATAGTGGACATGGAGGCATACCTTTAATATAAACTTTAACTATCTATCACAACCAATGATCCTAGCAAGGCGTAATCAGACCATTAAATTACCAGTGTAAGGCTGCGAGAGGCAGGGGTTGATGCAGAGATAATAATCAAAATATATATTCGTATTCAATATTCCGTCTTGTGAACAAAAGCATGAAAAGTGTCAAATAAGATTTATATTATACGTGCTTATAATGGCACCTACTTTAAGGTCAAAATTAGAAATAGAGAAATAATTAGTTTTATAGTAGTAGCTTTAGATACAGACACCCTGAAGCATCTGATGATCTGAGTAAGTGTATGATTTTGACTTAATGTTTATTCTTACGTTTTATTCTGATAAGTGCAAGAGGAAAAGTTTCATTGTGTTTTTTTTTTTATAACTTGATGAGAGATTTATTAGCTTTTATTTTAATCTATGAATACATAATACAGTTTAGGATTTTTTTTAAATGTAATAATATCCGTTTCCGCTCCTCCTTTTTTTCGGGGGGGGGGGGGTTGGGGTAAAGATTGTAAGTTAGAATAGGATTATTGTGAGATGATACTTTTGATGTCCATCATGTAATGTGGTGTCAACTGGTATTCTAAGCAAGCACCATCATTCCATTTCCTTGGGGGATCTGAAGGTGATTTAAGAGGGTGATCTATTTAGTAAAGTTATCGATAATGAATGTAAATGAAAAGTAATTGTGATTGATGTAATGTGGCCTCAGACATGGGTGATTAAATGATATACCCAATCATGCCAATGTCAGTGGCGTATTCAGACATTGATGAAAGATGGTGGGGGAGGGGGCAAACTGCACCCCGGTTTGTTGTGCTTCGAGTGCAGGAGCTCCAAGATATGATCTCCCTGCGCCACCTCGGTCCTTTGCTGAATACGCCACAGCATGTTGATAGATTCACTGCATGTAAATTCACAACGCCTGCAATGATATTATCCAATAGCTCCACAGTAGTTTCTCCAATGGAATTCACCTTGTCATTGGTGCTATACACGTTATTGGGTCATTTTCAAGTTATAGTTTCAGGAGGTTTTTGTAGGTATAAAAGAGGTGGAGATAGAAGGGGGAGGGAATCCGACAACCCCACCCCCTCATGACGCCCCTCCTTGATTCCTTATCTCTAATCGGTTACATCTCATGAAAAATGGGACAAAATGCCATACCGAGTATTTGTTTATGACCGAAATATCAGCTTTGATGGACCGACATGCAAGTCGGTCTTATCATTATGCGGAGCAAACATTATTAAGATCTCATTCAAAGAATGAAGCGAAGAAGAACCGTCAAAATATAATCATTGGTTTCAATCTGGTAAATATTGACTCACTCCAGTTCCACATTTTTCCACAACATTTTGAATGGTAGGCGAATATCAAGTTTTCCATGTAAAGAAATAAGGATGATCCTCAAGATAACAATTATTGCGTGCATGCTGAGGAATGAAATATAGATTTTGATAATAAAGAAAACAGATTTGAATCAGTACATATCCAAAGGGGTATAATAACACATATATCAACATTCAGTAGAAAGCAGTACTTAGTTTTCGCACTGAGAATAAATTATAGATATTGATTTATTGAAAATTTCATATTGTTAGGTTTAGTTCTTCCTTCTTTTTTTTTTTTTCATTCAAAATTAGGCCTCCATTCAAGTCAAATTGAGGGTTTCACGTGATCGTGAAAACTGTAGGTTTTTTTTTTGTTTTTGTTTTTTTGACAAGACCAGAAATACTGGATATTCATTTTTATGCACTATTGATGTGATAATTGTTCATTTATGCATTAACCATGCGAGCGGCTTGAATAATGTATTATTCATTTATGCAGCAGCGGTGCATTCCATGATATGCAGGTGGAAGCATTCTTTCTATAAGAGGAAACAAAAGCACATGGAGCAATTCTCCATAGAATGCAGGACCTCCTCATAATTATTTAACAATTACGTTGTCACTTGGCATGCCGTGGGCCATAATTATAACTACGAACTAGTCTATAAACCTGTGATATCAAAATATTTTAGAAGTGCTCTTCGCTCTAGAGACCAGCAAATATTGCCTATCACTAAAACGATTTTGGTACAATCCCCAGTGGTCTTTTTTTTCAATATCTGAACACTGTTTTCCCTTTGCCGATTTTCATTCTTACAGAGCCCGATTATACACCAACATCCATGTACATCGAGACAACACCACTCAGTCCATCGTCAGACAAGCCCGCCAAACTGGCGGGAAGACGAGGAGGTAGAAATTGGCAACTCGTCCCGTCGTCTGCTCACGCCACGGCGCCTTGTCCCGAAGGCAGGGAATGTCGGGCGAAGAATCATCTCAGTAGCGAGTCGAGGCCTCGTGGATTGGCCGGTCCCATTCCGACAGAACCCGATGTCCACAATCTGATTAGGGTAAGTAGGCTTGGTCATTGTACGGAGTCCATTCTATACAAAGATAATAATAGGAGGAAGAGATATGGACAGAGGTTTGAAGAAGATAAAATGAGAGAAATTTTAGTCTGTAAGAAGAAACTGAGCATTATTTTGTTGTGGAACGAGAGAAATAAAAAGTTACTTTTTAGAACATTGTCATATAAAGAGCAGGTATTTTGTAAATAACTCTTAATAAAGTTATCCATTCGTTTCTCTGAGTATTAATTGTATATGTATCTGGAAAATAAAAACAAACAAATCTACATAGAAAATTTGAAGGGTTTTGTTAAATATCATCAAGATAATATTTGCACATTAGCATATTAATTTACTTTTCAAAATAATAATACTTATAATCGAGACCCTATCTGGGATGACTTTAATACAACATACTTAATAGTAAATGATATTATCCAGAATATATCGAACTGTTTGAATCGTACTATTTGAAAATATATATATTTGTTGCTTATCATTAAGGAATATATAATATATTTCCTAGGGAAAAATTATTTTAAATGTGTCGGTATGTTACTGTGTATCTTTAATTCTCGCAACGCCCTCCCTCTCTTTTCCGCCACGGTGCCTGGTAATTGATTAGAACTAGGGTCAAGTTAGGAGGGAGTGGGCATGCCTGGGGGGAAAGCGCAGATGAGTGATCCCATTTTATTGGTAAACAGATGCCTCGCAATATGAAATCGGGAGAAAGAGATCTCAGTGTGGTAGCAAATATTCTCTCTTTCCGCACGGGCTGAGTCGAGCATAATGTATTTATTACACTGAATAAATATCCTGAACTACAGGGGGAAAAAGTTCAGCGTTATGTGTGGTTTTACTTTGGATGAACTTGAAATCGGGCTGTCAGAGAAATGCGCAAAATTATCAATTTGATAGATTTATTGTAAAATGTCGGATGCTTCTATGGTACAATTGCTCAAATATTATTTTCCAGATACACACGACACATTATTTGTATTCCACATGTAGTTGGCGAAATGAATGGCGATGAAAAATATCGAAGTGAAATACGATTGATCATTCAAATGAAAATATAGGATTATACTTTGATGTACGCGGGCTCATTCCATGCATTCATGCATTCATATCTAACTTATTTTATAATGATAATACATTTCAATCATCTTCGTAACGGCTCTCATTTTCCGTTTTCGTGCAGTCGAAGCATGATGATTTGGAGGAGGCAGACAGACTCTCAGTATCATACGGTGGACCATGTACCAGCCAGCCATGTAGACATGGAGGAACATGCTTGGTAGGGTCCTTATTTTTCTCATCTTTAGCCCAATCTGTCGTTTCTGTTTTGAGATAATATATACTGAGATGACTTTTTGAAATCTTAAATCATAAATAATGCTCTTGAATAAAGCGAAACAAGAATGAAATAAAATGCATCATAATTATGCTTTAGATAAGACTTTGGGAATTTTACAATTTACAATTTATTACATAAAAAAACAAGAGTAAAGTACGATGTCTAATAATTATTTTTGTAAAACTCTATAGGATTTGACATTGTAATGTAACAGTTATACGCTACAGTATTTGCATGTGGGTTTTGTCTACCAATATATATATATATTGAATCATGGCATTGAAATTATTATTTTTTTAAATTCTATACTATATATATCATTACAAATTAATGTTAAGTAATGCAATGTGTGTTAACGTACATGGTCCTTTGAATAATAATATATACTAATCTTCTTCTTTTTTTCTTTTTTTTTCCATTCTCAGAATCTTCCACGTGGTTTCAGCTGTTTGTGTACAGACGAATGGACGGGGCATACCTGTTCAGACAGAGTCAGCAACTGCGAGAGCAACCCTTGCAGACACGATGGATCCTGTGTGTCTACCAACTATGGCTACAGGTGTCTCTGTAGGTCAGGCTACAGTGGGATCAACTGCGAGAGGGGTCACAGATGGTGTGATAGCGAACCTTGCCTGAACAGCGCCATGTGCATTGATGGACTCAATGGGTATACCTGCATCTGCCCTATCGGGTTTCGCGGAACCCGATGCCAGATCAACGTCGATGAATGCGCAATGTATCCTCCGAAGTGCAACAACGGCGGGACATGCGTGGACCTCGTTGCGGATTACGCCTGTATCTGTCGAGACGGGTTCTTCGGAAAATCCTGCGAACATGACGTAGACGACTGCAGGAGTGATCCCTGCGGGAGTGGAGGATTATGTCTGGATAGACCTGGAGGGTATGAATGCGTCTGTCCACAAGGTTATACCGGAGCTAACTGCGAAAGATTGGATGTTTACCCGTGCAGGAGTTCCCCGTGTTCCAACGGCGGAAAATGTATAGACCATGGCCATAACAATTTTACGTGTAAATGCAAGAGTGGCTTCGAAGGGCCACACTGCGAGACAGAGATCAACGAGTGCCTTAGAGGTTCCAAAAAGCAGAAATGCAAGAATGGTGGCACATGCATAGATCTGATAGATGACTTTGAGTGCGTGTGTTTGCCAGGGTACTCTGGCAAACGTTGCCAAAAGAAACTCAAACCTTGTCAGTCGGCGCCATGTCAGTTTGGAACTTGCCAAGAGAACGCGAACGGGGAGGGTTATGTTTGTGACTGTTTTCTCGGTTTTTCAGGTAGGAACTGTGAACTTCGAATTGATCATTGCACTATCCAGCCTTGTATGAACAACGCCAGGTGCCTGAGTACAGCCGAAGGATTCTTTTGTGTATGCCCTCTTGGCTTTACTGGAAGGCACTGCGAGAACACCATGAACTTCTGCACACCGGATCCCTGTCAGAATGGCGCTATCTGCTTAAACACGGGTCTTGATTTTGTTTGCCACTGCCCCAAGGGTTACACAGGTAAAGCATGCAACATGGAAGTTCGGGAGTGTCTTTCTCAGCCCTGCAAGAATGGTGGAGAATGTGTAGACCTGATAGGTGCGTACACATGCAATTGCCTCGTCGGGTATACTGGCATGCAATGTGAGATCACGGTGGACGAATGCGAAACAAACCCGTGCCTAAACGACGGCGTATGCATTGATGGGATCGGAACGTTCTACTGCGCTTGTACCGCAGGGTATCACGGAATCATCTGCGAACACAACATTGACGAGTGCTGGGCAGGGCCTTGTCAAAACAATGGCATTTGCACAGACCTTATAGATGACTTCCAATGTGCCTGTTCTCCCGGATACATGGGTAAAACCTGCCATCTGAACATCAATGAATGCGTGTCAGAACCATGTCAGCACGGAGGTTTATGTATTGATAACATTTCTAAATATAGATGCGAATGTCTTCCAGGATACGTTGGCGTGAACTGCGAAATGAACATAAACGAATGTGAGAGCAGACCCTGCATAAACGGTGCCACTTGCGTTGACAACGTCAACAGCTATCAGTGTTTCTGCCGCGATGGTTTCACAGGCTACAACTGCGAGGATGAAATCAACGACTGCATCGGAGTGCACTGTCAAAATGGTGGAACATGCATTGATGGCGTGAATTCCTTCCGGTGTGAGTGCATGCCGGGATATGTTGGTGCAACCTGTGGAAGCGAAACGGATGAATGTGCCGGTAATCCATGTCTCCATGACGGGTTTTGCATTGACATGGTCAACAGTCACAGGTGTCTCTGCGAGGCGGGTTACACCGGGACTAACTGTGAGGTCAACATAGATGAATGTCAGAACAACCCGTGCGGGAACAACGGCACTTGCCTAGATGGGATCAATGAATTTAACTGCACCTGTAAACCAGGTTAGTCCTTATCTCTAACAATTTTGAAGGAAATATCTCTTTTTTTCAGATATTGTAGACATACAAATCGCACAAAGAATATTTTGTCAGAAATAATGATTTCAATTTCGTTAGTTTCAAGAATATATATGTTTTCTCGCATTTGCATTCAGTCTGTCCTTCCCCACTTTGTTATTTGCATAACCTTGGGCAGGTAGCATGTTTTATCACCAATATTGATTGGATTGCTTATATCGGAATGCGACCCCACATTTAGATAAGATAATAAATGGATTTTATTAAATCTTCATGTATGGCAGTTTTACAACTGAAGTAAACCTGAATTACAATCAAAACATACCTACGAACATTAAAATAATAACATGAGAAATCAGTTACATGAAATTACACTGAACAAATATTGACACAAAGAGAGAGAAAAAAAGGCATGACCCGGCAAGAGCACTTTATATAACTTTTGATTAACAACATTTAACATATCTATCTATCTTTAAAGAGTCTTAAAACTGTCAAACCCATCAAAACAACTTTAATCCCATGCTGGCACTAATCTGTTTGTACTGCTCGAAATACCAGGAGAGAAAGCATTATACTCCAGTCCCTTGAAACCCATGAATGCGTTGTATTGCACACACAGAGAGAAAATGTATTTCATTCTAATGTTCAGTAACCTGAAAATCTGTTCGTATAACTCATACCAATAAGAAGATAAATATTCTTCAGTCCAACGTGTTTGTAAAAAAAACCCGTAAATGCACCAAAAGTTGCATTCTAGAATTAACATAGGATTACACACTACAAACTTCAAAATTTAAAGTATGGATATTCAATAGCAAAAACATAAAATCATGCTGAAACCGTTGTTAAATTTGTCACATGGTGCAAAATTATGCATTAAAAGGAAGCCACTTGTCGCAGTTAACTTCTATACTCAGTTCATAGCCCATATTCATTCAGCAGTCTATTAGAATATGGAATAAATATAAATCATAAATATAAATCATCATTGCAAAGGAGATTCTTTATAAACGACAATACTCCGAAATATGGGTTAACCATTGTTTGTCAATTTAGAATGATTTAGCTAGACAGATATTTATGTCCATGTAATCATTGTTGTTTCCTTTTGATCATATTCAGGTTTCACTGGAGCCAGGTGTGAGTTTGATATAGACGAATGTGCTAGCATGCCTTGTCTTCATGATGGAAAATGCTATGACCTGATTGACGGCTTCATGTGTCATTGTCAAAGTGGTACAGAGGGCGCTGTGTGTGAACAACTCGTAAATTCCTGCATCTCTGATCCTTGTCATCACGACGGTGTATGTCGCAGTCAGGAGAATGGAGTCGATTTCTTGTGCACTTGTCCAATAGGCTACGAAGGACCCCGGTGCGAGACGGAAATCAACGAGTGTCTCAGCATGCCATGCCAATATGGTGGAAAATGTGTGGATGCCGTAGGCATGTACCATTGCGTCTGTCCTCCAGGTCACATCGGAACGAACTGTGAAATCGACTTAGACGAATGTGCCCAGAATCCATGTCTCCATCCTTTGGCAGTTTGTCAAGATTTGGTCAATGATTTCTTCTGTCTCTGTCCGCGTGGATTTGAAGGACGGTTTTGCGATTATGAAATTAACGAATGTTTTTCGAGTCCTTGTGCTAACAATGGAACATGCCTGGATCAAACAGACTCTTTTCGGTGCCTTTGCTCCTCAGGATTCACAGGTAATACTTGCGAAGTTGATATCTATGAGTGCGTTAGTTCACCCTGTCAGAACGGTGCCTCTTGTGTAGATCTTATTAACGGATTCTATTGCGAATGTAACGAAGGATTTACTGGATATCTTTGCGAGGAAAATGTAGATGAATGCAGCAGTTCACCTTGCCTAAATGGTGGGAGTTGTGTAGACGATGTTAACTCGTTCAAGTGCCTTTGTGATGTCGGGTATGCAGGTATTTTGTGCCAGGATGACATCAATGAATGCCTGTCAGATCCGTGTCGAAATGGAGCGTCTTGTATTGATCACGTGGCAGGATTCCAGTGCGAATGTGCTGCAGGTTTTCAAGGAGATCAATGCAACATGAACACGAATGAGTGTGCCAGTTCACCATGTGGTGAAGGCGGGACATGCCTTGATTTATTAAACACCTATATGTGCTTGTGTCCGGCGATGCGTACTGGCAAGAACTGCGAGCAGTGGATCGATGCCTGCACAAGCAATCCGTGCAACCTTGGCTCCACTTGCATCTCATACGAGGGAACCTTCTTCTGTGACTGTGCTCCAGGATTCGCAGGAAGGACATGTGATCAGAACATCGATGAGTGCGCATCAGATCCTTGCTACTACGGAGACTGTATCGATGGCGTGGACTCGTATAAGTGTCAGTGTGGGATGGGATTCACTGGATCTTTTTGTGAACTCAACATCAACGACTGCGCCAACAGCCCCTGCCTCAATGGAGGGACGTGTGTGGATCAAGTCATGGGATATGTTTGCGTGTGTCCGCTAGGATATACTGGACCCGGGTGCAGGGACACTAAGCACCCGTGTGTCTCAGACCCCTGCAAGCATGATGGAACATGTATTGCTACTGATTTGATGGTGGATGACAACTTCTACTGCCACTGTCCAATTGGTTGGACAGGTAAGATACTTATACCGTCAAACTCTCTTTACCCTCTTTTCCCACCCTCGATCTCGCTTTCTTCCTTTCATCTCACTTTTTTATATGTCTACATTTTCTTAGTTTTCTCCCCCCCCCCCCCTCTCTCTCTTCAATTTCATTCCTCTTTTTCTTTCTTTTTTATTGGTCTCTCATTACAAGCATCGCGATCTTTCCCTCTTGTTTCGCATTAGCCAAGCTCCTCCGCCTCTCTCTCTCTCTTTCCCGTTCTCTCCCCTTTCTCACGATTGCTTAAATGTTTCCTACAACTGTGTATGTATTGTGCTTCAATAACTTCAGCAAAACGTATTTTTCGATATTTCATATCTCCAGGAAAACTCTGCGAGCTAGAGGCCGACTTCTGCGCTTCCAACCCCTGCCTTAACTGCGGGCGATGTATCAACCACGTCGATGGGTTCACATGCGACTGCGGCAGTGGTTTCACTGGGGAGTACTGCGAGACGGCCGTCGACCATTGCCAGAGTCAACCCTGCCTGCATGGAGGGACTTGCCTCAGAGAATTTGATGGATTCACCTGCGTGTGTCGGAAAGGTAATCATCTCGGAGAATAGTGCTCCGACATATGCTCCGGTGACAATTGCTCCGGGCTTATTTCATCAAAAAAATAGGGTTACACTGCAAGATTCATGGTGTTAATTCAACACCATCTCGGTATCAATATTAGGCTACACCAGAAAATTGTTAAAACAACACCAGTTTGATATTGGGCTACACCAGATAAGTGTTAAAACAACACCACCAGTTAGTGTTAAAACAACTCCAGTTTGATTCGAAACTGGTGTTGTTTTAACACTTATCTGGTGTAACCCAATATACATACCGATGTGGTGTTGAATTAACACCCTGATTTTTGCAGTGTAGGGTTATGTTTGCAGTAGGGTTTTAGTTTTGGTTTAGTGGTAGGTTTGGGGTCAGGTATAGTATTTAGTCCAAGGTTGACGTTAGGAATTTGGGTAGTGTAGGATATTGATCGCGGAGCATACGTCGTCGGAGCCTGTGTCGTACAACACAGAGAATTCTCTTCCAAATCGAGTGGTAGATAGATCTACGACAACGCGAATCGATCTCACCTATTCACATCGGAAATGCTTATACTTTGAGTTTTCTGAAACAGTTCTGAAAAAAAAAAGTTTGCCAAAAAATAACCACACTATTCACAGCATAATAATTTGAAGAACGTTGATCAATAACACAGTTAGAGACAAAGGATACAAGACTTCAGAGAATTTTTGTGAAAGTTGTAACATTCAGACAAGCCTTTTGTCACTATCTGAACAATAATGCCTGAAAAGGCTATTTTCAAACATGTAATTTAGCATTATCATAACACACACTTAAACTTATTCGTTAAGTGTTATCTAGCATGACTTGTTTTGCTTTTAATGTAAAGAACACTGAAAATGAATAAAGGAGTATACATACGTATATTTTTTGGCATTGTAATAGACTTTACAATATCACCCCCCCCCCAAAAAAAAAAAAAAAAAAAAATCAATATTTCTTATAATTTATGTCTCATACCAATTTGCAGGATTCAGCGGAAAATTATGTCAACTCACAACTCAGCCTCTCAGCTAGCGATAAAGGCAACCAATACTATACTCAACTCTCTTAAAACCAAAGATCAAGTAGATTTCGCACCAGTCGTTTTGTGGGCACATCGATTTGCGAGCTTCGTGCTTGACGGGTGACGGCAGATGAAACAACAGGACTGAAGTCCAGGACGACCAAATTTATTCATCACGTGGCGATGGGCGAATGATCTTGTGTAAGTCAGGTGACCTGATTTTAAATCACCTGACGTCTTAAAGCTCGATGGCATGGATGTGTTGGGTTGAGACCCTGTCATTCCTTTACAATAGTCATGGTAGTCGGAAAATCTCTATTGTAAAAGGCGTAGCTTTTGGAGACGAAATTGAAATGATGATAATTTCCAATCCGTGAGGAACCTTATGCCGCAGATGTACATCACGGTGGCGGTATCAGGATTGTAAAGTTTATTTTGTCAAATTAAGGAATACTGTTATGTCTGTATCCTTCAGCGAGCTTTGCATCTTTCTCTTTCTCTCTCTATCTCTCTTTATTTTCTCTTTCATATCCACCCTTTCCATTTTCTTCATGTACTTGAGAATTCATGAACGAAGGCGATCATTGATGTGATTTTTTTCACGGTATCGAAGAGCGCCATCTACTGATTTCAGACACAACGTTTGTAAAAAAAAAAATGAATAAATAAAACAAAACCGCGCCACTTGTATCTCATCGTGTAGAGATCGGTCGCGTCCTCTTATTTTGTAAGATCCTCATAGTACTACGTTTGAAAGTTAAGAAAATAAAAATCTGCGGTTTTTCCCCCACAGTCCAATTAACTGGTAAAGAAACATGTCTATTGGGAAGGGCATGATTATCAACTAAGACCATGACAATCGTAGTAAGATTAAAGGGCAACCCAACCTTGGTAATAAGATGATGTGTGTAAAAGCAGAAAAATAAGAAAAACAGGATGGTGAAAGTTTGAAAGAAATCGGACAAGGAATAAGAAAGTTATGGATGTTTGAAAAATGAGATCACTAAATCTATGCGAATCTTAAATTGGCAATTTGGTGATTCGAGTGTGACATACTGGCGGTCGTTTCTCCCGTTTGCCGTACACAAAAATACCATTGATTTGCGGTTTTCTCAGAAGCGCCTTTTCCCTAGGGGCAGTACTCAAAACATATTGTAGATAGCATATTGTTAAAGTTTCTCATAAAAGAAAAAAAGATCTTACTATGTAATATTTTCTGAAAAAAATATGACATTTTACTAATTTTTTGTGTTGGGGCAATAGGGGGAGTTGTACGTCATTACATCACAGTTACATTACCGATTCGGCCAATTTGAAATTCCCATATGTATAGAGATTACAACTTTCCCAAATTCATAACTTTCTTATTGCTTTCCAATTTTGTTCAAACTCAAACTTTCACCAATCTGCTCCTCTGATTTTCTTCTTTCTGTCAGAGCAACTTGCTATCAGGGTTGGATTTCTATTTAATGTACACCAGTCAAAGATCTGTTAAAATATGTAAACAAACGGTAGTTCAATTAATGACTAATGACACGGTGAAGCAAAAGTTGTATTTTCTTACATCAAGTATAAGTGTACATTTATTACAGCGCTCTGTAAAATCGATGGATTTGTCATTACCAAAATCTCACGGTGCTCTTTTTTATTTATTGCTGACTATACATATAGTGGGTATTGTGACGCACTAACCATGTGGTTAAAAAATTGATGCGTTTTTATTGATATCAGTATTTTTGTTGTTGTTATTTTCTGGTTAAAATCTGCACGTATATTCTTCATTGAGCCACCTTTAAGTCATGATCCAAGTGCCTTAAGGTTTACTTGAGGACCGAAATTGTATTTATGTGATATTTATTATCTTGTACATATTGTTATCTTTTATGAAATTCAGTGAGCGAAAATGTATTCTGAATCTGTAATTCATTAATGATTAGAAATCGTCTTTCATACGTTTATCTCATTGTCTCCTTTACAACCTGCATATTACGTTTATAGAACGATGCTGCATATTACTAACAAGCGATAGCAAGTTTTAAAATAATTATTGTGTGGTTTCTAATTGATTAGTAATAACTTCTTCTTTGTCGTGAGTTTTCTGTTCAGAGTAGTCTGTTCCTGTCTTGCAGCCCTCTTCAGACACAGCACGTAGAGGGGGTAATCTTCATCAAACGAAGGGGTCCTGATGATTTTTACTCGACTCGTGCACAGACTCCTCAGTTACAATGTCGGCTCATAGGTCCTATGTCGTTAACATAAGTTACTCATCGGAGGTTTATATTATTTCGTTTTCAGTCCAGTAACGAATAATCTTACAAACGTATTAAACTCAATTTAAATCAAACGCTTTGAATGTTTTAAGGCCTATAAATATGTGCCACTTCTCAACTTTCGCTGTAAAATGGTTATTTTCTGACCTTGATTTATTTTTTTCTCGAATCGATGCTATTTCTTTATAAGTGTTTACAAAAGTAAATGGTTACTTGTAATTGTCTCGCATCTGGTATTCCTGATGAATTATTATTAAGTTTTTATTTCATCTTGTGAACATGTTCACAAATAAGTAAACTCGGGTATGTAAAATTAAGAAATGTTTTGTCTTCTTTGGGTCAGAAAATTTCAAGTTTTGTCTTGTTACGTGTACAGGTCATTTTGTATTTGTCCTCTTATAAATACAATTAATTTTGTATATGTTTTTGTAATGTGTTTTTGTAACATTGTTGGTTATTGAATGAAATGTCTGTTTGAATATGTAAAGTGATCTCATTTTTACTCTACCTAAACATTGCTAAATAAAAACTAAATGTGATAGAGAACGGCAATATTTAAATACGTAATTCTTATTCTCTGCAGAATTTCACCGTTTTTTCACCTGGCTTTTGCGTAAATGTATCGGGAGCTGGCTACGCCGAGTATAGACAGAAAGCGTTTAAAACGAATATGGCATATTTTCAAAAAATAGGGGGTTGACTTTTGAGGGTTAAGATACAACGCTTAGACCTAGAATAAGTGGAAATGGAAGTTTACATATGACCAGTTGTTTATGTTTGGAATATTTGTGAGTTCAAGCCCTTTCAATCTTCATTTCAATGAAAAATATGACATAATACCGTGATATATTCCACTGAGAGAGAGAGAGAAAGAAAAAGAGAGAGAAAGAGAAAGAGAGAGAGAGAGAGAGAGAAAGAGAGAAAGAGAGAGAAGGAGATGCCGAAAGAGAGATAGACAGACAGAGACAAAGAAAAAAAAAGAGGGTGGAGGGTCCAGAGATAAGAGATGCCGACGCTAACATAAACAGAGGTTGGAGACGGTTGTTTGCTGGAGATCGTGTCGAAATTAATGATCTAGTAATTTGTATAAAGGTGATCTGTTCGCTACTTCTTAGCGTAGAATGTAATGATATTCACACCACAATTATCAAATTTTAGAGAGTAAAAATAAGTAGAGGAATCGATAGAAGATTTATAAAACAGAAAAGAAATAACATTCTAAGTAGACGTTGAACGAGGAAACGGGTGAAAACAAGAAGGAACGCGACAGTTTTAGGAATTTAGAGAAGAAGGGAGACAATTGAAAACGCCAGAAAGAAGATAGATAAACATGATAAAAGAAGAGGAAAAAGATAAGGATGAATAAAAATAGACATAGAAAGACAAGAGTAAAGTATACAAAGGGGGTGGGTGGGGGTGATAGACTCGATCAAATGATTACTTCACTCCTTTTCGGCTCTCTGGCCTGACAAATAGCTGCGCTCAGTAGCAGTCGTGTATTTGCTGCTGTTCTAATTACTTTTGGATTATGTTGGAGGACAACATCTTAATGAGCAGAGCTTTTAACGAATAAAATTCGGCCAGGGACGTCGCGAGATTGGGATGTACCCTCCGCCCCCGTCCCCCGCCCACTCTCAATTATTTTGTCAACAAACTTTGTAGATTTAAGGATACATATTAGAAACAGTGTTTGTTGGCAAGTTTAAGTATGAGGACTTTTTTTTTTTTTTGAGGGGGGGGGGGGGATGAACCTGCTTTTCTGTAGTTTTTCTCGAAAAATGTGTAATCCGCCACCCCTCCGTCATAAAAATAAGTTCAAGACTCTGCCTCCACCAATAATTATTTTGATGTCAATATGCTCGTATTGCTATATTTCTTAGAGATTGTCAACGATTTTGAGAACCCTGCACCCCCCCCCCCCCCCTTTCCCGAGAGAATCCTGGATCCGCCACTGTAGTTGATAGGAGGTGATTTGGACGAATTCTCTCCTCCTTTCAAGGCATGGAGCTATGGACACTATTGATTTCTACCCGAGCCTGGGCGGCTTGTTCAATGTTAGGATTACGTCATGTACGCTCCCCCTTGAGTATTTTATGACGTCATATCGGAATGGCCTTCACCTAGAACATAGCATTATTGATTTTTGGAATGTTAGAACCGTAATGGATTCAAGCGGGCCGGATACTGTATGTTGTTAGCCTTGGCATTAGGCATTCATGACTGAAGAGAGAGACAGAGAGAGAGACAGACAGACAGACAGAGAGATAGAGAGAGACAGACAGAGAGATAGAGAGAGACAGACAGAGAGAGAGAGAGAGAGACAGACAGACAGAGAGAGGCAGACAGATAGACAGACAGACACAAAGAAGGGGAGGCAGAGAGAGGATTGAGGAAGGGGGAGAAGAGGAGATAGAAGGAGGAGAGAAGAGGGAGAGAGAGAGAGAGAGAGAAAGAGAGTTCAGGGAGGGATAGTTTTATTAGTTTAGTTTAGTTTATTAAACTCAATCACTTTTTTTTTTCAATGATCTTTATTAATGATTCCATGAAATACAAATTATACAATCAACATATTCTCTTTGAATGTTTTAACAAAATGAACAAATATAATACTTTATCATCACTTATCTAATTATCATGCAAAATATTCTTCCTCTGGACTGTAAAATCAAAATAATTAATGTACGTTTCCAATGTTATAACTGAATTGAAATTATTCCATACATGATTATATAAAATTTAAACATATTAGTGTGATCCAAACAAAGTGAACAAATCATAATTTTTCGGAATCTATTATTAAAAAAAAACAACAACAAACAAACGACAAGGACCCCTCCCTACCCACATATGCCCTTACCTACCCATTCCCTCCGAAACTACCACTTCCCAGCTTAACCCGCGTAGACACCTTCCATCCCTCCCACCCACACTTACTTCCCTAAAACCAGACATTCACTCACTCACACACACACACACACACACACACACCCACACACGCATATGCCTATAGACACACACACACACACTGCTCGCATTCAGGATTAAAGGACTACGCAGTGAATGGAGAAGA
This sequence comes from Heliocidaris tuberculata, assembly GCA_025618425.1. Classification (NCBI taxonomy): domain Eukaryota; kingdom Metazoa; phylum Echinodermata; class Echinoidea; order Camarodonta; family Echinometridae; genus Heliocidaris; species Heliocidaris tuberculata. Next base: position 34,680,552 of record CM046848.1, read on the forward strand.
GCCGTCGCGTCTGTTCTGGGATCGTATCTATTTGGAAAATATACCAAGTGTTTGTTGATGATGATGTTTTTATTTTTGTTTTTGTTTTGTTTTCGTTTTTTTTTGTTTGTTTGGTGTTTTTTTTTTGGGGGGGGGGGGGGTGTGATGAACTTAACATTCTTTCTATGACGTTGGTGCCTATGTAACACTTTTTTTTTAATAAGAGGAAAAACAAACACGCTTAAAACGTAGGGGGCGGAGAGGATAAAACAAAGTTTACGTTGTATTCAGACATTCCCATTTCAGCAAATGCCATCCCGATTTATTTCTTTTAATGGCAATATGATTTTCTTCCTCCCGATATGTGATTAATATTTTCTTTAGTTCTGCCAAAGACGGTGCTGTTGACTGTGACCTTGCCTTATATATCATGAACTTCATTATGAAAATAACCGTATTACACCATTTGATTCTGTGGCAAGTTCCTTCTATACCCACATGTATATCTTGCCAATCTGCATTTCTAAGTTCTTCTATCTCAAAATACTCAATCATATCCTGCCATAAGGATTTAATTTTGGCGCAATCCCAAAATAAGTGTGAATAAGTTTCTGAGCTTTGATTACAAAAGGAACATAAATTATCAACAACAAAACCAAATTTTAAAAGCTGCTCCTTAGTATAAACCGCCCCATGGAGTAATTTGTACTGAAATTCTCTAAGATCTCCTATGAGTGTTGAGATTCTAGGTCTTAGAAAAATATACCTCATACTTTTTTCAGAGAAGTCAAATTTCTGGTGGCCATCTCTGATTTCTAAACAATATGAATTTTGTAGATTGGACACAAAGTGTGAGTAAATTTTCCTGGATTGCACCTCTTTTAAAGTAATAATTTGTCCAAAAATTTTTAAAAATATATTATTATAATCATTCATATCTACTTCGTACCAATTGCTTGAGGTTCCATCATATTTGTTACTTTTCAAAATAGAATCACAAAGGCTCCAGATGTATGCAATATTTGCACTGTTTAAACCCAAACTTTGGAAATGAGTGATTGGTCTTACTGATTCTTTATCAAACAATTGTTCCAAATGGTAAACCTTTCGCCTGTATAGGTCTGCATTAAATGCCATTTTCCCTTTCAATAAGAAGTCTTTGTTATTGAATATGACTGGGTTAATTTTTCCTTCAAAGTTTCTACAGTTGTGTAAATCCTGCCAGGCCTTTAAAATTTCTAAATAAAACAAAGGTGACTTAAGTGATAGTTTTTTTGCATCATAGTTGCAAAGAAAGATACTTCTACCCCCTACTGACCTGAAACTGTAGTCAAAATATACTTTCCAACTCATATTTCGTTCTCCATACAAAAGTCTTTTCAACCACATTACTCTCTGAGTTTTTACAAACAATTCAAAATTAACCATCCTCAAGCCACCATCTTTATAATCCTGATACATTATAGCTTTTTTAATGCGATCTTTGCCCTTCCAGACAAAGTCAAAACAGATTTTTTGAATGTCAGCAAATAGCCATTTCGGGACAACAGATGACGAAGATACATAATTCAATTTGGACAGTGCATATGTTTTAAGTAAATGTATTTTCCCCATGATGGTAAGGTCTCTTTGTTTCCACCATCCCAAAAGTCTTTTGATTTTACTCAATATTTCTTTATAATTGAATTCATCCTTTCTTTTAGTATCTAATGAAAATGTAATCCCTAAAATCTTTACTTCTGTAACCACACTCCCAAATTGGAATTGTCCTACATTCTCTATATTCTTACCAATTAATAAAATCTTTGTTTTATCTATGTTAACCTTTAAGCCACTAATTTCCAAAAAAGCTTGTAACAAGTTTTGTAACGTCCTAATTGACACTTTATCTCGTATGAAAATTGTCATATCGTCAGCATACAATATTTGCTTTACTTCAAAATCACCGAAAGTAATTCCTTTTAAGGTATTTTCCCTTCTCAAGGCATGTGCCAAGATTTCGATAACGACTAGAAACAAATAGGGAGAAAGTGGGTCACCTTGACGAACCCCTCGCTCTATTTTGAAATATCCAGTGGAAAACCCTCCATTCATAACGCAACTACGTATGTCAGTGTAAATTGTTTTTATCCAAGAACAGAAAGAAGGACCAAATCCAAACCATTTTAATACACTAGCTAAAAAAGAATGTGAGACAGAATCAAAAGCTTTCTCAAAATCTACAGCTATTAAATAACAATCCATATTGTGTGTCAAACAATGGAAAATCATATCGTCTATTAAACGTATGGCTTCTCCAATATTCCTGTTTTCCATGTATCCCACCTGATCCATGTGAATTATTTCACTCAAAACTTTTTTCATTCTTTTCGCTAAAACCTTTGAAAGAATTTTGTAATCAACATTTAGGAGTGTAATTGGTCTATAATTTTTT
>CM046848.1:34687964-34745863 GCA_025618425.1 Heliocidaris tuberculata
CTTAACCCTTTCAAGACAATTGACCACATTTTGTGGTTTGGCTCAATAACTTTTGATTCAGAGCTCTAAAAAATATACAAGATGCACGAGTAGAAAGAGCGAAAATTTCTGCATACACTATGTCCATTTCTGTTGCATGACCATATTGCGTTTGATCCCAGGAACTTCAAAAACGAGAATAAGCTTTAAAATCCTTAAATTGGCAACACATTTTGATGTTCAAAATCATTGTTTTTTATCAAAATTGGCAATTTTTTCAAATTTTCAACAAAATTTTTAACCACGTATATCGTATAACATCACACATTATTAGAACCATGTAGCACTAAAAGAAAAATATTATTGTTGCCAATTTGAAGAACAAAATGTGATCAATTTAGCCCTTAAATAATTCCTGTCCTGAAAGGGTTAACTGACAGAATAGGTGTTGAACGTTAAAGGGGGTACCCAATGCTGAAACAATGTTAGTTCATTTAAAAGATCATGATTTTATTAGCAGAAAATCATCTGCCTTAAGTTTTTTAAAAATTCGTGTTGCCAGAAAAATCCCCGAAATATGGTAAGACTTCAGGATATTTTGGCCCCTCAGCTGTGTCCCAATTTCAGCTAGGTAACCACAATGACGTCAAAGTGGTTACCCAGGTTCGCGTATAGCAGATGTGTTGCGCGCTAGACTGTACAAAATGCATTACACCTTGCGCGCATTTTGCTATAATTGCGCGACAAGGTAACCACTTTGACGTCATTGTGGTTACCTAGCTGAAATTGGGACACAGCTGAGGGGCCAAAATATCCTGAAATCTTACCATATTTCGGGGATTTTCTGGCAACACGAATTAAAAAAAAAAAATTAAGGCAGATGATTTTCTTCTAATAAAATCATGATCTTTTAAATGAACTAACATTGTTTCAGCATTGGGTACCCCCTTTAAGAAGCGTAGAGACCGGGAAGAGGGGTTCCTTAAAAATCAATGAGATGGATTCTTACGATCGGGCAATTAATCGTAATCACTGTGGATACAGAGAAAATAATTCATATGAAATGTATTTTTCCATGAAATCTACTATTGTTACCACCGCAATTAAATTTTCTGCAGGTAGCTAGCTATGTTTCACTAACTATAAAACAAACTAATTGTACTTATAAAAATGTTTGACGTCAGTTCGTAACTTCGTTACAACTTTTTTGAAGCTCTATTTCTCTTACGAAATGGTCAAGTAATTTTCTACTCTCTCCTATTCATAATCGGTAGACTTACTTCGTTACGAGTGGCTAGTATACAAATATAATTGCTTCACATCTTCTCAACCAGAACGTCTGATATAATTGCCAGGAAAAGTAATTACATCTTTGTTTAATTCTCAGCTCTAAAGCCGTCAAATTTATTCATGGTCTGATAGTCGAACTCAAGTGTCGGAAGGGAACAATGCCATGCAAGCCACTCATCGCCTATTCAAGGAAGAACATTTTAGATGTTCAAATGTGATTAAAAGAGACGGCAGATGTCCCGAACTTAGGGAAATATAATTTTAAGACATATCAGTGTAAAAAGTAAAAAAAAAAAAAAAAAAAAAAAAGAAAAGAAGCTATTAGTGAAAAGGGGGAAAGGTGGATGGACAAGTATATACCGTACTATATAGCTATGGTGCTTGACAAAGCTCTCGAAGTATGACATTTCATCCTTAAACAATATCATAATTCAAACCCTAAAATTAATGTTTCCGTGTTATCATTTCTCATCCGTTGACGTCTTATTCCTTTTTGTTTTCGTAAAGGATTAGGAGAACTAATCTTCAAGACAATGAAGTGAAAATAAGGATCTCTGACATGCCCTTTAAATCTAGGCCACGCCAGCAAAGCTATAACCAAACCCATCTTCAGTTCTTTCACGCTTGACCGGTGGTGTCCAAACGTATCTGCAGAACCTTAACTTTGTTTTTAGGCAAGGGGATGTCCAATTTATTTGTGTCTAGAAATACACTCGTAATTAACTAGTTATTATAGTTATTCTCATCAGTGCTATCCCTTCATCTTCACTGTTATCCTTTTATACAAAACCAGTTTCTCCTCGTTTTCATCCATAACATAATCGTAAATTATGATAATCTAGTAATACAGATTTCATCTTTTAACGTTAACCCATCTGAAAAAGATGGAATAGATCATTGCTATTTCACGGTCTATTTGTGTTTGATAAGAAGACAGAGGGAGGAGACAGGGGGATTTGGGGGGAGGAGGACAGAGAGAAGGAAGTAGAGAAAGAGATACATAGACAGACGGCAGGACAGAGGGGGGGGGGGGGGTGGAGAGATAATGCGAGGTAATGCAAAGAATAGAAAGATAGAAAGATTGAGAGAAAGGGAAGAGGGTGGCAGAGAGCGAGAGAGGAATAGACAGACCTGACATACAAAGGGGAGGAGACACTGAAATAAGGGCAAAAGTAGAGAGAAACAGAGAGAAAAACGAATCAAAGAGAGAGAGAGAGGGGGGGGGGGGCAGACAGAGAGAAAAAACATAGAAAGAAAGGGAGTGAGACACACTAACTTGTATCAATAATATTGTGTCAGATTTTTTTTTTCTATCAAAACAAATTAATGAAGTCAAAAATATGTAAACATGTTTTCTGAAAAGCGTTTGAGGAGCTTCATTACATTACTTAAGCACAAAATGAATTAAACATAGATGCTACAGAAACTCACGATCTATAAATATCTGATATGTCAATACTTGTAACCAACCTCTGTGTAAGATAAGCAATCGTTCCTCCAAAATATATATATGCAGATTGCCTGTTATAAAATTGACTTCTGATTTATTTCTTCTCAGATTCTACTGGTATTTTTATGTCCAATATATAATTTTCCTTTTTGCATACTAAAATAGGGCAATATCCGGCAGGATATTGGACATGAAATTCTGTATGAACATTTCGGATGCGTAGACAGACGACCAAGAAATATTGGTGGTGTTTTATGGATTGATTGACTGTGACATTGGCGCGAAGTTGGCGCCATTTATATCCAATCAATGATAGCATTCACTGTCCATATCGAAACAGACCTTGATAGATCTGACATGAAGGAATGAATGAATGAATGAGCAATTGAATGAATATATTTTTTTTTTTTTGGTTTATTTGTTTACCAAGGCTGTTTTTATATTATTAGTGACAGTGATTGCACGATACGTGTTGCAAATTTTAGTATTCCTGATAATCATTTCATCTGTTGTTGATATTTTTGTTAAGTTGTTAGGATTATCTAAATGGTCAAGTCCATGTCATGTATGATGTCTGTTTACTCCTCGCCCCTTTCTTTCATTACATTTATTCCCTTCAAAATCTCTCTCTTCCTGTCCCCCCCCCCTCTCTCTCTATCTCTTCGTTCTTTTATTCTCATTCTCTCTGTCTCTCTATCTCTCTTTCTCTCTTTCTCTTTGTGTTCTCTTACTCTCCCTGTCTCTGCCTGTCTTTCTCCCTCTCTCTACATCTCATTTTTCCCCATGCATTATCATTTTCTCTCTTTGTCTGTGTCTCTCCTTTTCTTTCTCTCTCTTTCCATCATTACATAATACACGTATTTCCAAATATATTATCAATTTACAAGCGGACTTTTTATCGATCTCACTGATGCTTTATACATAGTGATCACGTGACCTACTGACTGCGAATAGATGTGGCGCCATTTTTCTTCGTACTACTATCGCTACGTAAAATTGCGAATAAAAATCAATTGTCACTTTATTTGTCTTCACTTATCTAGTAGTAGCAGGTGATATTCGGAGAGTGAAACAAGCAAGTGACATTGAACCTTTTTTCATGTTTGAAGCAGCGTTTTTCTCTGAATCTCACTAAGATCGCCGGCCAAAAACAGCCTTAAAATGTCACTTGATCAAAGTGATAAAGATGCTATATTGGTTAGAATCCTGTATTTCCAATTAAAGCTTTAGCTTTGCCGAGTTTCGGAAATCAAGCTGTATTTCGAAAGAAACTCTCTCAAGTTAACCTAGATATTTCATCATATGCACTTTCAGGAAATTAATAATAGATATAGCGTGGCTATACGAACATGTACGTACATGTACGTAAATGCTCTGAAGTTTTGGCAAACCCAACTTGTAAGTTTATACGCAACTGTGCAATATTTATCATTTGGGGTAAAGGATTATCATAGTGGATAAAAGATATATAGCCTATATGGGTATTATAATTTATGCATCGTTGTTAGGATGCATGTTAATCCTCATGTTGGAACTCTTTAGAGCCAGAAGGGCGTTAACTCTATACTTTAACACAGAGTTAACGCCCTTCTGGATCTCAGCAGATGGTATGTACTTATATAGATTATAGAATGGGTTGTTGGATCAAAAAGCCAAATGTTAATAAAAAAAAAAAAAACCTCACACGAAAACTCGCTAAAAACTTCACAAACTCTCTCTGATAGGAAAAAGGCATTTGTATGATAAGGTCTGTCAGTCCTGATATCCTAGCTTTCTTAGACGTATTAGATTAGCTAGAGATTTTTTATCGAATACTTTCGGCATATTTTCTCTCTATATGTTTCTTTGTGGAGTTTCTTTGAGAATTTCGTCTGTAGTCATTTACATGACTCCAGACTCGAGCCTTTAGAGTTTCGGCGAGGTCAGAAAGAGGATTTTGGCGGATCCGATTCATTTCAAGGCGCACCTGCCGGATGCTATGGATCGATTGTGTGAGCTTTGAAAGCAAGGGCCGATAATAAGTATTCTATCGATTAGACGCGTTCACAAAATAATATACTGAAAGAGAAGGTTGAATACTGTTTTACGTTACTTTAAGTACCCTCATGCAATTATGTTGTCATATTCGAAATATGACGAGAAATGGTTGTGCGACACATGACAGCACAACTGGTATTCCGATCTATCGGTTTCTCTGCATGTATATGCATCATAATACGTGAAACTTAAACTGGTTTTTTTATTCAGAATTTCTCCTGAAAGGGGGAAGGGATGATATTTTTCTTGAATTGGAACAATATAAAAGCATGCAACCAGGAGGCGATCATTTTCAAGTGTTATGTGGAGAGTGGGGTTTGGCGTGGATGGATACGTTGAATGATATCCTCTCCACATCCAAGATGCAAGTCAGCCGTCGAGTGGTATAGATAAACATGTGGAAGTCTGTATCCGGACAACTAACACCGGACAACTACATCCGGACAACTCTACGGATAACTACTTCAATTGGAAACTACCCTCATAGTGATTACCTATACTTGTGAATAATACTCACTCCCCTGGGGCGGATCATATACATTCATAACCGGTATGGGGAAGGTAAAGATGAAATCCAAGCAGAAAAAGAGAAATTGGTGTAGACAAGTAGACATGGAGTGAGAGAGAGGAAACAAAGAGAGAGGGGGGGGGGGTGGTATAGAGGAAAGAGAGTGAGAAAGATGGGAGAGAGAGAGAGAGAGAGAGGGAGGAAAGAGAGAGAGAGGAAAGAGAGAAAGAGAGAGATGAGAGTAGACAGATAGGGGGGGGGGGAGGTGGAGGCGAGCAAACGAACACATAATTGAGATGAGAGCGAGATTCTCCAATAAACTATATAGACCCTCGACAAGAGTGGACTATATGCTGGTGTGAATGACGTCCTGGGGAAGGTGTTATATGCCTTCACGTCGTGCACGAAATTACATCGACACTCGACCACGATCGTGTTGTGAAGTGTTAAAGCATACTTCCTGATTCACGACAGAGATAATTGCTATCACCTTCGGGCTAAACAACCAAGCTTTGTAATAAGTGATGAGTCAAGTGGTAAGAATCCACCTCCCTTACACTGTTTCGCCTAACCTCTTGGGCAAAATAACTACCCTCAGAATGAGCTAGAAAGGGTCTTCCAAACAAATATAACCTAACTTAACTGCCCTCTTCAAGTTAAATGCTTAAAGCGCCAGTCATTTGACAGCTTCTTTGCATCACTATTGTCATCATGTAACTGTAAAGGTAGAAGCCTTTTTTTTTTCTTCTACATTTTAAAATTAGTTTTTCCCTTGAGCTCAGCATCCCCCTCCCCCTCCCAACCGCTTTTATCATGTTTAAATCCTGGTGCCTCTACTGTAAACACCATTTCACACATCTTTATGAATACCGCCAACATACCCTTGAGCTTGTCGAGTTTGAACCCATAGAAAGATCTACGCTCGAGGACTTGCCCTCTCGTGACGCCATTCTTACAAATGATGTTTACCATCCGGGCATCTGCAAATAAGACCTCCTAAGCCTTATTGGAGATACCTCTAATTTGCAGCTGCCGCGAAAAAGAATCGATCTCAATTTCGTGGAATCGAATTCAAATGACCGGTTAAATCTACACATTATACTTGAATTGCTTCTCAAATGTTCACGCACAACGCACATACGCACACGTGCACACACACCCACACACTCATCACGTATTCTAGTTGCACAAATGTCGTTAGGTCGGTGTACTGCACAAAGTTTTGATTGAATCACCAATCACGATATATATGTCATAGCTTTGATTTTCCCGATGGTTAATAATCAGAAATTGATGGGACTTTGTCCTTAGAGACTGACTCATTATCCGCAAAAAAATCCGAATAAATCTTCAAACGATTTGCGTTGTGTGTTTTGTTGGCCAAATGAAATTACACAACTGGAAGAAGTGGGAGCAATAAATTGCATAAATTTCTAATGATTACCTCATTTGAAAAGGAAACCACAAATCGCAATACATTGAATGGATTTGAGATATAATCACAGGACAAATGGCTGTACAATCTTTATTCATTTCATCTGTCTCCAGTGTGTGTTTTTGTATCTGTCTTTGTAAACAAAAGGATCATGCATTTTGTAGGTTACGTTTTTTGGTGTATCAAGTACTAATCTATCCCAGAGTTTAAAAAATGATAATTTTTTTTCCCATTTTCAAGTAAAAATAAAATATCTATTTTTCAATGTCTGTTTTAAATGATTAAACAACTGTAAACAAAATAATTACAGTTTAAATGTCTTTAGGAAAAAACTTATTACTTTTTATGGCGAACGCATTGCTAAAAAAAGTTGCATCAGAGACAAAATATTAATGTTGTATAGATTTTATTCATAAATAACGAAAGTAATGCTTTGTAATGAAATAAACAAACGAAAATCAAGGCGAAATAGACTGTATATACATATATGAAAACAGCATTATAACAAGACTATAGAAATTGATAATTTTATATCTTTATCATCTAACGAGAAATAAAAACCTGTTATGACGTCATAGACCAGAGATCCTTTAGAACTCTATCTTTTCAGACTATCTGAAAATAATAATTTTATTTTTGTTATTGATGTCAATCTAGTTCAACATTACAAGTCGAATGTTGTCTCAAATATAACAAAATATAAGAACTATTAATTATATATATTTATAATATTTCATTTACTTTTAATCAATTAAACGAGATGTCGAACACGGGTAAAAGTATTCTTGAGTTTTGAAAATAATTTCTAGAAAATGAAAAAGGAATTCCCCAGGACTATCATCCGCAGGGGCGGCGCTACAGGGGGGGCAGAGGGGGCGACCGCTATGATTTTTCAAGTAGTGATAAAAGAAAAAAAAAAAGAAAAAAAGAAGAAAAGGAGGAAGAAAAGGGAAGAAAAGGGAAGAAAGAAGAAAGAGGAGTATTAAAAAGAGAGGTCTTAAACATATAACTCTATATTACCCCTGTAATTTAATGGAGAAAAAATATGACGTCATCTTTAGGTCGTCTTGCCCCTCCTATCAAAATACCCTGGCGCCGCCCCTGATCATCCGTATAAAAAAGGCGAACTATCCCCTTTTCTAAAATCTGCCCAAAGTACCCGAGGACAACTACTCAGAAGGTTAATGAATTGGGGGTAATTATTCGGGGGGGGGGGGGGGTCACGGAGGACAATAGTCAGTGGAATAGTTGTCTCAGCATCGGTTACAGTATATGGAGTTTTCAGCAAAATTTTCCAAGAATTTTATGTATTTTGCAAGATGATACAGCCCCATCACATTTGAAGGAAAAAATAATAATTATGTGATTAATGATTCAAAATACTTCTCTATAAACAGGTTCTCTAGGAAAATAGTTTTATTACCAGAACTCAAAATTGCCTTTACGCTACGGATGAGTGTGTTATATTCTGATTTATCAATTCTCATAATACTTACATTATCATAATCCTTTATATTTTCTTATATAACGTTGTTGTTATACAACTCGCAGCGCATTTTTTTCCATATTCATTTCATGGTTTAATATCATGTAATGCAATAAAGAGATAAATGTATAACTTGATCCCAAATCTGACATGTATAAGTGTTATCAAAGTTCATCTTGCTTTTGATAGCACACAAACAGAAAATAAACAAAGGAAAACAAATGTACTTAAACATTTTGTTTCGGCACATTCGGCATAACCTGAAATCTTATACCATCTATGCTTTATGCCCAGAATCCCAGTCATGAATCATGTATATAGATTAAAAAAACAAAACAAAACAAAACATAACTATCTTCTTATCAGGTAGTGTCGAAACAGCACCGGATAATGTTGTGCAAAATTTATTGTTTATGAGACTTATTTTCTCAACAGTTATTGTTGCTTCATAAAACCATTGAGAGGTTTTTGCCTTATACAAATAGATATTTCTCGTGAAAAGGATATATATATATATATATATATATATGTATAACCCCAATACATTCATCACAGTATTTATAAATACAAAAGAGTATGTACACCATCAGGCAAAGAAATACATTTTTATTGTTTATGCAACTTTCAGTTGGATTCTCTTTTAGATATATCCAAATATTGATCAGAACAGAAAGAGGTATGTCTTCTTTATCAACAAAGATAATTTTAAAACAATTTAAATGTTTTCTTCTTGAAATCTCTTTCAACTATGCTCTTCAACAATGTCTAAATGGTCAAATAAATAATTAAGCTCCTTAACCTAATTATTGGGTTGAATTCTGTGGCAGTTTAGGCATGTGTAATAAAATTCCCATATACTCCTGATCATAATTACATGTATTCCAGAATTAAAAAGATGTAAAAACAAAAACAGTTCGCAATTGTAACACAAGACTAATTAATATTTTAAATATCACAGTGTTCTAACTGAAATGTATCTCATTCCACATCTCGCCCTGCTTTCTTTACGTACCAGTATCTAACATTATGAACCATACAAGCAGCACATTTACAATCCATTCCTTTAATACGAATTTGAGATAATAAATGTAGTCTTTTACATTCATATATTCATTTAAAGTTTTCTGGATAACGTTAGAAAAAGTTGCAAAAAGGCACCGAAAACAAATCTGAAATATACATACCAGCACCTGTATAGCTATATCAATCACCACATTATTGTAACTATAGTATATCTTCGAATGGATACACATCTATATAATTTTATTTTACATATATTGTCCGTATTGTTTATATTTATTTTTTTTCTCTACAATGCTTTAGCAAAATGGTACTAGGCCTATACAAACTAGGCCACCCAAAAATGATACACAGGCAAACAATTACGATTAATTTTGTATCCTCGCTTTCATAGAGGGAAAAAAAAACACATAATAGAACAGTTGCTCAAAGGCTTCATTTGCAAGACTGGCAACACATCTAACTTATATTCTCTGAGAGACATTTCAGTCCTATTTCTGTCAAATGTGGCGAACATATATAAACTCAATTTATTGATTCATCTAAAAATCAATTATACTGTTAGTACGACGTTTTCATAGACATTACGTGCAGTGAGCATTTTACTGGCTTATTCTAAGCTATATTGCGCATCGAAATAAAATAAGGCATTGCATATCTTGTACTCCTTCATTGCAGAACGATGTAGCATTTCCAATATGGACATTTCAGTCATGTCAGTATAATTAAAAGGATTTAGAAATAAATTTATCTATTCATAAGTAGATGTTATTCCCAGCTGAAGGTAGTATAACTTGCTCATGGCACTGTTTACTTTCATTTCTGTGTTCTAAAATTTTGCCACGTGTATAATCATGATCCAGTACACGACCGAGAAAATAGTAATATGTTTCGTCATTAACCACGTTAACAACCTTTAACTGTGCGAGTCTTTAAACCCTTAGACAGGCTATTCATTCGTTTGAATAATGTACCTGTGTTTCATTCAGCCTGCATCTTATAATAATCAATGAACCTTCGCCGTATGCATCCCTGAGCATCTGAGTAAACGTACCAAGGACGATGCTACTTCCTCACAGTCCCACTAGTATCAAATCATTGGCTATTAATCGTCTCAGTTTGGAACACCAAAACGGGGAAAGGCATTCCTTTCTTTGCCACCGTCGTCATGGCAGAGCTGTGACTCCAGTCTTGGGAAGTTTATCTCTCTTCCACTACGATTTCGTCGCCGTCGGTCGCGACGACGTTACTGCTTCTGCTGGTACATGGCGTGATCTCGGCGGCGGTGGTAGTGGTAATCGTAGTGGGCTTGCTTTGGGCGACTTCATCGTCTGGCGGTTTGCGCTTGGAACATTCCGCCTTCGTGGTGTTCTTCCTCTCTTCTATGTCCCTCTGATCCAATATCAACTGCTTCATGGCGCGCAATGTGTCCGTTGCACCGTAGTCACCGGGAAGGTTCGGCTCGTCGTCGGCATCCGTCGTGCTTGATCGGCTTAACCTTTGACCCATTCGTCTCATATCGGTACTCATCGCCCCGATCGCCTCGCCCGTCTCGAAGCGAACCTCGGAGATGTTTTGGCGAATTTCTTGCAACATCTGCCTTTGACGTTGGCGGCGCTCTGGTGATGCAGAGCGCCCTCCTTTTGTGCTGCCCTGACGCCCCACCACCTTTTGCATGATATTCTGGAGGCAGAGATAGAGAGATAGAGAGAGAGAGAGAGAGAGAGAGAGAGAGAGAGAGAGAGAGAGAGAGAGAGAGAGAGAGAGTAGGGTTAATTATCAGGTTAAGATATACAGTGATATAACGAAGGTAAACTTTAGGACACAAGAATGATTGTTGTTTCCAAAAGAGGGCTTACTGGTCCGATCAGAGCAAGAAATCATATAACTTTGTTATTTTGATGTGCGATATCAGTTTGAGTATAACAACAAAATGCACGTTATTTTGTACTCTAAAAATGTGACTAATCTAGTCACTATCTGCATTTCAGAAAGGTCGTTGATAGAAAATTTTCCTTCCTTGCTTTAACTCCCAAATTTGATTAATATCCGAAAATGAGTTGGATATTGTTCTACTATTCTATGCGACCCTGTTAAAGGTTTGATCAGTTTAAGGAGTTCCCACAATCTTGCATGAATATTATTGTTTGATTTACCATACTATTGTATTACGTGATTACCAGATTATATCAATTTCAATGGCCGGATGTATTATCATAATACTTGCCATGTTCAAACGAACGTCGTCTTTATGAGTAATTCAATTGTCTACTGTTAGAGGGAGAAACATACTGTAGCTTAGGTGAATAATGAACTTTTCTAATAAGAAAACAAATTTAACTAATTACTCTCATGACTGTCATGGACTACGATTTTAATACCGGACTATAATACCGGATCACATCGATACAACAATAAGATAAGTTGTTCTACTCTGCTCGTCATTGTATTTTGGTTTAATTTGAATGTGCATTCGCTCGTAGAAAGTAAGCCTGTGCCTCTCCATAAAAAATGCAGGACTCAATTAACAAATGTACTTTTATCGGATGCAAGCTTCCCAACCATGAAGGGTATTCCATCGACATGAAAAGTGCAAACCATGCCATGTACAAAAACAACCAGTGAGGCATCCGGCATACGCACCTCCCCCATTTGAAGGCCCCCTAAAACCATGAAAACACAATATATAACTTGTATTTGGTCGACAGCAAGTGGGGCTTCCTAAACATTACGCCCATAGTTTATCATTTTCTGGATACGCTGCTGCCCCCAACTATGGGACACAAGTGCCCAATATTCATAGTATGAAGCTCGAAGAAAGTCAACTTAGAATTAACATAATTTATTTAACTGTTTGTATTATCAAAGAGGATTGTAATGCTTGCATGGTTGTCGCTGCGAAGTAAAAAATAAATAAATAAATAAATAAATGGATGAAGGAGAAATTAAATTTTCAGTTTTTTTACAGGTCCTATTAAATGGTCACATCCCCTTCCCCAAGCTGAAAAGAAACTCACTTTGATTTGAAAAAAAGCGGAAAAATCAAATTGGAGTTTCAATGGGGTTTTCTCTCTTGATCTCAGCAAGCATAAGCCATAATGCGACAGTACAGCCACCCCAATTTGATTTGAGAACGCGTTAACATATACTGATATTGAGCCTGAAATCGTGTATGCACACTCACGCAGTAACACGCAGGTGATTTCTCTGAATGTCCCCATTGGATCAAAGGATAGGTCTCTATATTTCCTCATCATATCAAATTGTGAAGGCTTTTCTTCTCTGTTTCTCCTTTTCTACCCATTTCTGCTTCTCCTTTTCTACCCATTTCTGTTTCTCCTTTTTCCAAAATATTTTTAAGAGCCTTTCTCAATATCTTAGCATTTTTTCTATTTTTTTGTCTCAGCCTGTACAGTGTATTTTCTGTTTTCCTCAGTCTATTGCTTAGATTCCCCTCTCACTATCTCTCTCTCTCTCTCTCTCTCTCTCTCTCTCTCCCTCACCTTCTTTATATTGTTTTGCCTCCCTGTCTATATCACCTTTTCTGACATTTTATCTCCTACTGTCACGTCCCGACCTCTCGCTCTTTCTCTCTCTCTCTCTCTTTGCATATCATCCGCTCATTTCTGTCTTTCTTTATCTCTCTCCTTCCAATGCCTCTCTTTGTTCCCCTTTATTGTCTTTCTCCATCCCTCTGCCTCCCGCTCTGTCTCTCTTTGCCCCTTTCATTCCCTCTCTTTTCCTCCGTCGTCTTCTTTCAACTCGATTTATATATTTTTTTTCTTCTCAAGTTTCCTTCCTTTCGCTTTCTCCCCCGGGTGCAACACATCCTTTACTTCAGAGATGTATCACAATCGTTTGTGCCTGGTTGCCATGGTAACAAGAAGGCATGACCAATTTAAATCGTAATATTTTGATAGCCTGTCAAATATATGGCAGAATGGCAACTATATTCAGGGACTGATCCCTTTTACGTCTCTTTCTGTTATTGCGCACGGGTGATGCATATGAAAGTAAAGTGTAAAATCCAGAGCGCATTGAAAGGGAGAGTTGAGACACGCGCAAAAAACGCATACGCATATTAGATCTTCGGTTAAAAAAATGGAGGGTCATGGAGCTCCCACTAGTTCCCTCTCACGTACATTCTCTATGGTAGGGAACTATTTGAAGCTCCATGAAATGACTGACCAATCAGAACCGACCTCAAGTGTCGCGACTCTCTGTATGTATAGCTCTGGTAGAATCGCATTCGCGCATGGATGAATAAAAGAGAAAGACATACCGAGAAACAGTTCTTTACAAAATGTCCTTACATGCTTCTTTGCATATGTAGAAACGATTTTCAAACTTACATCAAGAAGTAAATTTCAGAAATCAATTAGAATGACTTTTTTGACTTCGCTATCGGTATTACGCAGTCCATCTCTGGCATCAAAATACAAGAAATTTACGAAGCAAGAACCTATAATTTTTCAGTTTTAAAGGACTGGTGCAAATAAATGCAAGAACAGCAGTATTTTCATGGGTGCAAATATTGGCATCCCAAATGGTTAAAGGTTAACTAATGAACCTTAATATGTGTAAAATCACATCAAGTCATATAGGGTGTAGCTTTGCCTCCCTTAACTGCTCCTAGTTTTGCATTAGTTGTTATTTCAAATTTGCAACGTTATCTTTTTTTATTTTTGCCAAAACACTGTACACCTTAAGAACGCAAGAGCCATCCTTTCATGTGAAACTGTTATAGTTTTAATATTTACTGTTCAAAGAAATATTCGTTGCATTCATCTGGAATCAGGATGTTATTAATGTAACAAATATTGGGGTAAGAAAACAATCCACCAATACATCCCATACGTATAACAATAATTGGGCTTATCTTCTTCTTCATTCGCCTCGTCAACCACCTCCTCCATCTCCTTCAATTCCAAAATCATTCGTATTCACTCCCAGAACTACCCCCACGCAATAGCCAAAGCGATCGACGGACTCGGAGTCAGAGTGCTTGTGACATAACAATATCAAAAAGTCGCACGAGCTAAGCAATTTTCCATTTCATTCCATACGGATCGCAACCAGATGAGAACTGACAGCCCCCTGGTTTCAGGACACGACGATATATATCGACAGTGGCGTGCACAGGCTCATTTTCCAGGGGGCAGCCTTGCTAGCCTTTCAAATCTTGCTTGAGGGTTGGGGTGTATAAACTTTTCTCCCCGTCAATAAAAATTAACAATCTCGAAAGAAAAAAAAATTGGGGAGGGGCTTCCAGTAACATAAGTTCGCAAAATTGTACGAGAAAAAAACAACAAACAATTATAACAGAAACACATTGATCGCTACGACCATTGATCCGACATTAGCTTGGGTTTTATTTTATCAAAGATACAGGACTAGGGTCGTACTCGTTATTTGGGTTTTGGGTTAGATTTAGGGTTAGGGTTAGGATTAGGGTAAGGTATAGTGTTAGGTCAGAGGTCATGGAGGTTGACGGATGAGCAATTGTCGCCGGAGCATGACTGTGTTGCTTTTTGATCAGTTGATTATCAGGGGAGCGTTTCATCAAGCATTTTGTCAGTGATTTTTACTGACAAATTTGCTCTCAGCCAATCAGATGCAAGCATTTCAGTAGCTTATAACACTTGTCGGATAAAATATCCGACAAATCCTTTCATGAAACGCTCCCCTGAGGTGAGTTCATCTGCCCCCTGTGCCTCTCCTTCTTGGATCCGTCACTAATCATTGCAATGAATGCCCGAGATGGAAGCGATTCGACCTTCGAAAGTGGTGCTTTCTCCCAAGTCCAAGGGTGTTATGCAGACCGATGAGAGGGTAATCTTTTTCTGGTTTAACCAGTCAATCTCCCATCCAACCGCCATCGAACACGGATGGATAGCATATAAATGATGAGAGGCGTAGTGTTATCAGGCTGAATAACTCCCAGTTTACAGAGTGTGGAGATAGGAGAGGAAATCCATATACAAGAAGAAAGGAAAACATATTAAAGAGATAGAGAAACACAATGCCATGGATACGATGTACAATAAATGGGCCGAATGTGGAAAACATTGAAGTCAATTGAACTTAACTGCTTTGAAATGGTTTATTAAAAAGACAACAAAGCATGCAGCCCGAAGGCTGATACTGTTTGCTTTAAAGATCAAGTGTATAGAAAATGAAATGATCGTATCATATAAAATTTGGATCATGATACAACACAAACTTGTCATGATGTTGCTTTTCGAGTCTTTTTCTTGCATCTGCACCTGTCCCTTTTTTCTAGATTTCCGCTTGCATATTCGCATACTCGATACCTTATAATTTTATGCACCTGTATATTAAGATGTAAGCAGAAGCAACTGGAGAAGATTGTTGTGCTTTTTTCGAGTTTATAATATTTGGCCTACCATTTCTATTCTTTTTGAGAATATGCAAAGTTCTAATTATGCATAATTTTGCCTTTTTTCTATCATCGAAATTTAAATTACTAGACTAAAGTCAGTCTCATGCAAAAATATTAAAAGGAATGATATTACAGTTTAACAACATGTTTAATAATATCGTAGTAAAATACGGTACATCTTCCGTATAGAAGAAAATGAACATCTGTGCTCTTTTTTTATGGATATGGGTAACGTTGTATATCACATCATCATAATTTATGCAACAGGAAACAATGTAGTAGGTGTCATCACGAGGTATAATTTAATGAAGTATAAGGGCAATGTCAAACATGATAACTTATTATCTACCACAATATTCACGCAATTAGACCCCCCCCCCAAAAAAAAAATATATATATATATATATGTATATATCATATCTTATTGCGCGACTCGTTGACTTTGGGCTGCGTACCTATTCAAAGACCAGTGCTCAGTTTTATCGTTGTCTAAATTACCGGATTCCCTGTTTTTCCCCAATGAAAAGGTAAGTAGACAAAATCCTTTGATGTGCCGAACGTTTGCTCAAATGATTCGCCTGACAGTGGAGTTGACTTTGAAGTACACCGGAGAAGATAGGTATATACCTGAAAGCAGTGGCATAGCTAAGGGGGAGGATGGAGGCATGGAGGGAACTGCATGGGGGCACGTGTTCTCCCCCTCCCCCGCTTCCTTCTCAAATGGCGAAATATATATATATTTTTTTTTTCTTCCAAAAATACGAAAAGAGAGGGAAAAAAGTGAGAAAAAAGTACATGGAAAGAAGACGCCTAGACACCTCCCACTCCCCAAGCCAATCAATGACCATCATAAAATTTGGCCATGCGCTCTATATTGTCTTCAAACATATTTTTGATATCTACCTCCTCTGTTTTGCTCTACTAGAGATTGACCTCCCCCCAAAACAAGCAAAAATGATAACAAACAAGGAAACAATAAAAAATCGGAATAACAACGAACAAACAATTGGCCTATCCAATACCATTCTCGACCATGAAAAAGGAAGGGATTCTCTTTTTCAAATTTTCTTATGAAGAAATAACGATGTTCTTCTCGCAAGAGCATGATAAATGACGAGAGACGAGAATCGCAGGAAATCTATTTCGTTTTATTTATATTAAGAAGATATAGCGACAAATTAAAGAAAAGGACATTTAAAACTATTAGCACGTGATGTGGGATAAAATCTAAAAAGCACCGTATGATTTACATGTTTCAAAGTTCAACTGGCTATCACTGATTTAAAATACATACATCATTTTGTTCATTTACCATCATTCTGATCTGTATACCAATCCAATTTTTAAAAGCGTCCAAATTTTGATCGATATGGCATTCACATTATAACGAGCAATCTGATTTCAAAGGCCTTTCCTAGTAGGCGGAAATTGACAATTATTTCACCAGACTTGCTATTATTCCTATTCCCTTCGACAGCTTCATGACATATTGTGGCCTTCATGCTGTGAAGGAATATATTCGAAATGACATTTTCTTTTTCTTTTTTTTTTTTGTTGTCCTCAGTTCATGATGGAGAGGAAAATCGTTTTGTCAGTTTTCGAATAGGCGTATCAATTTGATGAGCCAAAAGAAAGGGAGCGCGTGTTTTAGTTCCTCAAAAAGAATGAAAGGCAAATATTCTATTCTCCTATAATAAAAGAAAAACATTGCCGTCTTTTAATGCTAACTAATATCTCAAATTATACCAAAATGTTAATGATTTTGTTTCATGTTTAAGAGAATGACAGAATGAAAGACAGGTAATGATTTTTGACCTATCTCGTTTAACTTTTTTTAAAGTGCATAAAGGGACTTTCTTTAGTTAGTGAAATGCGCTATACAAGCAACGTTCGGTATTATTATTTTTTGTCGTGCATAGATTAATCAGGATAATTGTGTTTATCAGTTTTGTAGGATTGCTGATAGAGAGAAAGAATAAGAAAGAAATACACAAATAAAAAAACACCAAACCAGATACTCTTGGTAAGAAAGTACACTATACCCCTGCCTGTAGTAATCGTAACCTTAATACCAAAACAGAAGAACCCCTACATCGTTACGACCATGGATTATATGTATGTTCGACAATCGTACATCGTGTTTCTGATGGGGTATAATTGTATTATATCTATGTATGGGGTAGGTCAAGGCTGAGAAGACTTTAATATACATGTAAATGTTCGTTTGGCGCGCGAAATTTCGAGTTCACACTGCCACGCTTTCATTTCACGGAGGCGCCATGTTAAACAGAGAGGCGAGCGGACGTGGTGGTGGTGGTGGGGGGGGGGGGGGGGGGGTACCGTAGCCATGGTAGCGCCTGGGAACGCCCGTATCGCTGTTGTCATTGTGATAGCTTTTAGTGGGCGCACCACGCAAGTGTTGAACTGTCGCGCAGAAGGTGTCCGTGTGGACCACGTATAAGATTGGCATAGCTTCTGTGAATCCAAATCATAACAATGTCGGGCAATGTCGTCATGATTCGTTCGAAGGTTTGGACTCTTAACTGTCTTATCTAAACAGAGATTATATGCCCAGTACTTCGTTCGAAAATGATGGATGTATTCCTATGATTTTCATTTTACAGACGGGTAGAAAAAAAAAGAGGGGGGGGGGTAGGCTGAATACTTTGAGCGCACTAGAGGGTACATAGCTTTAATATCTTCCAGACAGAAATGACAAACGGACGCTAATTGCATTGGCAATTTGTTAATGCATTGGAGAAGATTGTCTCCATCCATTTGGGAAATTGACTCACTTAAATGATCTTACATCGGGGGAAATACGCAACAAAATATGTCGTTCTTGTAGAATGGTCTTTTAATTTTTTTGCAACAAATTGTGTCCCATGGCGTAGCTTTAGCTTCATATTCCAGAAGAGTGGCACCGCTGATATTCAGGATCGATTATAGAGTGCACATTTCGCTGAGGTAAAATGTGAAAATATGCGATGCAATAACTTTATAGCCACGTGTTTCACGAGCTTCTAATAGAGAACAAACTATTTTATAACGTGTATTATAGATTTATGCAAGATTGCAGCTTTACCTTGGTTCCTTAACAGTTAACACGGGTAATTCATAAGTTGCCTCAGGCTGCTTTTATATTTCATTCAAAAGAGTATTCATGATAACCTGAAACGATATCATGTGAAATTCAACCTTTCATAATTATTGGGTTCAAGCCTTACATATCTTGCGGTTCAACATTGCATGCTTTTCAGGCAGGCTCGTCCAGGGTGCTATCTGCACCTTTTGCAGGTTCAAATTTTCACCTTTTTTTTTTTTTTGGCTACTGCGGCAATCATACAATATTTGGTAAAGATATGAATCTTTACTTGTTCACGTTAAACTGAAATGAAACTCAATTCGTTGAATTTGAATTACGATGGTTACTTCGATTAAAATTTGAACACCTAATTTTGTAATTCTTCATAACGTCGATGCTTCTCCGTCATTGTATTTCATCCATATTTTGACATGAAAAGCAATAACGACATTTTAGAAAAGACATTGGCAGAATAATGAAATTTCGTTTCTTATTGCTTTAGATACAGTGTAGAGCCTTTAACCATGATGGTCTCTTGGCTCTTGCCATTTATTAAAATCGTCTTGTCGTACGGGCATTACACGGTACAATCGATAAAACCTGACATTTTCATGTTCAGTAGTCGCCAAAGTGAAATATGGCAGTAATATGTATCCCAACCCGGTTAATGGCTCCAAATCTCACTCCATTACCGCATACTTGAATAGTAGGCATGTGTCTAGGGTATACTGGAATCTACGTGACGTTTAAAGACGAGCGGGTTGATTACTGATAATGCCACTGCATTATGAGAAACTTTCTAAATGTTCGTTTGGATGGATGGTTAGGTATTAGTTTGTGGAATCATCAAATTTATATCAAATTGAATACACCTTGGAGGAAATTTTGATCTAAAGTTGTAGTAAAGTTGTACTTTACTTCTAGTCATATTTATAATATGAGAGCACTTCAAGCGCAATCCTTTTCAAGTGATCATTGCTACTATAATATCCTTCCACAGTGAGCAATAAAAGTTCGTAAAGCTCACAAAATCATTGTTCACCTCTACTGCACTCAACCTTCCCTTTAAGTGGCATCATTTAATACGACACGCGATAGAAATGGATGTGCGAACGCGATACGGAATCGCAAGAGAATTAAGAAGATGGGCTATAAGATCCAAGTAAGGCTTGGACATTATTCCTCAGCCAAGTAGCGATACCCTATTAATGCCCTATAGATTAATGCGTGACATGTGAGAGATATGGATAACCATGCATACTGCAAGATGTATGGATTACATCCAGCGTTATAATGCAAAAGAAGCTTGAAATAACAACGATGCCGCACGCTTTTGTCTACCATAACCTGCTATCGTATGAAATATTATCACAAACTTGATACGCCTTATTTTGGTAGGCTATATACAAAATTATATTTCATTGCTTAATATCAATAAGGGGAAAAGGACTTTATTCTAGGATCACTGGTCTAATAGCATTTCGCTGCAGCTGCTGCAAACTCTGGCTATTATAATGTACCATGCAATGAGACAATATACACATATGGCATACCTATAATGCTTGGCGCAGCAACATATAACAGATGGATGCCAGTAATTTGACAATGCTATCTGCACTTGACGATGCATAATGGATAATAGATGGGTATTGCAATCCAATTCCTAGCATGCAACAAAAGGGGGAAATTTTAGCTGTATATCAAACGAGAATGAAAACAATCAATACTATAAAAACGCACAGGGGATTGTTAATTATTCATAATCAGAGAGAGAGAGAGAGAGGGGAGAGAAACATAGAGGAAGGGCTGAAAATAAAGGCAAAATAACAAATGCCTCCCTTTTTTTTTTCTGTTCTGTTTTTAATCAGATATGAATTTCCATGTCCATTTCTGTTTATGTCCTCTAATCAGCACGGCCTTAACTGTCGACGCACAATCAGTTGCTACATACATAAGTGTCAACTAAATGCATTGAAAAATCAGGGCCTTTAATGTAGAAATTTAGATAGAATAAAACATTATTTTGTCTGCAGTGTTAAAAAGCATTTAAGTGTAATCGATATGTACTATAATATTTCAATATCTAACGTAGATCCGTTTACGGATCTACTTTACCTTATATAATAGGGAGATAGCAATAGCATATTTAATCAGCTATAATTAGCTATAACAAAGGAACATGAAAATAATGTGATCATAAAGACCTCGGAAGGAAACAAAAATTGCATTAAATTTTATTCTCTTATTATAGCCGCAACAAAGCATAATTTGTAGTGACGGCCATTTAAAAATTGCATTCCCTGCTACTTTGTCTTTGTCAGAACGACCTTGTACCGCACATCGCACCAAGAACAACCTGGTTTATATCGAATATCACTTTCTGTTTTTCAAAACCATATCATCATTGTCAGTTAAGTGGATAAAACAGTCGCTAATTTTTCTCACATTCATACAGGTCATTGGTAATTTCACTTTAAGAATTTTTGTTACAATTAGGTAGGCCTCAAAGTACCAATCCCACGCAAGCTAAAATGTAGAAATATCAAGTCGACGGTTCCCGTTGAAAATTGAGGGATTGAAGTGTACTTCATATCAAAATACGACACTAAAGTTGCCAAGAGTTTTTATACGAAAATAATGATAAAGAAAGATTTACTGCAGTCATGCACCAATAATTTGTTCCTGTATTCATACTAGTTTAACATCTAACTAAGATAAAGTAATGCTGTGTCTATACTATACATTTCACTTCCTCGACTTGTTATCATTGCAATGCTGAATGTTTGAAAAGAAATATATTTCGAGATTGATTTCAGTCATTGCTCACGTGACATCTGCTTGGTATGCCTGCAGAATACATGTGAGAACATACTGCTAATTCTTTCTTGTTAAATTGATAAGTAAATTATCACTTTGTTGAATTTGCATTAAGCATGTTAAGCAGTTGGCTCTGATTTATTCTAAAAATATCTGCCGATCATTATTTTCCATGATTACAGTCTTAAAAAAAATTCTTATATCTTTACGTCCTCATGAAACTGCATGGTTCAATATCAACGAATACATGTATATCATCTAAAGAGTAAAAACTTTAATGTCTGGGTTTAATTCCGGTTTTCCATTATATCAAGATTATTGAAAGCTCTACAACTAACGCTACGTATATCGAACACAACATAGCATCTCTTTAAAGGTATACTCAGCTATATCTCAAAATCACATTGTTTTCGCTTGACCTGTTATGTAAAGAAAGCAAATAGATCCAGAAAATCTAACATGACATAAAATGGACAGGCCTATAACAGATGATACATCTTAAAATCTTGTCGATTGCTTTGATGTTGAGCTTAGATCCTGGCAGATTCAAGATCATGTCTTCTCTGACCACCGGTTTGGCATATAAGATGAAGGACCTTAGCATGCAATTATCTGCTAATTGATGATTCATTCTGGACCCTTATTTCTTTTTTCAAACAATCGGGGCCTGGATCCATGAAATTTAATCCAAGGTCTATCTCTTTCTTCCCACCCGAGCCCGCGGGGAGCAATTGATCATTTATATCTCAGTGGTAGGTTTTCCGCTTCATGTCTCCGAACAGGCAGACATATATTACATGAGATAGAACGGCATCTAGAATGAAAGACGATTAAAATATACATCCCATACAGCTATCTAAATTAAAGATCCTCGGAATAGACAGGCGGTTATTTTCTTTCTCCCTTTCAGTTTAAGAAATGTCTTCCATACAGCCATCTAAAATAAAGATCCTCAGTTGAACAGGCGATTAGATTTTCTTTCTCCCGTTTAATCTTCGAACAGGCAGACATATTACATGAGATCGAATGGCATCGAGAATGAAAGGCCATTGATAAATGCTTTCAATACAAGCTATCTAAAATAAAGATACTCAGTTGAACAGGCGATTTGATTTTCTTTCTCCCATTTAATCTTTGAACAGGCAAACATATTACATGAGATCGAATGGCATCGAGAATGAAAGACGATTAACAGTTAAGAAATGTCTGCCATACAGCCATCAAAAATAAAGATCCTCAGTTGAACAGGCGATTTGGATTTTCTTTCTCCCGTTTAATCTTCGAACAGGCAAACATATTACATGAGATCGAATGGCATCGATAATGAAAGCCGATTGACTTTCAGTACATGCTATCTCAATTAAAGATCTTAAGTCAGACAGACGGTTACTTCCTTTCTCCCTTTCAGTCTACTTACAGGCAGACATATTCATGATACCATATGAGAGAACGGCATCTAGAAGGAAAGACGATTAAGAAATGCTTTCAATACAAGCTAAGTAAATGAAAGATCCTCAGTTGAACAGGCGGTTGGATCTTCTTCCTGTTCATTCTTCAGAGAGGCAGACATATTACATGAGATAGCATTGCATCGCGATTGAAAGATGATTATTAAAGAAATGTTTTCCATACAGCCATGTAAATAAAAGAAGCTCAGTTAGACAGAAGGTTGGAGAAAGCGCACATTATAGACAACATGTAGGGGCAGAATTTCGCTATAGGTCCTTAAAAAGAAACAGTTCAGTTGAAATTTTTAACGTCTCTTTATCCCCAAAGGGCTTAATCATTTTCCGACTGTTAAAAAAAAAAAAAAAAAAAAAAAAATGTACGAAATGCCTTCATTTCTTCTATGGAAGGGGTGGTTGTTATTCAACTCAATATATCACAATCTTAATAAAACATCATCTAGAGAGCAGAAGACAGGAAAAGCCAGGAGACAAAGCAAAACATGGAACAAAAGTTGAGCGAAGATAAAAGAAATAGTAGGAGGCTCTCAATAGAGAAAGGGTATTCAATGAGGGGGGTTGAGAGGGAAGACAGATAAATGGAACAGGAGGAAGAACATCAATCAGAAGTTTCAATTACCATGATTACTTCTTAAACTGTCCACAAAAATTTACAAAACAAGAAGTGATATTGACCTTAATGTTTCGCAGATAAGGACACCTTAATATTTGTAAAATGTATCATATCCATCCCTACATGCGATCGTCTTAAGGCAATCTCCATGTTATGTAAACTCGAGTAGGTATCGCCAGTCTTGGCGTCACTAATTCTAAGCTTATTCCCTGTCTGGGGGGTACATTTCCAAAGTGTTATTCTGGAATGAAAACGCTATGAGTGCAGACATACCAGCGTGTATTGTTAACACATGCCTAATGCTTGTGTAATAAAATTTATGAAAATAACATTGTACAGTACGGTAATTCCATAACATTAAGAGGAACGTCACAAATAAAAGTGACAGTAAGACTTACATAAATTATGGTAAGCTCATTTTTAGAAAAGGAGAATAAGAAGCTGCACTAAGATCATTCTGAAAGGCTTAATCGTTGTTTTGATATTCATTTATGTATTGTTGGCGGAAAACATGACGCAATTAATTTTCAATTCATTGTTGACACCGGTGTTGTTGTTTGTACTGCGTGATCAATTAAGATTCTTCTAAAATTTGGGGTCTCATTTTTAGTAGTTTTTATGAAAAATATGAGGACCTAAAACGACATACAAATTTTAAAGCTGGGTTTGGATCTTGGTCAGTCACGCTTAAAACTCGCGCTGGAGCAAATACAAAATACGTTGCCACAGTTTCAAATTAATACTATTGTGTTGCGATTGAAACTGCACATTTCCTCATTCTCATTTCAAGCATTCTAGAACGACATCAAATCTTTATCCATTAACCAAGAACTATTCACATTTTTTGAAAGTGTGTTACACCCCATCTTTTAATTTCATTGTGAAAACACATTCACAAGATTTCACTGCCCATAATGTTCACTGCACTATTTTGTCGGGAAATACAGTGCCTCGCCTCCATACGTGTGAGTGGAGGAAAAAAAAGGGGGCGGCTGCTTTAATTAATCCAAGTCCCCTTTTCTTCTGAATCGCGGCGCTAAAGGTTAGCTCAACACTTGTATCGCAATTTAAAGACTGTCACATTTCATGCTAACGCGATGGGTGTGATCGTCCCATAGTGAGAATGACACCTCGTGACATCACCTACTATTTAAAGGAATTATCCCCCATCATAACCGAAGACAGGGTAACGTATTTCTCCAGTTATTCTGAAATTCATTCGTAAAGCATTATTAGGTATTATTACAAAAAATTAATAAAAATTAATAAACGCCTCCTGTTCATGCTAACGCGATGGGTGTGATCGTCCCATAGTGAGAATGACACCTTTTTCCTTTTATCTCCTTCTCTAATTACCTTCTTTTTCTCTCTCTCCCTCTCTATTTATATCTCTCTCCCTCTCCCTCTCTCTCTCTGTCTCTCTTTCTTTTTCTCTATCTCTTCATCTCGTAATGGTGCCAAAAGGGCTTCGTTTGAGTAGAACGTTTAAATCAGTCATATAAACAAACAAGTAGGCCCTATCTAGTAGCATTTTACAGCAAGGTTTAATAGGGTTTAAGTTAATAGAATTACTAAAGAATCAAAACATATATTTTACCTTATATTCCCTCCTTTTACTCATCATAAGATCGTCCGGCACGGTGTTGGACCGCTCTCTGTAGTGCAGAAGAGAAGAGAAACAAATGTAAAAAAGAAAAAAAAATATAGGTCTTACAAACTCAAACATTGTGCCGTAGGATTCAAATTGGTTTGGTTATTTCACACTCACCAAACATTATTTCCTTGACGTATGTAATACAGAATAGAAGGTAAAACAAGAACTTTTGAATCCGCAGTTTTGAAAAGATGATGGCGATAGCATGAAGAGGGACATTGTAGATTTGCCAGTCATCAAATATAGTGCATATTTCAAATAACGTCCATTTAGGATTGAGGACGGCATCCAAAGTGAACTATTTTTACCAATCATGCTAAAAAAGGGGGAACCTGTTTAAGCAGAAAACACAGTTTTAAAACAGCCTTATTTGTCAAAATGATCGAGGTTTATTATTCACTTAATCATTTAAGTTTAATTAAACTTTAGGGAACGTCACTTATATTTTTAAAATGTATGCGTTACCTTAACGATAAAAATTTCAAGTTACAAGTGATCTACCCAGAATTTGATAAAGAGCTCTTTATGTTTGATGAATTAATTTTATTTCTCCGAATTCACACATTTATGTTTACCGGAGAGATAAGTTATACTCAATAAACTTTCCTCACACAAATATATGTCGAATAATCACATTATCTGTCTGCCTTTTGAAGCTTTGAAGTGGATTTGATGAGGAAAGTATTGGCCGATTATACACCCAACGGGGCACGTTTCTTTTGCCTCGTTTGATGTCGCCTGAGTTTATTCATCGTTTTCATGCTCCATGAATCACTCAGTCAAGTGAATGGGGAAAACTGTTGGCATTTTTTCATCGTTATTGGTCCGATATTAATGGTTTTGTTTAATCTTTCGGGGGAAAATGAAAACGGTGGAAATTGAGAGTGTGAGCGTGATTTAGGAAGGGACAGAGAAAGATAAGAGAGAGAGGGAAAGGGAAATGGGATTGCAAGAAAGATAGAGGGCAGAGAAGAGAGCGAGAGAAACAGTGATAAAAGAAAGGGTTTATTTCATAGGCCTTTGAACGAACAAACATCGAGAGGAAATTGATCAGGCAATGTACTTTGGGAAATATTCTGCACTTTTTCTCACGTCCCCCGATCTGATCAATATAACGTTGTGCAAACAGCCGTAAAGGTGACGCTACGGTCGGCTTCTGATTTACATCCTTATTTCGACCATCGATTGAAATTCTTCAAAAGTCAGTTCTTTCTGTTTTCGCAAGTGCCCATAATCATTGCAATAAACATGCACCAATATATTTTATGAAAAGTGCATTTGACAATCGATTGAATATTCTTCAAAGGTAATTACTTTTATATGTTTCAGCAAATACCTTGAAGCAGTGTGATAAAATGACATGAAAACACTATATGTAAAAAAAAAAAAAAAAAAAAAAAAAAAAAAAAAGAAAATCCAGCACGTTCAACGCTTTTAAACTATCATAAAGAGTTCATTTAATTTCATATCTTGATATAAAACGAAAAGCAATTTCAAAAGGAAATATCATTTTCCTCGAGTAAACTCCTGCAGTTCTGCATTTTTGGAAGAGTTAGCCGTGCCTCATTTATATATTTCCCAATGTAAATTGTTTGCTCCGTAAAGTAGGCCAGTCAATTTAGGGGCAAATTGAACGATTATTCAGAAATGCACGAACAGTAATAGCAGTCTGCTCGAAGAAATTTCGTTCGAGAATGCAGTCGTTGACCCCCACTATGAAATAAGATGAGAATTGTTTTGATTCAATACTTTAAATTTCCATATTTTAGTCAACGGTTCTCAGTGGACACTTGAATTATTAAAAGCAATTTTATATGAAAAAACTATCGACAAAAGGTCACTGTCTTGTGGTCTTTTCGCATGGGTTCACGTTCATTTTTTAAAAATATCATTCTTTTTGATAAAACGCCTAAGATTGTACTTTGGATGAGTGATTCCTCTTTCATCTCACATCTCCTCCTTCCCTGATCCAAGAAGGAAACACATAGCAGGCGGAATACTATCGGGATTCTGAATTCTTTCCTATTTAATTTTGTTAATCAAAGATTTCAATTAAATATTTAATTGTTTCGTCTCGTGAAAATATTGTGAAATCATACGTTGATGAAATAGTGTACACACCTTTTTGTCGTCAATAAATTCGTCTACTATTTTGTTTCTGAGCCTTAATCGAAAAACATAAGTGCTTGAAACAGTTTAGCGGCCAGAGGAACACATTTTAAACAATGGATTTAAAAAAGTTTCAACGAAGAGCGCATTTATGAAGATAATAAAAAATCAGAGCTCAACAAAAGAGTTGAAAATGAAAATAGCACTCTCAGCAGGTCACCCCACCTTAATGGAATTGCTTTTTCTCCTTATCGTTAGCTCGTTATGATGTTGAAACGATCATCCATCAGCAAAGAGCTCGATTGTGTTATGATACAAAGTGAGCCTCGTATTTATTCCCCATCATGAAAATAAAAATCGGTGTTGATGGGAAAAGCTGGGGAGAAAATCCCTCTTGGATGATCGTCTCGACGTCATAAAGAGATTGGGATGGAGGAAGGTGGCGGAATGCATCCCGAGAAGGCCATAGCAACCAGCATCCCGTTAGGAATGGCAGAGGAGGGGAAGTTGACACGTCCTTCAGAAGACGAGCTCTTGAGCTAAATTCGTCCTAAACATGACAAATGTGTGCTTTCTATGTCAAGAGGCGCATTCCCCACTCAATTGGACGAGACTCAACTCTCGTATTACAGCGTCAAGTGTTGGAATTGAATAGCAGTGGTAGGGTGTCGAGGTTATAAGCATTTCGCAAGATTAATGATTTTAGAAGTGTTGCATAAAGACAGGAATGTCAGCTGGAAACTGACGTTAACATCAAAATCTACGTCATGGCACTTGAAATATATGAACCTATAGAGAATAAAACCCTGATCATTACATTAACATCAAGCGTTTTATCCTAACTAGGATGTATGCTATAATCACAAAAATTATTCTTCAGGTATCAGTTACAAAGAAACACCTGCGCTGTGGACATCTTAACTCTGACTAAAATAAAGCCTTTTTAATTAGTTTTCATTCTAACAAGGTAAATTCGATGATTCTTAAATAAATTCTAGAATAAAAAAGTAATTCTTTAAAACTGCACTTCTTATATAATTTAGAAAAATGGTAGCTGAGGTTAAAATATTTAATGGGTGATAATGTCAAATCGATATCGACAGAAACAGAAAATAGATACATAGTTTATTGAAAAGGTAAACTTACCATTTTTCCCAATTGAATCATACGATTTAAAAAAAAAATCAGTTTAAGTTATGCCATACACCACTCTAACATCTACATATTTCACGTATCTTGTACATGTTGTATGGTAATTCGGTAGAATAATATTCATTGGTATTTCAGTCATCAAGCTCAAGGATTTTTTTGCGATTAGATATCTGTTGTGGGACAAACATGCTTTCCTTTCTCATTATGTCTGGCACCTCAACATCTGGGCAGATATTATTGTAATCATGAAATCGATATATCTAAAGCCAAACAAGTCAGTCCTCGTCTTTCGCCATGCCAAATTTTCGAGACCCCTTGAAATAATGGATGGTTGCTTTTTACGATGGATAGAGAGACACACAACTACACATCAATGTTATCAGAAAGCCAGGGTGTGAAAAACATGTGTTTTAATATACTCACAGATTTCTACAGGTGGAGAATAAATAATAACGGTTATCTCGAGGCCGGGGGAAAAAAAGCTTGTCGCCGTTGGACGGTCTGCACAGGGGAAAGAACAGCTGACACGCTATAAATACACACAGTCTCCAAGCACTTGTCAATGCAACGAGGGGAATTAGAGTTGCAACTATCGACCTGATCTTGAAATATGCTTATTTAGAATCTGAGATGTTTGAACAGAGCCCTTGAATCACCATTCCAGCAGTAGAAGCCGATCAAAAAAGGGCGTCCGAATATCCAACTACCGGCTGCAGCATCTCCCGTATAGTCTGATTTAGACAAATCCGATAGATATCAGTCGGAAATATAGCTGCCAACTGAGTCTAAGCCCTGCCTAGCACTCATTACCCCCATTAATTCATATTGAGCATGCATGACTGCTAAAATTCGTCAAGTATGAATATCGGCTGCATATTCGCTGGAGTGGGCAAAGTGCGGTATGCGCACGGATAGTTCGGCGCCTTAGCAGCGCGGGAGAGAAGGATGCATGGAAGAGATGAAAATGTAATATCCATATTATTTATGATTGGCGTGTGTGAAAAGCTTGTTCAAATATTGTGTCGGTATTTACTCCCTCTGGTGGTAGTAATAGGGGTCAAGAACTGTGCTTGATATTACCTGTCCGTTTTCATTTTACTCTGCTCTCTATTTAATGACGAGTTAAGAATGGATTTTGACACAATTTTGGGTAGTTATCAGTATTGGGTGTGGTATTTAACATACAAATATACATTGGGTAAGCCAAGATCAAAACACTCCCTTTCCCCTTTTCACAATATTTTGATGTGTGGGACAGCTGCAGAGATTTGAGCTTCATCAATTCGTTTAGAACTATCACACGTTCCTTGCGACACCATTAAATTGGACAGACACTTTTCTAATTGGCCTATGAATAATTCATTCCCATCCATCCATCCACAATACTTAAACCTTCAAAACACAGCACATGTTATCAGACAATCTAACAATATGTTCGTTGAAATATAAACTATGATTTAAATATTTGTCGCGAGTTTCAGAGGCGGCATAACCTTATAGATATTTAGTTCGAATCCGTTTCTATACTGAGCAGTTCCTTCAACTTTCTATGGCATCATAGGATGCTGATGTTTTATATTTCAGCTGACTGCTAAGGACTCAAGTAAATTCTTGAGCATTCAGTGAATAAACTTCTCTAAATCACAGCTGAATGAAAGTGTAATCTAGATTTAATACTATTAATGATTGGTTTCGTTATTGTTAATAATAATGCTCACTGTAAACACAATTATAATGGAAATATAAATAAAAGATTAATCAGATATCAAATACCTAGCAGTTTATCATCATCTATTTGATATATTCCTATCCCTTAGTTCCCATCTTCTTGTTAGTAGTGCGCAGGCAATAACCTCAAAATACACAACACTAGTGCTCTTCTTACCTCCGTAATCAACCTCTCAGAATAACTCCAAAACAGTTTTTTTCACAAATGTGATGTTATTAGAGATCAACTTCACCTTTATAATCATATATGATAGATTACACCCAGTCAATATCAACAGCAACAAGATGAAGCAGTATATTATGTGGCGTATACAGGTATATTCACAACTATACATTGCTTTGCTGAATCATCGATTAACTATTCTACGAATGCCGCTTTTGGATATATGATTCAATTATCCAATTTTGCCCTTAATCAGCGTGATTGTGGCAGTCGTGTTATTTTGACGAAATGACGTAAATACTTTTATTCCAGCCTTGCATAAACTATGCTTTATATCGGTAAAAGAACTATATGAACAAGCCTATGTTCATTGTCGCATTTAATAGTAATCACTATATGCGGAAAAAAGGGAGTGTACATTAGGGATAACCTTGTGCCGCCATTGTCATCGATATTATACTTATTAGCTGGTTCCTAGTTTCCGTCTATTGAATACATTTGGCATTTTAAATAATTGAGATGAAGCTCCAAATGCTCTGAGATCTGAATTAATATATTGATTTATCCTGCATTGAGATTTACTCGTTTCATTTCACAAGATAGAAACATTTACCAGTAATGTGCATTAACTGCCTCACGGCTATTGCTATCACGTTTTTGTGTGTGTTTGTAATGTTGTTTTGTTTTGTTTTTGTTTTGTTTTGTTTCTTCCTTTTTGTTTGTGTTTGTTTTTTTAGATGATCCCAATAATTTAATTCATTAATAATAATGCATTAATTACATTTTACGTTTATCATTTTTTTGATTTATTCATTCATTATTTAGTTATCTATTTAACTTTTAATTTGGCAAACCTATACATCATGATAAAACTTATCAATTATAAAAAAGCACGTTGATGAGTTGCCACTACAAATCTATTTTTAAAAAAGTTCATGATTAAAAGATATAGCCAGCAGCAAACTGACATTACCCCCAGGAAACTTCTTTGTGATTGTGAAATGCAAGGTCTAAAATAATAGTGACTGCTATTCAGGGAAAGTATTAACCATGATACATTGGCGATGATTAAGTATAGTACCAAAGGAAATTTTAAAAATGTCAAAACGACTGTAGTTATTTTTGCAATCACAATGTATCAAATTTGATGAAGGTATGAAGTGAGAGGAAGAGAGAGAGAGAGAGGGGTAGAGAGACTGGGCAGACAGAAAAGGAGATAGAGAGAGAGAGAGGAGGGAGAAACAAAGAAAACGGCATACGATAAAGTAAAGCCGGAGCAGACTCACAGACAGACAAAGAGAGGGGAAGATAGAAAGAGAGAAGATAGTGAGCTCTGTAATGGATGAAGTAAAAACCACAAGAGAGGGCACTCTTCTGGTCTATAAAAGCAATAAAGAGACCATAAAAAGGTTCGATGTCACTCAAGCATAACAAACGAGAGAAAGATATTAATACGCGACTTGTGGAGACAGAAAGATGAAGAACGTGCGAGAGGCTAAGGGTAAGAAACCAAAAGCCAGTGCAGCAAATTGTGATTAAACGAATAATTCTTAAATTGGACTTAATTCCCCAGACACCAGGTCTGCGTATCTTGAGAGGCAGTAAGGTGAGCCGGTAATGAGCATGAGCGATGGAGCTGAGCTGGGGCAGAAGACCCACTTGGGAAATCAAGGAGGAGTCTGATGATGCTGATGATGGAAGGAAGATAAGATGAGGATGAAGTGGATGAAACAAGGATGAGATGAGATGGGGTAATGAGGTGAAGATAATGAGACCGTGTTCCAGGGCGGTGTCGTCGCTTGTTTAGCTTCGAGGTTAAAGAGATGTTCGGAGAGTTAAAGAGGACAGATTCTACAGGTGGTGGATACATTTCATTGGAGGTAATTGGTAAACGATTGAATGTGATTGATGGTGGTGTTACAGGTGGCGGTACAGAAAGTTAAAACATAGTGTTAAAAGATTAAAAAGGGTAGTTACATTTCAATGTGGTAATTGTGGTGATTGATAATATATTGTGGTTGTGGTTGCTGATGAGGATGGTGGTGGCGATGGTGGTGGCGATGGTGGTGGCGATGGTGGTGGCGATGGTGGCGGAAGTGGTAGTAGTGGTGGTAGACGTGATGGTGGTGGTGGTGATGATAATCTGGGTGGTGGAGGTAGTGGTCATGGTGGTCATGGTAACGATGATGGTTCTGATGGTGGTGGTGGCGGTGGTGGTGGTCATGGTGTCATAGGTAGTGGTAGAGAAAGTTTAATGGTGGACGTTTTTGCCGTTGATATTGTTATGACGCCATATATCATGTATATCGTCTGCAGAAAGCTATTGTTTGATTTTGTTTTGTTGCAGCTCGTTATATCAATGAACTGAAACAATATTTGAGGGATAAATTACAATCAATGCAGTAATAAATGGGAAGTAATAAAGATGTATAAGCATGTATTCCTTCATGTCTAAAAGCTGTAGACGCAATGAAGTTTAATAAAGACCGCATCCTAATGGCTTAACATGGAACGGGGAAGATTTATCCTCTACTTTACATTGCAAACACGCATTACTAAATTGGGAGTTCGTTTAGTCCATTTGTGGAGGCCCTTAATGGATGCAAAGAGTAAATCATTCGATTTTATTGCAGTCATTCGTAATGGCTTGCATCAAGTTCTCCATTTTTATTTACAATTAGGGCTGCGTACAGGCGAAGTAAAAAGCAGGTATCAAAACCAGTCTTGCGTGCTGTGATTTTAGAATCGACTCGTACACAAGCTATACATTTAAAATTGTCGGAATCACTGGTATCATCTTATCATGCTTATGGCTACCAGGGCTACCATTAGACTTTGATATTCAAGGCTTATACTGTGAATGCGAACAGCAAAGAGTTCGAAGACCTGAACTGATCATATTTAGAAGATTTTAAAAAGATTGTCTGTCTAATAGAACATTCCTTTAAGTGCCCTCTAAATCTGATCCAGAACATAACAAAGCATTACCAGAAAATCAATTTACAATACCAATCAACTTGAAAAATAAGTTAACATACGCGGATCCAGGTTGGGGCGGGGGGGGGGTCCGGGTCCGGATATGGTGGTATCACTTTTTCATAAAGTTTATGTTGGAAACAGCATGTTTTTCATTAAGTTAAACGATTACCAAATACGGATATGAAATGATGAAGAATTATGTTCATGTAAAGTATAGTACTAAAGGGAGAAAATACAAATGTACCAATGGGGTTAAGATTAATTAAATCCACAGAAAATTATATGTATCGAAAAGCATACACCTACAGGTTTGCTCATGCACCGACAACCCTTACCCCCAAAAGGCAAAGTTTGGAAACCCCTATACCAAAGGCGTGACATACATGCGGGCAAAAGACTGTAAAAAATGAATAGATATCTTCTAAATACTTGTATCATTTAAATATTGATGGCTTTTCCAAAGAAATCCAAGTCCTGCATAGCCTCTAAATATAAAGCGGCCCAATTGCACTCAAGATCAGAGTTCCTTTCAAACAGCCTTATTACAACCGACTTTCTCCTCATCCGGAAAACTATTTACCAGCTGTATTTTCATCTGCATTTCATAATTAATAATGAGAAATATACCCAAGGTTTGTTCCCAACTAAGTAATCAATATATTTCTCCCACAAAACAGGTGAATCGCCATTAGTATTAATCGGACATCTTTGTCCCTTCTCAAGCTTATTTTCAAAGACCTCCGATGAAAGTTTCATTCAAGATATGTTAGTAGTAATAATTCTTTCATCCACATATCAATATCAATACTTACACATTCAAATGTGAAATTTGATAATGAAAATCTGAAGATTCCAAATTAACGACTTTAAAAAAGCAGGTTTGATTAATGCATACCAAGGAAATATAAAATCTAGTGAAATTCCTTTTCCAAGCAGACAAGTATTTTTCTCATGTTATATACAAAATAGAATAATGTGAAAATTACAAAATTATGTTGAACATCACTACTCACTACCTG
Source organism: Heliocidaris tuberculata (assembly GCA_025618425.1). Lineage (NCBI taxonomy): Eukaryota > Metazoa > Echinodermata > Echinoidea > Camarodonta > Echinometridae > Heliocidaris > Heliocidaris tuberculata. Next base: position 34,722,358 of record CM046848.1, read on the forward strand.
GATGTATTTCGATAGTGTTTATTTGGTGGAAAATGTTATAACGGACAAATATTTTCAGATTCGGTGTACCCAGGTTGCCTTCATTGTACTCTTCCACAAAACCCTCCCATATCATCGCGACTGGGTCACGTGACCCTTCATATTTCCTGTTTATACCTGTGCCATTCACGTATGTAGACAGGTGAATGACACATTGGATAGCTTTGGCCTTGGAAATGGGAGATTGGGATTAATTCACCACGATTCTCTGTGATAGATTGCCTGTCGAATGGAAACCAAAGTTGTCATTCGTTGTAGACGCGAGATGCTGCATGCTGTATTGCATCTGCACTTAATTCCTTGAATGTAAGATGCTAAACACAGTCTTGCAGAAGAGCTTTAGCGTAACAAAATGGATATATATATATATATATATATATATATATATATATATATATATATATATTCTCTACTTTGTCATCTTTTCTGCATCTGTGCCAACACACGGACTTTTGATATCATTATAAATATGTATTTTTTTAAAAGTCAAAATACTTTATTTATTAAATCAAACAACAACATAAAAGCATGTAAAATAACATTGACGCCTAGGCTACTATCTGAATACTCAGAACAGTACAAGGCGGAAAATGATACACATATACATTTACAAAGAACAATTGACAGAGAATGACAAAATATAACAAACATTTCATGTGCAATTGTCGATAAAATGATGGTACTTTGTTTCAAGTGAAACATATTCTACTGTTACAGTATCATATCACCTTGAGAGCTCGGAGTTCGATGGGGGGGGGGGAGGACAGAAGAGAATGAGGACATTAATCAACAACAAAAACATACAATAGAGACAGTATTTCTAGCATTTGAATACTACTTAATGCTATCTCTATCCTTTCGAAAATAATGAAAAATTGTATAGACGGAGAACATTGCATTTTAGATCAAAGAGAGGGAGAGAGAGAAAAAAAAATAATGCAAAGATGTAAAATCATGTATTCAGTAATAATAGACTAATCGATACCTAATAAAGAGCATAGATAAACAAGTAATCGTAATTCCGAATCAGTAATAACACTGTCGAAGCGCCGTAGATCTATTCAATTTTCTCGAATGCAGAGTATATGTACATGTATATATATATATAGAGAGAGAGAGAGAGAGAGAGAGAGAGAGAGAGAGAGCGTGTGAGGATTTATGAGACAGGAGACAATTTATCGAGACGCCGTCGAAATGTCTAAGTTGGGTATATTCGCATCTTTTGTGCATTTATTTTAGATATGCTTTAGCTTTTACCTTAAACCTGGATGATCTTTCTCTACTTAAACTTAAATCGTGTTATGCATCCTTTTTATAAAAGAAACTCGCTCTTAATTTCTGAGTTTTTATTTAGTTAACTATTAAGACGAGTGCCACCTTTTTGGTGTAACATTTAGTTATTTGATTTTGAATTCATTCAACCAAATCTTTTGAGATCTGTTTAAGTCTCTGAATAAGTCCAAGAAGGCTATAAAATTGTATTGTTTGAGTTAGTTTTCAAACGTATATGAGCAACTGGATATATTCTAGTATTTCATTCACTTGAATTTCAGTCAAGAGGTTTGAGAGTTTTAATCCTTTTTAGCGACAACTGTTACATAGTATCTACTCTCAACTGTGATAATGGATGCTGATAATAATTTCACAAGGAATTTGGACCCCCTCTCTCTCTCTTATAGCTTTTACTCGCATCTTCATATGTGTTAGCTAGCATTTTCAATTCTCTATGCCTTTACTTGTACAAATAGAAATTGATATGCAAGGGGAAAAAATTGTAAAAGGTGATTTAAATGGCTTTTGCAAGTATTTGGCCCATTAATGTGTTATGCGTATACGTCTCCGCTATATAGCCTTCAAAAAAAGAAAATAATTACAAAACGCTCCATATAGTTCAAGAGAACTTGAGCAGTTGCTGCTGAACTAATATGACATGAAACTAATGATGGTGATCGACTGAAAAAGTGCAAACATGGGATGCTTGTCATAAACAGGGGGATAGTTGATTGATGTTATTAGGGCGGGACCTTAATTAAGACATCTCCATAACTCTTTTCAGGCTTTCGATTTGCTGCTAGGAAACAAGATGTATTTGTAATTCGTCATTGCATTTTTTTCATTCAATAAGATATCCACCTGAATAACCATCATCTATCACACTAGTGTATGCTAAACCAACAAATGGCTATTTGGGGGTTTTCACTCTACTTCATCCAGTATTTTGCATCTGACTAAAAGTATTTCAAATTGGTAGCTGCAATTTGCATGACTTTGGCAATTAAATTACCAAGATCCATCATAGTAGTCCACGCATAACCGATCGATGAAATAACTTAACTTTGCATAAACTCATGACAGAAAAAGAAACGGAATAATAAAGCAAAGTGGATTTTTATGTATCTGGCAATATCTCTCCCTCTTTCAACCTAAAATATTGGTGAGAAAGACAGCGAGAGGGTGCAGACAAACGAATAGACTGTAAAAAAAATTTTGAATAAATTCTGCACAGGGTTATTTTCATTTTTTTTTTTCAGTGATCCTTTTTTTTACGCTTAGAAAGGTTATGTTACCACAACTGCTTGGTTCAATAAGTCAACAAGGTTTGGAATAACTTATTGATTATTTTAAAGACGAAAACGAGATTACACAACATATATTGACATAAATTATGGTACTTTACAATGATTCCTGTTTAAGGGGAGCGTGGCAAACCTTATGTCTTTACAATCGCACATTTTTGCACATTATCCCTAAATCAACAAGAAATCCACCCTTAAGCATGTTCTTCTACGCTGACATTTACCCAAACTGTTTCGATATTTGGCTGTAATGTCAGTCTGCCAAGTCAGGCATGTTTTAATTCGGGTATTAGATATACGCAGCAGTACTAGTATACTCGTCAGCATCATGATGTTTTAAAGGTAAAAGATAGAAAAAGTGATGAAAGAAATCAATGACTAAATGTTAAAGATGGTGTTTAAACAACCGAATGAAAATTACGTTTGTTTTGTTTTTAAATTTGAAGATATCTTAATCGAAATATAAATTATGTTATCAATACGTGAGATTATTCCATCTGTATAGTCTCTAAAAATGGAGTGATCACTAACGTGACTCCCGGGGGAGTGAAAATAGAGTGAAATTCACTCTTTTCTTTGTAGAGAGCACTCTAAAATAAATGGATATTCACTCCTAAACAAATGATCATTGACGGGACTTTTGGTGGAGTGAAAAGGAGAGTGAAAATTTACTTTATTTAGAGAGTAAGAGTCATTGAAGTACATTTGTGTAAAATCACAAATTTGTTCTGATCGAAACCAACCTCCAAAATGATATTTAATGCAAGTTAAAAGATGTATAGAAATAAACATATTTCACTTATGTTTGATATTGCTATGTGATTTTTTTTCAACTCGTTCAGACTCGAGACATCTTTCATGCTTCTTACAGTACTCAGTACTCACGTGACGAATTATACTTTCACTCATACTGAAACGTATTGCCATTTTATTTGACTTAACAAAAATAACGAATTAATCCTTTTGTATGATAACTTAAAACGAATAAATTACATGTGCCTGATATGAAATATTTATATTTTTGACTGCGCACAGACCTAAAGCTCATAAAATAGGGAGTCGAGAGAGGAAGCAGTAAATGAATTAAATCAACTGCAATTGGTATTTAACCTGATTAGGGCCACGATACGAGATTTGGCTGATCAGAAATTTGCCCGAACAGAATAGCATTTGCTGCCACGAACAGATATCTAACTACACAGACCTTATCCGGCGGTGATATTTGTACTGCATACTGATGCGAAAAGGACGAAGGCCAAATTTCTTGTAATGTGATCGTAAAATATCCAATATTTAGAGGAAGCAAGCCTTGGAAATGTAGGTTGTTTCCACTCCAGAAAAGATGTTGATTGTGATATATCGAAATGGGGTCACTAGTCAATACCTGACGCAAAGGTAATTGATTTTAGTGCTGGGTGGATAGCCTTTTATCAGCTGCATTACAAGAAAAGCAAATTTACATTCTAGAAAATGTGGAAAGTGTTACTTAGAATTACATCAGCATATCCAATGTATTCTTAATCTTATGTAATTATTTTGGTGGCATCCTTAATATACAGGTGTATTAATGTGTTGCGCACGGTTAAATTTTGTTTATTGGAACTCATTACTAATGTTGAAGCAAAGTTGAATTTTCAGAAAAAGCGGACTCATTACTAGCACTCGTGCCATAATTCAAAGAGCTTCAAAAAGGGGTACCCTCTTCAACAACTCTCATTTTAACTAAAGTAGCAAACTATGTCCGATATTTAGATATTCTTTTAAAGGTTCATCGATACTTTCCAAACTTGCTACTAAATTAGCTTCCAGTACTCACTCCACTTTCTTCTTTGATTTCAGCATGATGGCTTTGTCGTTCAGCAATATCCTTTAGAAAAGCAGTCCAAGCAAGAAGTTGATATGATCCCGAGGGGGTGGGTTAGTCCACAAGGGTAAGCAGACCTCTGTAGAATGCAACTGGTCCGAGGCGGAGTGCTACATTTGAGCCCTCGAGATCTAAGGCAGATGTGTACTTAGCTCGGCGAGGTCCATTGTTAAATCTGCGTGTAATCCTTGCCGTACGTGTTGCACGTTAGTGCCGGCTGCAGTGAGCAGCGTCATAGCAATGCAATACAAACTCCATGGAAAATAATTACCGCCCTGCCGAGCACACATGAGTGCCCATATATCTCGGGAAAAATAGAAACCCCGGTGCGCCCTGTGCTTGGATCGTGGACGTGCACAGACACTGATTTCTTGAATAATATGCCCTACTTTGTAAACCTGATCAATTTACTGGTAATAGAGAAATAGAAACGGCGATTTTTGGTTTCCACGAGGGAGTAAGAGTGATTTAGTGGAAAGCGATATATGCGCTCTGGCGAGGGGTCGCGATCAAGAGATCACCGCAGACGTTGTCTGTGTGTACACATACTTTAGAGATTAAGTTTACTCTTCGCCGGGAAATTGGTGAGAGCTTCGACATGTTCGAAGGAGGAGATTAAGGAGGCGGGGCACAGCATGCACGACGACAGACTGCTAGATGTGCCTTGAACCTTCTCACCCCTCTCGCTCTCTCTCTCTCTCTCTCTCTAGCTCTGCCACCCCCTCCCACTCCCTCTCTCTTCTTCTCCTTCTCTCTCCTCTTCTCTTTCAATTCGTTCCATCTTTCTCTCTCTCCCTCTCTCTCTCCCCTCTCTCTCTCTCTCTCTCTCTTCATTAATGTCGATGTCAGCTTACATTTTATTTTATTGTTTTTATTTGTTTATTTATTCATTTAATGTATATTTATTTATTCATTCATTCATTTATCTCTCTATTTATCTATCTATTCATTTGTTGTTTTGTATTTACTTATTTATCTATTTCTTCAAGTCTTCTTTATACAGGGTGGCTCTTTCTATGACGAATATTGCTCTTCCAAGCCCTGTCTGTACAAGGAAAAATATTTTGAAACATAAATTTATAAACATGATAATTATGCAAAAGTAGAATATCAAATTCAACAGTGATCACTAAAAGGCATTGTGATTACAACTATATACCTTTTACCATTTTTTTAAACAGTACATATGAAAATTAAGAAAAGGAACATTACAAATAATATACAGCATGATGAAATTGAAACACAGATATAACAGAACATCATTTAATGGCCTTGGTTTACACTGATAAAGCGATAATTGGTATAATGTAAACATAGTAATTGTAAAGGAAAACATAAGTGTGATGTTTTCTCCAACATGGAAATTAACTACCTCTTTTATCCCCCGTTATCTCCTCCTTATGTTTTTTTTTTACGTTCATCCCGACTGCCCGAATCTCTCTCTCTCTCTCTTTCTCCCTCTCTCTTTACCTCTCCCTTTCCAATGACGATTATCCCTTAATTCATTTATAATCCCTATGTTTATTGTTAGCCAATGGAAGAAAAATATTTGTTATAATGACAGATGTAACAATATAAATTCAATTCAATTCAATTTCATTACCCGTGGATATTCCCATTCCCCTGTCTTTCTTCTTTATTTCCATTTCTATCACCGTCACTCCCTCTCTCCATGCTCTCTACCTCTCTCTCTCCCTCCCCATCTCCCCCCCCCTCTCTCCCTCCCCATCTCCCCCCTCTCTCCCCCCCCCCATCTCCCCCCTCTCTCTCCCTCCCCATCTCCCCCCCCCCTCTCTCTCCCTCCCCATCTCCCCCCTCTCTCTCCCTCCCCATCTCTCTCTCCCTCCCCATCTCCCCCCCCCCTCTCTCTCCCTCCCCATCTCCCCCCCCCCCTCTCTCTCTCTCTCTCGCTCTCCCTCACACTCGCTTTCCTTATCCAAGTCAAGGTTTAAATGCAATGATAAACAACAGACGAGTAATGTGCAGAATGCCCTCATGCATGGATGTTACAAATGGCTCGGTGTATAGACCGCCTTCCCCGCTGATTGATGCACAAAACTTTCCACGACGGCAAAGAATCGCGGGGGAATTTCATTTTTTTCTCTAGTGTTTTTACATCAAGAGAAAAACTTTCCCATTTTAAGACGGATTACTCGCTCTCTCTATCTCTCTTGTTTCTCTCCTACTCCTACTTCTCCCCCCCCCCCCTCTCTCTCTCCCTCTATTTCTTTATTTCTGACTATTTCTCTTTATTTTTTTTTCTCTCTCTCTCCATTTCTTTCTCTGTTAATTTCCTATCTCTTTTTGAACTCTGTCTCTTTCTTTCGGTAATCATTTTCTTATAATTTTCTTTTCGTTTATTTATTCATTCATTCATTTTGATTCTTCTTCTTCTCCTTCTCCTTCTTCTCAGCTCTTGACTAAAGCATATGAAGTAAATCTGAATTTCTCATCATCTAAAAATGTCCGTAGTTCTTTACATCCTTCTCTTTTTTAATTGTTCTCCCTGTCAGATTTATATAATCCATTCTTCTTTCTATTAATCATTAATGCCATGTTATTGTTGCTAATTGAAGACAAAACACTAACGCCCTCAAAGTATACATCATTGTGAATGCTTGAATATTGCAACAACAACAAAACAAAAACAAAAAAAAAAACTGAGAGAATAATTGCTTTCAAACGTAATTTGATGAATATACAAAAAATAAATAAATAAATAAATAAAAATGGAACGTTTTGTGTCGAGAACATTAATGAAACTGATATAATACATGTATGCTAATAAGTGTTTGGAATGTATGTTACTTGCAAATCGTTTTTTTTTTTTTTTTTTTTTTTTTTTAACTTGTTGTTAATGCATGTGCTACTTATGTATTGAATGAGTTGAGAAATAGAATCTTGAAAAAGAAAAAAAAAATATTGCAAATAGGTTCTTGATTGGGTACACGATATTACAATGCTAAGCGTCATCACTGGTGTTAGATTTGTAATAGATGTCGCGATGTCATTCTACTAGATGGGCGTCTGATCTTGAATGATGAATTATTAATGGATGCATCTATGACTTTTAACACTATCCTGATGATATCTATTATCTGTTATGTTATGTATTAGCACCAAAACTTTAAATAACTATTTTGATGGAGCTAATTATAGATAAATGCACCCCTACTCAACATTTACACATGCTCTGGTTGAATTATATGAAATAAATCTTTTCTCCCCCCCCCCCCCCTCTCTCTCTCTCTCTCTCTCTCTCGCACTCTCTATCTCTGGTTTCTCGTGTATTTTTCTTTCAGAAAGTTATATAACCAACCTTGGAGACTTACTATGTTGGGTTTTTTTCTTCTTCTTCTTTGAGTACTGTGTCGACATAATAATCATGATTATGGATGATCCTACTAATTCGGTACCAGATATTTTATGAAAGGTCTTGTCCGACCCCCCCCCCCCGCACACACACACACACACACACACACGCAACCACATCCCCACCCCCACACACACTCATACACATACACGCACACACAACACCTACGTCTGACTATGAATTCATTCCAGAGCTGAAATTTTAATTTCGTGATTTGAGAGGCGGAAGGGCGTTAACTCTGTCTTGAAGCATATCAGTTAATGCCCTTCTGACTCTCAGTAGATGATTTCATACAACTAAAAACAACATGAGACACTAATCATTGACAAACGGACAATGAATTTCATCGTAATACCAGAGGGAAAGAATTAGTTTCCATGACTGCTAATGTTCGTTTATGATTAACTGTGACATGTGGAAGCCCTCAAACTGAGCCAGAGAAGAAAAAAAACATAGATACATTGTCGACATCCACGTTTGATTGATGGTTTGAGTGCAAGCTGAATAAATCATTTTACTGTCACAAATGGACATTTTATAAGCTGCTGGGGCATTTTACTTCATTCCTCATGGCAAGGAATAGTAATCAAATATACACTGAGAGGCTCCAATGCGCCCCTTAGAAAATAATGCTATGTCAGTCACCTCAGAGAATCCATAATTTCAACTGGTGCCTCGAAAAGAGTGTATGGTATATATAATTTATATCCTACAAGAGTAAGTCTATATAGATAAAAAATAAAAACTAAATGTAGAGTCAGAGTAGACTTACATAATTATACTAAGAGGTTCGTCACGCACAAACATTATCGCGATACACTGTTGCGATATTAATAGCTTCGAAATATCAAGAATATGTATATATCAAAAAAAGAATTTAAAAAAAAAGTGACGTCAAAATATCGGTATAACGAAAAATATTCGGAGGGTCCGACGATACGCGATATCCATTTTTCTTCATGGTGAAAGTATTTTATGTCACGTGAGACATTCCTGGCCAATCTTTGCACGAGAATTTTATGATGTAGGATATTATGTAAAATATATATCCCTACATGTCACAAATTATGGATTTTTCATGTGAGTCTAGTTTTCTTTCTTGTATACCTTCCTTCAAACAATTCCAAAATTTTCTCTGCTCATGCTTGACGTTTTATTTCTTAACCCCACTGTCTATGAGAACCGAGTCATCCCTGTATTTAATCCTATGGGAATTACATAATTCAGTAGTCGTTGGGTTAACCATTTAAAAATGCGTAGAAGGTAGGATATCAATTGCACAATAAAGACAATCGTTACAGCCCAAATATCATGCAATATATGTTTAAATCAAGAAAAATCTGTTTAAAGTCTTAAAATCTTAAGAATATTAGACCGATTTATATTGATTTGTTTCCTTAAATTTATGAATCATTGATGCCATTCCATTTATTGTTTGAAAGAGTTGGCCTAGAATCTACTTAGTATACAAACGTTATCTGTATTGTGAATGTTTAAGAGGTGTGATAAAAATATCAAATGTATAGCTTTATTCTGATGGCTTCCGGAAATGTTCCTCTTTACCATGTCTACTTTTCTTCCTGCTGCATGGGAGAACATAAATCAATGTTGTTGCCTCAAAAGTTATCTCTGAACGCCAGCCTTTCTTATCACTTTGTCTAGGAAACAGTGAATATTCTCCTTCCTCCAAGGCAATACATCATCTCATACGAACATTAAGAAAATGATTTATGAATCTCCATCAGCTTTGAAACGAGCGATAAATCTTAGATTGTACCTGAATTGACATTGAACACACCGTCTCTCACCATTAATTAGGAAAGTCGAAAATTAGGGATAAAAGAAAGAAACCGTTTGGTGTACGATCTCCACATTGGAATATTATGTTGTATTGAGTTCAGTAGATAATTGAAGAGTTCAGACAAGTTTTTTTCCCCTGAATAATAGGTTGCTTTCATTGCAATGTCCGTCTACGTAATTGGATTCTAAAAAAAACCCAAACATATAACTCTATGATACTCATTCTTTTAATGCTGCATAACTTTCATTATGACTACCAAAGTAGTGAACAACAACGCGATCTTCCCAAACCTTCGACATGTTTAAAACGTGAAAATCATCAGAAGAGCAGGCCCACAAGATGCAGGAGTACTGGTGTCACTGGCGTAGAGTGGGGCCAGCCAGTGGGGGGGGGGGGGGGGGGGGGGGGGGGGGGACTATCCTCATTATAGGGAACCGGTCTTATTGGACGGAATGCGAAAGAAAAGGCCTTCAAGTTAGAGGAGGATGGGAGGGCTTGCGATGGGATCGCATCGTCTTCTTTTCATGTTGTTCCCCTCTCCCTTTCTTTCTCTCCTTTACTCTCCTTTCCTCTCTCTCATTTTTATCGGCATTAGATCGGGGTAGGGCATGTGCCCTCCATTGTCACCCACAGCTACGCCATTGTCTGATGTACTCGATTTTTTTGTGTTCAGTTCACGTTTTCTTGTTTTCATGAATCTGTAAGATCTCATTAGACGGGAAATTGAAAGGGTTGAGAGCATGTGAGTTAAATTTAAGACTGTCAATCCCAAAGAGTCCAAGACTAGATCCAAGCCGGTTTAAAAGAAAGGAAGATGTGAGCTATCGAGTTAATCCAGGCCTATCGTCATTGATTTGATTTGATTTGATTTGAATTTATTCTGACATTATAAAACATGTACCGGGAAAAAAAAAGGTTTGATCAACCCATATACAAGTCTGTTTCCCGGATATAAAAAACAAGTAGATTCAATATCATATACATATTGCACAAAGTATTATTTAAAAGATGTAAGCGATAGACAGTAGTGATGATTGCAAGTAAAATCATTGTAGTATTACAGAGTACAAAATTACTTAGTTGAGGTAAAGCACTTGTGAAATTAACTGTGTGGGTTGAGATGGTTATTTAACGCTTTTTTAAACATGCTAAGAGTTTTCATATTGACTACATACTTCGGAAGTTTGTTCCAATCATTTATGGTTTTAGGATAAAATGAGTTCATATAATAATCTGTTCTTGCGAAGGGTACGTGCATCTTTAAGTTATGATCGTTTCTTCTAATTCTGTTCGCAGGTGTGCACCTGTTTTTATGTCCTATATCTATTAAAACATTAAAAAGCTTATAATAAAACACAAGTCGGAGGTACATTCGTCTATTCTCTAATGTATTCATACTTAACTTTTGTAATAATGTATTATAACTAGTGCTCCAGTCATTATAAAAGATCTCTTTAGAATTGGAATAGAACTGGACATATTCAAATCAAGGGAGTTGGAAACATGACAGTCAAGTTTAACATGGTTAAGGCGTTTGGTCTGGCGATTCTTTCATGTGGAATCTTTCAAATTCAAAGAAAGGAGGCTGGGAACTGAAGGGTTAATCTTAGACTGTGGTCATCATGGATACACAATACCTTTATTCAAGATAGAAGAGAACCAGACATAAGGGAAGAGTGTAAATAAAGAGGGACTGGGAACATGGTAGTCAAGTTTAAGACCTTCCTTTCTGATTCGAATACATTTAGAATCTCGGCATGTTCCAAGGGGAGGATAGAAGCTATCGGGTTAATCTAAGAATCTCGTCATCCTGAATATATAAAACAAATGAAATAGGATGGATCCCAGGCGACATATTCAAGGGAAATGGAATTGCACCATACGAGTATATTTAAGACTGTCGTCATCATTATTGTCCGAGCTCTCATCAGAAATGAAACGGATCGGGACACTCTTTCGATGAAAGAAGCGGCATAATTCGCGGAACGTTGAAAAAATTTAACGGCTCATGAACACGCTCTGGAAATGGAGTGATAGCTTCGTGCAATCGGGCCAAATAAGACACTGGTTCATAAAAGGAACGTCGACGAATGCAAAAATTGTCTTCCTCATGAGTACATAAGTTTCCTTTTGAAGGAAAAAAAAAAACAGAAAACAGCATATAAATTCAAGGAAGCAGCGACAACGAGTTTTGGGCACCTAGGAAAGTTGATAGTTCGCCTCAGATTGGGTAGTGAAATGAAGTCAATCAAACATGACTTAGCACAATTAAGAGTTAATGCATCGTAGCGTTGGATAAACGTGGAAAGAAAAGATAGAGAGGAGAGGAGGAAGACAGTGAAAGAAAGAAAGAAAGACAGATGGAGAGAGGTGAAAGAGAGCGAGAGAGAGAGAGAGAGAGGGAGAAAGAGAGAGAATAGGGTATTGTGAGAGTGGGTAGGATAAAGATATAAATTGCATACACACCTGCACACTAGTAGAGAAAGGGAGTTGAGAAAGGTGGTGATACAAATAAAGAGATACGGGGCCTGTTTATATTTTGAGAAAAAGAGGTGAGAAAGAAGAGAGGGGGAGGGGAGAGAGAGAGAGACAGAGAGAGAGAGAGAGAGAGAGAGAGATGAAAGAGGAACGAAAGGGGGAGAGGTGACAATGGTTCAAAATTTGAATTTTTCTTCATTTTAGCTAGTAATGACTCTTCACAGTGGTAAACAGTTTTAACAGGTGTATAGAATTTTAACACTTGAAGCTTAAACATTGAGATGTCTGCTCAGTCATGTGAGAATAGAAAAAACACATTCATTTACTTCTTGGGTTTTCAAAATAAATCAATAAAACACTTTTTAAAAAATGTTGTTCTAAAGGCAATTTCGTACACATCGAAAGAATTCCTCTTCTCTGACCGCATCCGTTCCACTGCATTGTGTACAGTATTGATCGGATTTCACCTTGACTCCTCCACGCATCCTTTTAATCTTCCCTCCAAATTGTCACATCCATATGTCTTGAGTTCCTCTCTTCTCGATTGCACTTTAGGATACCCCGGTTCAACGAAAACACTATCACAGCTCATATCGAATGCGATACGTCTTATTTCCAACTGTGCGTACCTCGATATATGTCACGGGGACAACCCCGCGCGATTTATTTTGGCGCCGTTTTGCAGTTGGTTTGACCATGGACCTACTAGGTCCATGGTTTGACGGAGAGGGTGTGGGGGTTCCGTGGTAGATTTTGAGAATCAATTGGCCTAGATAAATGGATAAACTAAAGACAAATCTCATCAATTTTGGAAACAGCTATACGGATAATGGCATGTGAGTTTTACTATGCTCTACTATGAAATAACAAGAGTTATTGCTCATAGTAATGCATGGAATTAATGAAAATGAGGAGAAAATACGTGAAAAATATCAAAGGATGTTCTTTTTTTTAAGATAAAATTTCATTACAAAAACGAATACGTATGAAAGAAACAATAAGACTTGAAGGACAATGATACCTTACATGCTACGCAGAGGTGGCTCCATGGAATGTAAAAGTATAGGTGAAGTGGTTTACAAGGGAATTTTTGTTAGATCATCCACATGATCGGAAATGAGATACATGTATTACTATACCAAAGAGGTATTAGGCTTACCTAGTACCTCCTTGACTATACCAGTTCTCAAACTATCCATTCCAAAATGAGTGATTTTTTTTTAAACACCCATTCAAAACTTGCTCGGGAGGGGGGGGGGGGGGGGGTCAAAAAGAAAAAAAATGTCAAGCTATTAATAAAATTCCGATTTCTTTAAACTTTTATTCTAATTCACTACCAGCCGCCAAATTGCTTCTCTCTCACATCCTTTCCTTGGTTCCGCTACTGTTTGTATGGCAGAAGAAAAAAAAAATGTTTCAGTCATTGTATTGGTGTACTGAACATATCTTATTGGCAAAGAATGTTCATACATTGATGATATTCCATTATAGGAAGAATCCATCAGGTCACATGTTGAACATTAAACCCCCAAAGGAACCCCTAGCTCTTCCTCCATGCAATCAAATTAGGAATCAGCTAAAAGGTTTCAGCCTTCAATGAAAGAAAGCCGGTGGACCATTAGCCAAGTGGTCGAGGTAATGCCAAGACATAATAGCCGCAGTAGTGGTATCAAGGAATGTCGATCACAGACTCTGCACCACGAGTCATTTCGTTCAATTAGGAAAAATGAGTCTTTTAAAGTGTGACGTTAAACGCTTGATAGAAGCCGTGCATCCTACAGATTTTATATGACATCAATTAGCTTGGAAATGTCACAGTCAGAGCCTTTTCTACGAATATAAAGTGATATTTAGAACGTTCCCAGCACAATTATCATGATTATCACCAAAGATGCAAGCTTGAACCATGGACCTATGCTTCAACGTATCAGCAGAAACTGTAATTTGTGGATGGATCCAAGACGAAGAATATGCGAACGATTTCGAATCGGTGACAATTAGGGCAGGGCAGGGACGATCAGTTGAAATCGAACCAACAAAAAAAAATTGTCAGGTAAAACAGAAGAGTTGGAACAAAGTAGAAATATGTGAAATAGGGAGATGGAGGTGGAGAAAGAGGGAGAGAGGGGGGGGGGGGCAGACAGAAAGAAGCCAGATAGACAGACAGAGGAGAGACAGAGGGACTGGAAAGACTGAGAGGGATAGAGGTAGAGAGATCGAGAGAAGGTGATGAATACCGCGTGCGTGTAGTGTATCTGAGTCTATCATGAGCAGAAGAGAAAGAGAGAAAAGAGGGGCGAAGAAGAGAGCAGTGGCAGATCCAGGATTTCTTGAGGGAGGGGGCTCAATAATATTCACAAAATGTTCTGACAAGCAAAAAAAAAAAAAAAAAAAAGGTCCTCAGCATTTTGGGGCCCCTTTTTAACTCAAAAAATCTCTGACAAGCAAAAAAAAAAAAAAAAAAAGGTCCTCACCATTTTTGGGGCCCTTTTGGGTCCCAGGGGAGGCCCCCCTGGATCCGCCACTGGAAGAGAGAAGGAGAGGTAGGGAGAGGGGGCGAGAGAGAGAGAGAGAGAGAGAGGGAGAGAGAGAGAGAGAGAGAGAGACTAAGAGAGACAGGGAGAGGGAGACGTACCAACCATACTTCGGCTCTATTGGTTTCTAAACTGATTACCATACCATTAATTTAATAAATCGCCAATAAGTGACGCACTTATGTAATTGATTGGATTCAATTCAAGCGTTTTTCACTCTCTTTCCCGTTCTGTAGCATCATACCTAATATCAGTATACCGTAATAACAAATGATGAAATATCAACAAACGTATTCTCGGAAATGGAATAATAAATTCTGGGGAAGAACTGCAAATTAATCTTTTCCCGCACGCCCTCGTTAACAAATGATTGTGTGTTCAGTTAATTGTTTACTCATCCTTTTTTGTTTTATGCAGGTGTTTCCTGTAAAAACATTTTAATTTATTTATTTATATATTTCACATCTTTATTCAGGGTAATCTGTACACAATAAAACTGGTCTGTCACAGATCCCTGATAAGATAAACACTATACATGAAAAAACAACAACAGCAACAACTATACGTGTGTTCTTATGTCACAGCAACATTGAAACAGCATGCGCCCTCTTGGAAGCAGTCATTACGAACAAACTACATTAGAATGACCTTTTTACTTTCATTAGTTTCTTTCCCTCAGAAATGCCCATCATCTTGTGATGCCTCGCACCAGAACGACCAGATACAAACAGTCCCCAATACCCCACTTTGTACAATTATTGAACTACGTTAGTTAAGCGTGACTTTTGCAATACATTAGTTTGTTTTACTTGTAATTTTACCCAACATTTTAGAAATGATAACTATTTTCTTCTATTTACCTTACTAGTAACCTCTTGTGCAATATATTCTGTCTAATAATTATTGAACATATTTCATTCCAATAATTTGTAATTTCTACAGCACATCTATATGTATTTGTATTATTTTCCACATACATAAGCATTTATTTTTGTCATCATCTGTCTAATGAATTTAAATTGCAATCACTGGAAAATCATATGATGTACATACTTAGTAAGTTTTCCTCACTCATTAAATTCGAAATCAATTTTTAATATTATCAACCTGTAATATGTATATTTAATTCTAATAATTGAAAGGCTCTGTATTTCACATTTTTGGGGCTATGATGTACAAATTCGTAGGTAATTGGCGTATGTATATTAAATTATAATTATTGAGATATTTGAATTCAATATATTTCAAATGGGGACAGTGCATACATGTAAATCTACTTCTGCTAATTCTAATATAAAACTGACCTGTTTCGTGCAATAATATTTTGCAATTACCAAATTTTATATAGTCCTGAAATTGCTTTATCAATTTGTTTCATCATTGGTTTTCTAACTCACCACAATTCCCTTTATTATAATTACCATTGGATCTGATTTATAATACATACGTCTCTTTGAAAACACAATCTACTTTTTAAGGAAAACAATACTATGTAAATGTCATTTGGTCTTGATCATTACGTACATTATCTTTTTACTTTCATTAGTTTCAGAAATTTTTGTGATATGAATCCCCAAGTACAATTATTGAGTCGTGACCTACATTAGTTTGTTTTACTTGTGAAATGATAACTATGATCTTGTGCATATATTCTGTCAATGAACATTCACCAAGTAATTTCTTCTATTGTATATTTGTTGTCATCATCTTCTACAATGTAATGATACATGTACACTCATTTTCAGTCTAATAATGGATTTCACATTTTTGTATGATGTACATGTACTTGTATATCTTCATGTTATGATCAATATTAAGTCCGGATATTTTGCATGTTCACAAGCTTCTTTTATATCTGTAAATATGACAATTTTAACTGTCATGTAATAATAAAACAAATGAATTGAATTGAATTAATGTAGATCAATGTTTTTTCTTTTTATTTATTGATTGTATGACATATTCCCCTGTACATAATTGGTCATGGTAATCATAGTAATGAAACATGATAAATAAGTGTGTTTTACATGAGTATTTAGTCTTAACAAACATAACAAACATAATGTAGAGACAACAAGAACTTAGTCTTTCTATTCAATCACCACATGTAATGCATACATCTCGTGTTCATCCAGTTACCTCAAATGAAGCTGAGCAAATACAGAAAATGGGTAACAGCTTAGTCAAAAACATCACGTACAGGAGCGGAAATCCACCCTTTGATACGGACGTCATATAATCGATCACTTCGTTTTGGAGTGGAAACCCACGCTCAAAATAGTGAAATCCACTCTCAAATGAGTAATTCACACCACTACGTTGGAGTGCATTCTTCTCATTTTGAGTGGATTCCACTCCAAATGAAGTGATCCCATATATGACTCCTAAAATAGTTGATTTCCACACCACTGCATAGAGATAGAAGACAGTACAGGCAGACAGTCTTTCATTATGTCCCTTGTAAACCAATATGCTGTCAATTAGGAATAAATTCTGACAAATGTTGACATACCTCGGTGACGAGTCGTCCATGTTTACCGTCGTAATGCTTCCAGATGCCATGACCAACACGTCAAATACAAACTGCAAAGTTAGTCACCCTGTGCTGAGTGTGGATCCAAAGCTACCCGGAGTACCCCTTTGCCTGGTTCTAATCGCAGCAGGATTCAGGCGAGGTCTTATAAAGGACTTGCGCAAAAAAAGCAAGAATTTGCACTTTGAGTTCGCCATAACAACACCTCAAAATAATGAATAATATGGTTCCACAGAATAGACAGCATGGTAGAGAAAAGAAAGACTTGTTTTTCCCCTACTCAAGGCGTTTTCATTACAAAATTACGCCGAAGTGTCGACACAGCGTGGTTTACACGTGGGAAGTACATCAAACATAATTATATTGATGGGAGGAAAATTAGTAGCCATAGAAGGGTAGGATGTTGCTATCGTCACACTATCTATAGCTCATAGATGCCTCGAGAAATCTAATAAGGTAATTTAATAACTGGAACATACATGCAAACATTGCTTCGCTTCTCATACACTACCTTTCCCGTCAAAAGTACAAACAAAATGGCGCCGTATAGATGCTAATGTGGGGTTCGCCGACCAAATCGTATTTATGGCAAGGGGATATGAGATGTTGCCATCCCAATTAGCATTGTTTGTAAAGATGCGTATCTTAAAGCGAAGATCGAGTTCTAGAGGTGAAATATAATTTATGAGCTTCCTCATTCGTTTACTCATATCTAAGAAGAATATCATAGTTGCAATGTCACGTGAACAGGATTTCTCCCGTAAATGTTGATGTCACATGTGTGTACTCCCATATACCCATTTCAGTGTATACATGCGGATTAGCGAGATCGAACCTTTTTAGAGTTGTTACTATTATCACTTTGACGATTCGAAAACGTAAAAAAATACACAATCAGTCTCGCGTACTACATGAAGATCAACCTTTCGTATAACTTCAAGATGATTCGAAAATGTAAAAAATGCACAATCGGTCTTCCGTATTACATGATAATAACGATCAACCTTTCGTAATAACTTCTAGACAGTTTCATTCACAAATAATCGCATGATCAGAACTCTAAACCTTAAGACTCAGGCTCATCCCATGCATACTATATAATATCAGGGCCCTGTTTCATAAAAAAATATTCAAGTTGCAATAACTGTTACAAGCTACTGAAATCCTTGCATCTGATTGGCTGAGAGCAAATTTGTTATAGAAATGTGGTAGTTGTTACTGATAACAATTTTTATGAAACGGGTCCTAGGAATTGTCTATCACAAGTCTTATTGGGCACAGGACCCTAAGACAGAAGATGCTAAGCGACTCAGATCCCAATTTGAGCGAACATAAGGGGAAATAAAATAAAAATAAGTCCACCCCCCACACACACGCATATACACAGACACCCTTTCCAATAGCAGATATCAATCACTAAACCTAGGTCGAGGGACATAACTGTCAATGCATCATTTTATCCAAATGATCTCTTCTCCAGAATTAGAAATGTGAACATAAGATTTAAAAAAAAAAGAATATTTCGACAGACGGAGGCTGGGACAAGCAATAAGATTGACCCATCGGTTTGTTTACTTTCGGGACAGATTATTGTCACAATTAATTTAACTTCGGGGCAGAGGTATTTCTAAAGATAATTTTATGTTAATTTTTTTTTCTCTAAAGACTATAGAAGAAAGTGCCGGAATCGAATTCAAGTTTCTTTTTATTAGGGTTTTATATCATTAAAAAAAATATTATTTCCTTTTGACGACAAACTGAACATTAAAGGAGTAAGCCTAAAGCTTACATCATGTACATGTTAATGATAAAGAAAAAAGCTAATAAGGAGCAACAGTGGTCACATCGTTTATTTCAAAACTAATATTTTAAAATAATTGAGTGCTTTGGAGCATGACCTAATAAAAATTGTAATTATAGAATAGTTCAACATGTTCAAAGTCTTCGCATATGTAAGAGATTGAGGGATTCCTTTTTGAAGATCCATTGTACGCAAGCCAAGGGCTCCCTCAGTCGAATCAAAATGACAGTGAAAAGTTCCAATCACCATCATCCCCCCCCCCCCCCCCCCCCCCGAAAAAAAAGAAGATAGAAACTGCATGCAAAAATCAACCACATCTACTCTTTAAATTGCCGATTAGAAAATATCTAACGAGAGGGCGGTATTGAAGAGATTAGGATATTAGGTAAACCAAAGTGTAATATTAGGAGGATTTGAGCAGTTCGAAGATTGCAATAAAAAGACATATAGCCTGCTGCGCAACACCCTCAGTTCACACCTTCTCTCAGTGGGAAATAATCTCAATCTCATAAAGATTAATTTCCAAACGAAATATAGAGTCTTAAAACCACGCAGGACTGATAAAAATCAGAAGAAGATAATGTTATTTTTCAAAAACGACGACTCTGATGTTCGTTGAGCAGCTTGTTTTAATACCTGAAGGCATTTCTGACAAAACCACATTTTCTCCTCATTGTTTTCCTTTACTTTGTATTACTCGGGATTTCGTACCACGTTAGTACAACATATAATTGAATTAAACGAAGACCGAATTTCAATCAATTCCCTGATTTAAAAAAAAAAAAGGTAGAGAAGATATTTAGATATTCAAAGAACATGATGAAACTGATCCGATTCTACTATCCACAGATTTTCTTTTTTATTACAGTATTTGTACGTAATATACGTTAAACGATATTTTTTCAATTGTAATTTGCTTTACGGCGAGTTGAGCTCCTTCTTATCAATCTTTTAGACAGGTTAAATTGGTTGGTGAAGTGAAATGAAGATGGTTCCATGTAAATGTCATGAACTGTCGACAGTGCAATGTCTTGAAAATGACAACATTAAACTCCACCTTTATATATGTCAGCCGTAGAATAGAGCCTCATAATAGAGTTGATGTGGCCAGGGAGAAAAAAAATACAGCGTCAATTATGAGCTGTGAAAGCTGTAAAATGTTTGACATTTCACTTTCAATCCGCGACCAAAATGTCACACGAGACCTCTTCATGTACGACGGATTTCAAAAGACATGTATACACTAAAACAAAATGTTTATTATCTGTCGTATGCAATGCCATGAGTGCATTTCGGAGTTTATACGAAATGCCACTTTGATTGTTTTTAATGTAAAGCATTTCACGTGTATTTATGGTTTCTATAAGCTCTTAATATCTTTTATTAATGAAGTAATATTAATTGTATTCAAAAAGCATTATTCTTAAAGTATGTTCCGTACATTACCTTGCGATATTTATAGCCCCAGACTATGGCGCGAGTCAGAAAAATAATACCCGAAAGAAAATGATACTTTTGACTGGTCCTCATTTGCTATTATACTTGGTAGTGTTGGGACACAAAATTAACAAATATACCTTAAACAATGACACCAGTACACTAAGAATAGATTCAATTTGGTCTTCTTTTTTTTTTTATAGTACGTTTATGCTTTGGAAGGCTGTAAAAATTATAAAATTACATATAATACAGATTCTCCACCTTGTTTATGAGGTGAGAAGTTATTACATGAATCTTTTTCGTCATTGTCAAAACTTAAGCACATTTTTATTCAAATCACTTTATTAGGTCGTCAACAATTCAAAATACTCTGTTCATTGAAGATGACATTGCAAAGTCTATTTGGGATGATTTTGGCCCTATTCAAGAAAATGAGTATAATTATGATACATAACACTAAAAGATGTGAAATAAAATAGGAAGACGAAAGAAGAGAAAGATGAGAGAAGAGTGTGGTGAACAGTGTAATGGAAAGAGAGCTGGGGCTCTATAAGGTCGAAAAAGAGGAAAGCTTCGCTTCGATTTATAAAGGAAATGCACTATTACACAGGAACCCCATTGCTAGAGTGTTCCCTTTCTTCAACACGATGTTCAGGCCCCTGGCCTCGGGCAACCATTTCCGTTGTGACACCAAAATATCCATCAAAAATTCATAAGTTGTCACTTCTTCTTCGCCTGGACTCCCAAACCTCGACTGTGAAAGAGAGCGAAGATGTTGGCGAAACCTTGGGGCAAAACATGTATACTTAGGCCATGTCAACGCATATTAATGTTCACAGAAAATAGAACAGAGAAAAGGAAGTAACAGAGAGCCACAAAATCGAGTCACCATACTGAGAGGGGATGAAAGTAGCGGTGCATCAGGCCTTTTATTATCTTCCAATATTGCCTCATTAACGACGGCCTTGGCGCGATTCAATGTCGTGTAGTGTGCTTGTAATTCATTAAAGAACGTGCCCTCCTTTTCCCGCCAAAATGTGTCGTCTATTCCTATAAGCAGATAGATTTGATGGGTACATTCAGGATAAAAGCAAGGAATGAGGAGGCCAAAAGATAGGATTTCGCTACCAACAAAAGGTAACACGTACAGTTAGAAAGCACTACTTACCGCTTACTGGTCTTCTTTTTATCTATAGATGTTCTAAATAAAAAACAAACAGATTCAGCAAGAGGTGAATATGTCCAAAGATTGGAAGTGCTCAAAAAGTATGAATCCCTAAAAAGTCCTTGGGAAAGTTTTTCCCAAGATTAGCCTCTCGGAGATGAATTGGTATCCACGCAGTAATAATTAGAGATGTTGTAACGAAGTGTTCCCTGGTGTAGCTACATATCTCTGGCAACGAGATCTGAGAAGAAGGCGCGAAGAAATCCCCCACGCGCTATTTACGCCGAGTTCAAATTGGCTGCATTCATTAAATGTCCATTTCCCGCGCTCTAATCAAACCCCACGTAGTCTTTCATGTGAAAGGCTTCCTTCTTCCGACGTTGAAACACGCACTTAACAACTGCAATCTGAACAAGAGGAGTTGCATGACCTAGATGGACTTGGAGTTAATTTGAAATTGGAGTGGGGGCAGTAACTATGCCACGGAAAATACTCTCCATTATGACAAAAATTGCCCCATCGTCAACACTGCCATCTCCTCAATTTTGAAAGCGGACCACTTTCGTCTCCTCCTGTTTGCGGCCGTAGTATACTACGCGTTATGACTTGCGTCGTAACAACCATTAATTGCATTAAACGCACCATGAGAAAGTGCTCAAAGTGAATAAAACAAGTCTCTCTGTTGTGACAGCAGCACTTGAACTGTAAATTAAATTGGCAATGGGAACAGTCTGGTTTGTAATAACTCCTGCCAGATTATTACTGTCGGCGCCCCTGAGTTTTCAACAAGGTAAAAGAGGGAAGAAAATATCAAATGGTTGTTCGACCTTTTCTCCTGATATTACTAGCCATTTGAGGCATGTGGTCATTAAAGCAGCGCCTCATATTCTTGCATGGTCAGTCGGGTGCAAACAATATAGGGGTCAGACCGGAGATTAATTACCTCTGTAAAGGCCCGCCATTGAATTGTTCATTTCTACCGGTGAAGTAAAAAAAATATTGAGAAGTAGTAGTGGCGTATGGGGTGGAGGCGACTTACGCCCTCCCCCCCCCCCCCGAAAAATATAAATGACATTTTCAGTGGGTCCACAGCACTCGGGTACATTCCTCTTACCCCTGTCTGGGAAGATGCACACCCTACACCTCCCCTCATCAATTGCTGGATACGCCATCGTAAAACGCCCCAAAATATTTCAAGTTAGTAAATAAAAGTCATTAAAATTCCCATTCTACCTTTTCATTGCACTTGAAGTGAAAATGCGATGTATTGTTTCAATGCTACTCAAAAGCTTTAAAAAAAAATTTTCTTTCTTTCTTTTTTTTCCTTTTAGTTCGGCTTAAAAATCTACCTTATAGGTTTTTAATTCTACAAACTTTGGAAATGACTGCGTAATGGACGTTGCAATTTATTGACGAAACCAAACATAAATATACTACGCAACTAAGGCCAACCATCTTATTTAGTCACAATTTTCCTTTAAAGACAATACATTCAATTCTTATTACAATATTTAACGCGTTAATGCAGTCGATAGAAAGACAGCAAAACAGAAGAGGTATAATAAAAATGCACATTTCATGACTTTCAGAAATTGACTTGTGATAGCTAAATTAGCGGCAATTAAAGAAATGTAATCTTGCTCAAATATGCTGAGTAAAGAAAGCTTTTAATTAAAGGTCATTCACTTTCAATTGATAGTGTAAAGGCTTTTTTCAGGGTTACAAAATTAGATAAGAATAAAAGTGAATAAATCCATAGCGGTCTGATTATATATTAATAATTAATCTTTATTTGCTTATTGCTCCAATCGACTAAAAAGAAATTTTGCATTTGAATTTTTGTTAAATCTTACTATGTATTATTGAATTTTTGTGAACAAAAAAACACAACGTTATATTTTT
>CM046848.1:34746363-34815892 GCA_025618425.1 Heliocidaris tuberculata
TTAATGGATGCAAAGAGTAAATCATTCGATTTTATTGCAGTCATTCGTAATGGCTTGCATCAAGTTCTCCATTTTTATTTACAATTTAGGGCTGCGTACAGGCGAAGTAAAAAGCAGGTATCAAAACCAGTCTTGCGTGCTGTGATTTTAGAATCGACTCGTACACAAGCTATACATTTAAAATTGTCGGAATCACTGGTATCATCTTATCATGCTTATGGCTACCAGGGCTACCATTAGACTTTGATATTCAAGGCTTATACTGTGAATGCGAACAGCAAAGAGTTCGAAGACCTGAACTGATCATATTTAGAAGATTTTAAAAAGATTGTCTGTCTAATAGAACATTCCTTTAAGTGCCCTCTAAATCTGATCCAGAACATAACAAAGCATTACCAGAAAATCAATTTACAATACCAATCAACTTGAAAAATAAGTTGACATACGCGGATCCAGGTTGGGGCGGGGGGGGGGGGGGGTCCGGGTCCGGATATGGTGGTATCACTTTTTCATAAAGTTTATGTTGGAAACAGCATGTTTTTCATTAAGTTAAACGATTACCAAATACGGATATGAAATGATGAAGAATTATGTTCATGTAAAGTATAGTACTAAAGGGAGAAAATACAAATGTACCAATGGGGTTAAGATTAATTAAATCCACAGAAAATTATATGTATCGAAAAGCATACACCTACAGGTTTGCTCATGCACCGACAACCCTTACCCCCAAAAGGCAAAGTTTGGAAACCCCTATACCAAAGGCGTGACATACATGCGGGCAAAAGACTGTAAAAAATGAATAGATATCTTCTAAATACTTGTATCATTTAAATATTGATGGCTTTTCCAAAGAAATCCAAGTCCTGCATAGCCTCTAAATATAAAGCGGCCCAATTGCACTCAAGATCAGAGTTCCTTTCAAACAGCCTTATTACAACCGACTTTCTCCTCATCCGGAAAACTATTTACCAGCTGTATTTTCATCTGCATTTCATAATTAATAATGAGAAATATACCCAAGGTTTGTTCCCAACTAAGTAATCAATATATTTCTCCCACAAAACAGGTGAATCGCCATTAGTATTAATCGGACATCTTTGTCCCTTCTCAAGCTTATTTTCAAAGACCTCCGATGAAAGTTTCATTCAATATGTTTAGTAGTAATAATTCTTTCATCCACATATCAATATCAATACTTACACATTCAAATGTGAAATTTGATAATGAAAATCTGAAGATTCCAAATTAACGACTTTAAAAAAGCAGGTTTGATTAATGCATACCAAGGAAATATAAAATCTAGTGAAATTCCTTTTCCAAGCAGACAAGTATTTTTCTCATGTTATATACAAAATAGAATAATGTGAAAATTACAAAATTATGTTGAACATCACTACTCACTACCTGGATGTATTTCGATAGTGTTTATTTTGGTGGAAAATGTTATAACGGACAAATATTTTCAGATTCGGTGTACCCAGGTTGCCTTCATTGTACTCTTCCACAAAACCTCCCCATATCATCGCGACTGGGTCACGTGACCCTTCATATTTCCTGTTTATACCTGTGCCATTCACGTATGTAGACAGGTGAATGACACATTGGATAGCTTTGGCCTTGGAAATGGGAGATTGGGATTAATTCACCACGATTCTCTGTGATAGATTGCCTGTCGAATGGAAACCAAAGTTGTCATTCGTTGTAGACGCGAGATGCTGCATGCTGTATTGCATCTGCACTTAATTCCTTGAATGTAAGATGCTAAACACAGTCTTGCAGAAGAGCTTTAGCGTAACAAAATGGATATATATATATATATATATATATATATATATATATATATATATATATATATATATATTATTCTTCTCTACTTTGTCATCTTTTCTGCATCTGTGCCAACACACGGACATTTGATATCATTATAAATATGTATTTTTTTAAAAGTCACAATACTTTATTTATTAAATCAAACAACAACATAAAAGCATGTAAAATAACATTGACGCCTAGGCTACTATCTGAATACTCAGAACAGTACAAGGCGGAAAATGATACACATATACATTTACAAAGAACAATTGACAGAGAATGACAAAATATAACAAACATTTCATGTGCAATTGTCGATAAAATGATGGTACTTTGTTTCAAGTGAAACATATTCTACTGTTACAGTATCATATCACCTTGAGAGCTCGGAGTTCGATGGGGGGGGGGGGGAGGACAGAAGAGAATGAGGACATTAATCAACAACAAAAACATACAATAGAGACAGTATTTCTAGCATTTGAATACTACTTAATGCTATCTCTATCCTTTCGAAAATAATGAAAAATTGTATAGACGGAGAACATTGCATTTTAGATCAAAGAGAGGGAGAGAGAGAAAAAAAAATAATGCAAAGATGTAAAATCATGTATTCAGTAATAATAGACTAATCGATACCTAATAAAGAGCATAGATAAACAAGTAATCGTAATTCCGAATCAGTAATAACACTGTCGAAGCGCCGTAGATCTATTCAATTTTCTCGAATGCAGAGTATATGTATATGTATATATATATATATATAGAGAGAGAGAGAGAGAGAGGAGAGAGAGAGAGAGAGAGCGTGTGAGGATTTATGAGACAGGAGACAATTTATCGAGACGCCGTCGAAATGTCTAAGTTGGGTATATTCGCATCTTTTGTGCATTTATTTTAGATATGCTTTAGCTTTTACCTTAAACCTGGATGATCTTTCTCTACTTAAACTTAAATCGTGTTATGCATCCTTTTTATAAAAGAAACTCGCTCTTAATTTCTGAGTTTTTATTTAGTTAACTATTAAGACGAGTGCCACCTTTTTGGTGTAACATTTAGTTATTTGATTTTGAATTCAATTCATTCAACCAAATCTTTTGAGATCTGTTTAAGTCTCTGAATAAGTCCAAGAAGGCTATAAAATTGTATTGTTTGAGTTAGTTTTCAAACGTATATGAGCAACTGGATATATTCTAGTATTTCATTCACTTGAATTTCAGTCAAGAGGTTTGAGAGTTTTAATCCTTTTTAGCGACAACTGTTACATAGTATCTACTCTCAACTGTGATAATGGATGCTGATAATAATTTCACAAGGAATTTGGACCCCCTCTCTCTCTCTTATAGCTTTTACTCGCATCTTCATATGTGTTAGCTAGCATTTTCAATTCTCTATGCCTTTACTTGTACAAATAGAAATTGATATGCAAGGGGAAAAAATTGTAAAAGGTGATTTAAATGGCTTTTGCAAGTATTTGGCCCATTAATGTGTTATGCGTATACGTCTCCGCTATATAGCCTTCAAAAAAAGAAAATAATTACAAAACGCTCCATATAGTTCAAGAGAACTTGAGCAGTTGCTGCTGAACTAATATGACATGAAACTAATGATGGTGATCGACTGAAAAAGTGCAAACATGGGATGCTTGTCATAAACAGGGGGATAGTTGATTGATGTTATTAGGGCGGGACCTTAATTAAGACATCTCCATAACTCTTTTCAGGCTTTCGATTTGCTGCTAGGAAACAAGATGTATTTGTAATTCGTCATTGCATTTTTTTCATTCAATAAGATATCCACCTGAATAACCATCATCTATCACACTAGTGTATGCTAAACCAACAAATGGCTATTTGGGGGTTTTCACTCTACTTCATCCAGTATTTTGCATCTGACTAAAAGTATTTCAAATTGGTAGCTGCAATTTGCATGACTTTGGCAATTAAATTACCAAGATCCATCATAGTAGTCCACGCATAACCGATCGATGAAATAACTTAACTTTGCATAAACTCATGACAGAAAAAGAAACGGAATAATAAAGCAAAGTGGATTTTTATGTATCTGGCAATATCTCTCCCTCTTTCAACCTAAAATATTGGTGAGAAAGACAGCGAGAGGGTGCAGACAAACGAATAGACTGTAAAAAAAAATTTGAATAAATTCTGCACAGGGTTATTTTCATTTTTTTTTTTCAGTGATCCTTTTTTTTTACGCTTAGAAAGGTTATGTTACCACAACTGCTTGGTTCAATAAGTCAACAAGGTTTGGAATAACTTATTGATTATTTTAAAGACGAAAACGAGATTACACAACATATATTGACATAAATTATGGTACTTTACAATGATTCCTGTTTAAGGGGAGCGTGGCAAACCTTATGTCTTTACAATCGCACATTTTTGCACATTATCCCTAAATCAACAAGAAATCCACCCTTAAGCATGTTCTTCTACGCTGACATTTACCCAAACTGTTTCGATATTTGGCTGTAATGTCAGTCTGCCAAGTCAGGCATGTTTTTAATTCGGGTATTAGATATACGCAGCAGTACTAGTATACTCGTCAGCATCATGATGTTTTAAAGGTAAAAGATAGAAAAAGTGATGAAAGAAATCAATGACTAAATGTTAAAGATGGTGTTTAAACAACCGAATGAAAATTACGTTTGTTTTGTTTTTAAATTTGAAGATATCTTAATCGAAATATAAATTATGTTATCAATACGTGAGATTATTCCATCTGTATAGTCTCTAAAAATGGAGTGATCACTAACGTGACTCCCGGGGGAGTGAAAATAGAGTGAAATTCACTCTTTTCTTTGTAGAGAGCACTCTAAAATAAATGGATATTCACTCCTAAACAAATGATCATTGACGGGACTTTTGGTGGAGTGAAAAGGAGAGTGAAAATTTACTTTATTTAGAGAGTAAGAGTCATTGAAGTACATTTGTGTAAAATCACAAATTTGTTCTGATCGAAACCAACCTCCAAAATGATATTTAATACAAGTTAAAAGATGTATAGAAATAAACATATTTCACTTATGTTTGATATTGCTATGTGATTTTTTTTCAACTCGTTCAGACTCGAGACATCTTTCATGCTTCTTACAGTACTCAGTACTCACGTGACGAATTATACTTTCCCTCATACTGAAACGTATTGCCATTTTATTTGACTTAACAAAAATAACGAATTAATCCTTTTGTATGATAACTTAAAACGAATAAATTACATGTGCCTGATATGAAATATTTATATTTTTGACTGCGCACAGACCTAAAGCTCATAAAATAGGGAGTCGAGAGAGGAAGCAGTAAATGAATTAAATCAACTGCAATTGGTATTTAACCTGATTAGGGCCACGATACGAGATTTGGCTGATCAGAAATTTGCCCGAACAGAATAGCATTTGCTGCCACGAACAGATATCTAACTACACAGACCTTATCCGGCGGTGATATTTGTACTGCATACTGATGCGAAAAGGACGAAGGCCAAATTTCTTGTAATGTGATCGTAAAATATCCAATATTTAGAGGAAGCAAGCCTTGGAAATGTAGGTTGTTTCCACTCCAGAAAAGATGTTGATTGTGATATATCGAAATGGGGTCACTAGTCAATACCTGACGCAAAGGTAATTGATTTTAGTGCTGGGTGGATAGCCTTTTATCAGCTGCATTACAAGAAAAGCAAATTTACATTCTAGAAAATGTGGAAAGTGTTACTTAGAATTACATCAGCATATCCAATGTATTCTTAATCTTATGTAATTATTTTGGTGGCATCCTTAATATACAGGTGTATTAATGTGTTGCGCACGGTTAAATTTTGTTTATTGGAACTCATTACTAATGTTGAAGCAAAGTTGAATTTTCAGAAAAAGCGGACTCATTACTAGCACTCGTGCCATAATTCAAAGAGCTTCAAAAAGGGGTACCCTCTTCAACAACTCTCATTTTAACTAAAGTAGCAAACTATGTCCGATATTTAGATATTCTTTTAAAGGTTCATCGATACTTTCCAAACTTGCTACTAAATTAGCTTCCAGTACTCACTCCACTTTCTTCTTTGATTTCAGCATGATGGCTTTGTCGTTCAGCAATATCCTTTAGAAAAGCAGTCCAAGCAAGAAGTTGATATGATCCCGAGGGGGTGGGTTAGTCCACAAGGGTAAGCAGACCTCTGTAGAATGCAACTGGTCCGAGGCGGAGTGCTACATTTGAGCCCTCGAGATCTAAGGCAGATGTGTACTTAGCTCGGCGAGGTCCATTGTTAAATCTGCGTGTAATCCTTGCCGTACGTGTTGCACGTTAGTGCCGGCTGCAGTGAGCAGCGTCATAGCAATGCAATACAAACTCCATGGAAAATCATTACCGCCCTGCCGAGCACACATGAGTGCCCATATATCTCGGGAAAAATAGAAACCCCGGTGCGCCCTGTGCTTGGATCGTGGACGTGCACAGACACTGATTTCTTGAATAATATGCCCTACTTTGTAAACCTGATCAATTTACTGGTAATAGAGAAATAGAAACGGCGATTTTTGGTTTCCACGAGGGAGTAAGAGTGATTTAGTGGAAAGCGATATATGCGCTCTGGCGAGGGGTCGCGATCAAGAGATCACCGCAGACGTTGTCTGTGTGTACACATACTTTAGAGATTAAGTTTACTCTTCGCCGGGAAATTGGTGAGAGCTTCGACATGTTCGAAGGAGGAGATTAAGGAGGCGGGGCACAGCATGCACGACGACAGACTGCTAGATGTGCCTTGAACCTTCTCACCCCTTTCGCTCTCTCTCTCTCTCTCTCTCTCTCTCTTCTCTCTCTCTCTCTCTCTCTCTCTCTAGCTCTGCCACCCCCCCCTCCCACTCCTCTCTCTTCTTCTCCTTCTCTCTCCTCTTCTCTTTCAATTCGTTCCATCTTTCTCTCTCTCCTCTCTCTCTCTCTCTCTCTCCCTCTCTCTCTCTCTCTTCATTATTGTCGATGTCGGCTTAAATTTTATTTTATTGTTTTTATTTGTTTATTTATTCATTTAATGTATATTTATTTATTTATTCATTCATTTATCTCTCTATTTATCTATCTATTCATTTGTTGTTTTGTATTTACTTATTTATCTATTTCTTCAAGTCTTCTTTATACAGGGTGGCTCTTTCTATGACGAATATTGCTCTTCCAAGCCCTGTCTGTACAAGGAAAAATATTTTGAAACATAAATTTATAAACATGATAATTATGCAAAAGTAGAATATCAAATTCAACAGTGATCACTAAAAGGCATTGTGATTACAACTATATACCTTTTACCATTTTTTTAAACAGTACATATGAAAATTAAGAAAAGGAACATTACAAATAATATACAGCATGATGAAATTGAAACACAGATATAACAGAACATCATTTAATGGCCTTGGTTATGGTTTACACTGATAAAGCGATAATTGGTATAATGTAAACATAGTAATTGTAAAGGAAAACATAAGTGTGATGTTTTCTCCAACATGGAAATTAACTACCTTTTTTATCCCCCGTTATCTCCTCCTTATGTTTTTTTTTTACGTTCATCCCGACTGCCCGAATCTCTCTCTCTCTCTTTCTCCCTCTCTCTTTACCTCTCCCTTTCCAATGACGATTATCCCTTAATTCATTTATAATCCCTATGTTTATTGTTAGCCAATGGAAGAAAAATATTTGTTATAATGACAGATGTAACAATATAAATTCAATTCAATTCAATTTCATTACCCGTGGATATTCCCATTCCCCTGTCTTTCTTCTTTATTTCCATTTCTATCACCGTCACTCCCTCTCTCCATGCTCTCTACCTCTCTCTCTTCCTCCCCATCTCCCCCCCCCTCTCTCCCTCCCCATCTCCCCCCTCTCTCTCCCTCCCCATCTCCCCCCTCTCTCTCCCTCCCCATCTCCCCCCCCCTCTCTCTCTCCCTCCCCATCTCCCCCCTCTCTCTCCCTCCCCATCTCTCTCTCCCTCCCCATCTCCCCCCCCCCCTCTCTCTCCCTCCCCATCTCCCCCTCCCCTCCTCTCTCTCTCTCTCGCTCTCCCTCACACTCGCTTTCCTTATCCAAGTCAAGGTTTAAATGCAATGATAAACAACAGACGAGTAATGTGCAGAATGCCCTCATGCATGGATGTTACAAATGGCTCGGTGTATAGACCGCCTTCCCCGCTGATTGATGCACAAAACTTTCCACGACGGCAAAGAATCGCGGGGGAATTTCATTTTTTTCTCTAGTGTTTTTACATCAAGAGAAAAACTTTCCCATTATAAGACGGATTACTCGCTCTCTCTATCTCTCTTGTTTCTCTCCTACTCCTACTTCTCCCCCCCCCCCCCTCTCTCTCTCCCTCTATTTCTTTATTTCTGACTATTTCTCTTTATTTTTTTTTCTCTCTCTCTCCATTTCTTTCTCTGTTAATTTCCTATCTCTTTTTGAACTCTGTCTCTTTCTTTCGGTAATCATTTTCTTATAATTTTCTTTTCGTTTATTTATTCATTCATTCATTTTGATTCTTCTTCTTCTCCTTCTCCTTCTTCTCAGCTCTTGACTAAAGCATATGAAGTAAATCTGAATTTCTCATCATCTAAAAATGTCCGTAGTTCTTTACATCCTTCTCTTTTTTAATTGTTCTCCCTGTCAGATTTATATAATCCATTCTTCTTTCTATTAATCATTAATGCCATGTTATTGTTGCTAATTGAAGACAAAACACTAACGCCCTCAAAGTATACATCATTGTGAATGCTTGAATATTGCAACAACAACAAAACAAAAAAAAAAAAAAAAACTGAGAGAATAATTGCTTTCAAACGTAATTTGATGAATATACAAAAAATAAATAAATAAATAAATAAAAATGGAACGTTTTGTGTCGAGAACATTAATGAAACTGATATAATACATGTATGCTAATAAGTGTTTGGAATGTATGTTACTTGCAAATCGTTTTTTTTTTTTTTTTTTTTTTTTTAACTTGTTGTTAATGCATGTGCTACTTATGTATTGAATGAGTTGAGAAATAGAATCTTGAAAAAGAAAAAAAAAATATTGCAAATAGGTTCTTGATTGGGTACACGATATTACAATGCTAAGCGTCATTACTGGTGTTAGGTTTGTAATAGATGTCGCGATGTCATTCTACTAGATGGGCGTCTGATCTTGAATGATGAATTATTAATGGATGCATCTATGACTTTTAACACTATCCTGATGATATCTATTATCTGTTATGTTATGTATTAGCACCAAAACTTTAAATAACTATTTTGATGGAGCTAATTATAGATAAATGCACCCCTACTCAACATTTACACATGCTCTGGTTGAATTATATGAAATAAATCTTTTCTCCCCCCCCCCCCCCTCTCTCTCTCTCTCTCTCTCTCTCTCTCTCTCGCACTCTCTATCTCTGGTTTCTCGTGTATTTTTCTTTCAGAAAGTTATATAACCAACCTTGGAGACTTACTATGTTGGGTTTTTTTCTTCTTCTTCTTTGAGTACTGTGTCGACATAATAATCATGATTATGGATGATCCTACTAATTCGGTACCAGATATTTTATGAAAGGTCTTGTCCGACCCCCCCCCCCCCCAGCACACACACACACACACACACACACGCAACCACATCCCCACCCCCACACACACTCATACACATACACGCACACACAACACCTACGTCTGACTATGAATTCATTCCAGAGCTGAAATTTTAATTTCGTGATTTGAGAGGCGGAAGGGCGTTAACTCTGTCTTGAAGCATATCAGTTAATGCCCTTCTGACTCTCAGTAGATGATTTCATACAACTAAAAACAACATGAGACACTAATCATTGACAAACGGACAATGAATTTCATCGTAATACCAGAGGGAAAGAATTAGTTTCCATGACTGCTAATGTTCGTTTATGATTAACTGTGACATGTGGAAGCCCTCAAACTGAGCCAGAGAAGAAAAAAAACATAGATACATTGTCGACATCCACGTTTGATTGATGGTTTGAGTGCAAGCTGAATAAATCATTTTACTGTCACAAATGGACATTTTATAAGCTGCTGGGGCATTTTACTTCATTCCTCATGGCAAGGAATAGTAATCAAATATACACTGAGAGGCTCCAATGCGCCCCTTAGAAAATAGTGCTATGTCAGTCACCTCAGAGAATCCATAATTTCAACTGGTGCCTCGAAAAGAGTGTATGGTATATATAATTTATATCCTACAAGAGTAAGTCTATATAGATAAAAAATAAAAACTAAATGTAGAGTCAGAGTAGACTTACATAATTATACTAAGAGGTTCGTCACGCACAAACATTATCGCGATACACTGTTGCGATATTAATAGCTTCGAAATATCAAGAATATGTATATATCAAAAAAAGAATTTTAAAAAAAGTGACGTCAAAATATCGGTATAACGAAAAATATTCGGAGGGTCCGACGATACGCGATATCCATTTTTCTTCATGGTGAAAGTATTTTATGTCACGTGAGACATTCCTGGCCAATCTTTGCACGAGAATTTTATGATGTAGGATATTATGTAAAATATATATCCCTACATGTCACAAATTATGGATTTTTCATGTGAGTCTAGTTTTCTTTCTTGTATACCTTCCTTCAAACAATTCCAAAATTTTCTCTGCTCATGCTTGACGTTTTATTTCTTAACCCCACTGTCTATGAGAACCGAGTCATCCCTGTATTTAATCCTATGGGAATTACATAATTCAGTAGTCGTTGGGTTAACCATTTAAAAATGCGTAGAAGGTAGGATATCAATTGCACAATAAAGACAATCGTTACAGCCCAAATATCATGCAATATATGTTTAAATCAAGAAAAATCTGTTTAAAGTCTTAAAATCTTAAGAATATTAGACCGATTTATATTGATTTGTTTCCTTAAATTTATGAATCATTGATGCCATTCCATTTATTGTTTGAAAGAGTTGGCCTAGAATCTACTTAGTATACAAACGTTATCTGTATTGTGAATGTTTAAGAGGTGTGATAAAAATATCAAATGTATAGCTTTATTCTGATGGCTTCCGGAAATGTTCCTCTTTACCATGTCTACTTTTCTTCCTGCTGCATGGGAGAACATAAATCAATGTTGTTGCCTCAAAAGTTATCTCTGAACGCCAGCCTTTCTTATCACTTTGTCTAGGAAACAGTGAATATTCTCCTTCCTCCAAGGCAATACATCATCTCATACGAACATTAAGAAAATGATTTATGAATCTCCATCAGCTTTGAAACGAGCGATAAATCTTAGATTGTACCTGAATTGACATTGAACACACCGTCTCTCACCATTAATTAGGAAAGTCGAAAATTAGGGATAAAAGAAAGAAACCGTTTGGTGTACGATCTCCACATTGGAATATTATGTTGTATTGAGTTCAGTAGATAATTGAAGAGTTCAGACAAGTTTTTTTCCCCTGAATAATAGGTTGCTTTCATTGCAATGTCCGTCTACGTAATTGGATTCTAAAAAAAACCCAAACATATAACTCTATGATACTCATTCTTTTAATGCTGCATAACTTTCATTATGATTACCAAAGTAGTGAACAACAACGCGATCTTCCCAAACCTTCGACATGTTTAAAACGTGAAAATCATCAGAAGAGCAGGCCCACAAGATGCAGGAGTACTGGTGTCACTGGCGTAGAGTGGGGCCAGCCAGTGGGGGGGGGGGGGGGGGGGGGGGGCTATCCTCATTATAGGGAACCGGTCTTATTGGACGGAATGCGAAAGAAAAGGCCTTCAAGTTAGAGGAGGATGGGAGGGCTTGCGATGGGATCGCATCGTCTTCTTTTCATGTTGTTCCCCTCTCCCTTTCTTTCTCTCCTTTACTCTCCTTTCCTCTCTCTCATTTTTATCGGCATTAGATCGGGGTAGGGCATGTGCCCTCCATTGTCACCCACAGCTACGCCATTGTCTGATGTACTCGATTTTTTTGTGTTCAGTTCACGTTTTCTTGTTTTCATGAATCTGTAAGATCTCATTAGACGGGAAATTGAAAGGGTTGAGAGCATGTGAGTTAAATTTAAGACTGTCAATCCCAAAGAGTCCAAGACTAGATCCAAGCCGGTTTAAAAGAAAGGAAGATGTGAGCTATCGAGTTAATCCAGGCCTGTCGTCATTGATTTGATTTGATTTGATTTGAATTCATTCTGACATTATAAAACATGTACCGGGAAAAAAAAAGGTTTGATCAACCCATATACAAGTCTGTTTCCCGGATATAAAAAACAAGTAGATTCAATATCATATACATATTGCACAAAGTATTATTTAAAAGATGTAAGCGATAGACAGTAGTGATGATTGCAAGTAAAATCATTGTAGTATTACAGAGTACAAAATTACTTAGTTGAGGTAAAGCACTTGTGAAATTAACTGTGTGGGTTGAGATGGTTATTTAACGCTTTTTTAAACATGCTAAGAGTTTTCATATTGACTACATACTTCGGAAGTTTGTTCCAATCATTTATGGTTTTAGGATAAAATGAGTTCATATAATAATCTGTTCTTGCGAAGGGTACGTGCATCTTTAAGTTATGATCGTTTCTTCTAATTCTGTTCGCAGGTGTGCACCTGTTTTTATGTCCTATATCTATTAAAACATTAAAAAGCTTATAATAAAACACAAGTCGGAGGTACATTCGTCTATTCTCTAATGTATTCATACTTAACTTTTGTAATAATGTATTATAACTAGTGCTCCAGTCATTATAAAAGATCTCTTTAGAATTGGAATAGAACTGGACATATTCAAATCAAGGGAGTTGGAAACATGACAGTCAAGTTTAACATGGTTAAGGCGTTTGGTCTGGCGATTCTTTCATGTGGAATCTTTCAAATTCAAAGAAAGGAGGCTGGGAACTGAAGGGTTAATCTTAAACTGTGGTCATCATGGATACACAATACCTTTATTCAAGATAGAAGAGAACCAGACATAAGGGAAGAGTGTAAATAAAGAGGGACTGGGAACATGGTAGTCAAGTTTAAGACCTTCCTTTCTGATTCGAATACATTTAGAATCTCGGCATGTTCCAAGGGGAGGATAGAAGCTATCGGGTTAATCTAAGAATCTCGTCATCCTGAATATATAAAACAAATGAAATAGGATGGATCCCAGGCGACATATTCAAGGGAAATGGAATTGCACCATACGAGTATATTTAAGACTGTCGTCATCATTATTGTCCGAGCTCTCATCAGAAATGAAACGGATCGGGACACTCTTTCGATGAAAGAAGCGGCATAATTCGTGGAACGTTGAAAAAATTTAACGGCTCATGAACACGCTCTGGAAATGGAGTGATAGCTTCGTGCAATCGGGCCAAATAAGACACTGGTTCATAAAAGGAACGTCGACGAATGCAAAAATTGTCTTCCTCATGAGTACATAAGTTTCCTTTTGAAGGAAAAAAAAAACAGAAAGCAGCATATAAATTCAAGGAAGCAGCGACAACGAGTTTTGGGCACCTAGGAAAGTTGATAGTTCGCCTCAGATTGGGTAGTGGAATGAAGTCAATCAAATATGACTTAGCACAATTAAGAGTTAATGCATCGTAGCGTTGGATAAACGTGGAAAGAAAAGATAGAGAGGAGAGGAGGAAGACAGTGAAAGAAAGAAAGAAAGACAGATGGAGAGAGGTGAAAGAGAGCGAGAGAGAGAGAGAGAGAGAGGGAGAAAGAGAGAGAATAGGGTATTGTGAGAGTGGGTAGGATAAAGATATAAATTGCATACACACCTGCACACTAGTAGAGAAAGGGAGTTGAGAAAGGTGGTGATACAAATAAAGAGATACGGGGCCTGTTTATATTTTGAGAAAAAGAGGTGAGAAAGAAGAGAGGGGGAGGGGAGAGAGAGAGAGAGAGAGAGAGAGAGAGAGAGAGAGAGAGAGAGATGAAAGAGGAACGAAAGGGGGAGAGGTGACAATGGTTCAAAATTTGAATTTTTCTTCATTTTAGCTAGTAATGACTCTTCACAGTGGTAAACAGTTTTAACAGGTGTATAGAATTTTAACACTTGAAGCTTAAACATTGAGATGTCTGCTCAGTCATGTGAGAATAGAAAAAACACATTCATTTACTTCTTGGGTTTTCAAAATAAATCAATAAAACACTTTTTAAAAAATGTTGTTCCAAAGGCAATTTCGTACACATCGAAAGAATTCCTCTTCTCTGACCGCATCCGTTCCACTGCATTGTGTACAGTATTGATCGGATTTCACCTTGACTCCTCCACGCATCCTTTTAATCTTCCCTCCAAATTGTCACATCCATATGTCTTGAGTTCCTCTCTTCTCGATTGCACTTTAGGATACCCCGGTTCAACGAAAACACTATCACAGCTCATATCGAATGCGATACGTCTTATTTCCAACTGTGCGTACCTCGATATATGTCACGGGGACAACCCCGCGCGATTTATTTTGGCGCCGTTTTGCAGTTGGTTTGACCTTGGACCTACTAGGTCCATGGTTTGACGGAGAGGGTGTGGGGGTTCCGTGGTAGATTTTGAGAATCAATTGGCCTAGATAAATGGATAAACTAAAGACAAATCTCATCAATTTTGGAAACAGCTATACGGATAATGGCATGTGAGTTTTACTATGCTCTACTATGAAATAACAAGAGTTATTGCTCATAGTAATGCATGGAATTAATGAAAATGAGGAGAAAATACGTGAAAAATATCAAAGGATGTTCTTTTTTTAAAGATAAAATTTCATTACAAAAACGAATACGTATGAAAGAAACAATAAGACTTGAAGGACAATGATACCTTACATGCTACGCAGAGGTGGCTCCATGGAATGTAAAAGTATAGGTGAAGTGGTTTACAAGGGAATTTTTGTTAGATCATCCACATGATCGGAAATGAGATACATGTATTACTATACCAAAGAGGTATTAGGCTTACCTAGTACCTCCTTGATTATACCAGTTCTCAAACTATCCATTCCAAAATGAGTGTTTTTTTTTAAACACCCATTCAAAACTTGCTCGGGAGGGGGGGGGGGGGGGGGGGGTCAAAAAGGAAAAAAAATGTCAAGCTATTAATAAAATTCCGATTTCTTTAAACTTTTATTCTAATTCACTACCAACCGCCAAATTGCTTCTCTCTCACATCCTTTCCTTGGTTCCGCTACTGTTTGTATGGCAGAAGAAAAAAAAATGATTCAGTCATTGTATTGGTGTACTGAACATATCTTATTGGCAAAGAATGTTCATACATTGATGATATTCCATTATAGGAAGAATCCATCAGGTCACATGTTGAACATTAAACCCCCAAAGGAACCCCTAGCTCTTCCTCCATGCAATCAAATTAGGAATCAGCTAAAAGGTTTCAGCCTTCAATGAAAGAAAGCCGGTGGACCATTAGCCAAGTGGTCGAGGTAATGCCAAGACATAATAGCCGCAGTAGTGGTATCAAGGAATGTCGATCACAGACTCTGCACCACGAGTCATTTCGTTCAATTAGGAAAAATGAGTCTTTTAAAGTGTGACGTTAAACGCTTGATAGAAGCCGTGCATCCTACAGATTTTATATGACATCAATTAGCTTGGAAATGTCACAGTCAGAGCCTTTTCTACGAATATAAAGTGATATTTAGAACGTTCCCAGCACAATTATCATGATTATCACCAAAGATGCACTCTTAAAAATCCCGGGTCAGATTGACCCGGAAATCAGTCCGTTGGGGCCACACTCCGTTCCGGGTCAAAAATGACCCGGAATAAGGTCCGATGTGACACAGAAAGGACCAGATCTGACCCCAAAATGGTCACATCGGGCCTTATTCCGGGTCATTTTTGACCCGGAACGGAGTGTGGCCCCAACGGACTGATTTCCGGGTCAAATCTGACCCGGGATTTTTTAGAGTGTGCTTGAACCATGGACCTATGCTTCAACGTATCAGCAGAACTGTAATTTGTGGATATCCAAGACGAAGAATATGCAACGATTTCGAATCAGTGACAATTAGGGCAGGGCAGGGACGATCAGTTGAAATCGAACCAACAAAAAAAATTGTCAGGTAAAACAGAAGAGTTGGAACAAAGTAGAAATATGTGAAATAGGGAGATGGAGGTGGAGAAAGAGGGAGAGAGGGGGGGGGGGGCAGACATAAAGAAGCCAGACAGACAGACAGACAGACAGAGGAGAGACAGAGGGACTGGAAAGACTGAGAGGGATAGAGGTAGAGAGATCGAGAGAAGGTGATGAATACCGCGTGCGTGTAGTGTATCTGAGTCTATCATGAGCAGAAGAGAAAGAGAGAAAAGAGGGGCGAAGAAGAGAGCAGTGGCAGATCCAGGATTTCTTGAGGGAGGGGGCTCAATAATATTCACAAAATGTTCTGACAAGCAAAAAAAAAAAAAAAAAAGGTCCTCAGCATTTTGGGGCCCCTTTTTAACTCAAAATATCTCTGAAAAGCAAAAAAAAAAAAAAAAAAAGGTCCTCACCATTTTTGGGGCCCTTTTGGGTCCCAGGGGAGGCCCCCCTGGATCCGCCACTGGAAGAGAGAAGGAGAGGTAGGGAGAGGGGGCGAGAGAGAGAGAGAGAGAGAGAGGGAGAGAGAGAGAGAGAGAGAGAGACTAAGAGAGACAGGGAGAGGGAGACGTACCAACCATACTTCGGCTCTATTGGTTTCTAAACTGATTACCATACCATTAATTTAATAAATCGCCAATAAGTGACGCACTTATGTAATTGATTGGATTCAATTCAAGCGTTTTTCACTCTCTTTCCCGTTCTGTAGCATCATACCTAATATCAGTATACCGTAATAACAAATGATGAAATATCAACAAACGTATTCTCGGAAATGGAATAATAAATTCTGGGGAAGAACTGCAAATTAATCTTTTCCCGCACGCCCTCGTTAACAAATGATTGTGTGTTCAGTTAATTGTTTACTCATCCTTTTTTGTTTTATGCAGGTGTTTCCTGTAAAAACATTTTAATTTATTTATTTATATATTTCACATCTTTATTCAGGGTAATCTGTACACAATAAAACTGGTCTGTCACAGATCCCTGATAAGATAAACACTATACATGAAAAAACAACAACAGCAACAACTATACGTGTGTTCTTATGTCACAGCAACATTGAAACAGCATGCGCCCTCTTGGAAGCAGTCATTACGAACAAACTACATTAGAATGACCTTTTTACTTTCATTAGTTTCTTTCCCTCAGAAATGCCCATCATCTTGTGATGCCTCGCACCAGAACGACCAGATACAAACAGTCCCCAATACCCCACTTAGTACAATTATTGAACTACGTTAGTTAAGCGTGACTTTTGCAATACATTAGTTTGTTTTACTTGTAATTTTACCCAACATTTTAGAAATGATAACTATTTTCTTCTATTTACCTTACTAGTAACCTCTTGTGCAATATATTCTGTCTAATAATTATTGAACATATTTCATTCCAATAATTTGTAATTTCTACAGCACATCTATATGTATTTGTATTATTTTCCACATACATAAGCATTTATTTTTGTCATCATCTGTCTAATGAATTTAAATTGCAATCACTGGAAAATCATATGATGTACATACTTAGTAAGTTTTCCTCACTCATTAAATTCGAAATCAATTTTTAATATTATCAACCTGTAATATGTATATTTAATTCTAATAATTGAAAGGCTCTGTATTTCACATTTTTGGGGCTATGATGTACAAATTCGTAGGTAATTGGCGTATGTATATTAAATTATAATTATTGAGATATTTGAATTCAATATATTTCAAATGGGGACAGTGCATACATGTAAATCTACTTCTGCTAATTCTAATATAAAACTGACCTGTTTCGTGCAATAATATTTTGCAATTACCAAATTTTATATAGTCCTGAAATTGCTTTATCAATTTGTTTCATCATTGGTTTTCTAACTCACCACAATTCCCTTTATTATAATTACCATTGGATCTGATTTATAATACATACGTCTCTTTGAAAACACAATCTACTTTTTAAGGAAAACAATCCCTGATAAGATAAACACTATACATGAAAAAACAACAACAGCAACAACTATACGTGTGTTCTTATGTCACAGCAACATTGAAACAGCATGCGCCCTCTTGGAAGCAGTCATTACGAACAAACTACATTAGAATGACCTTTTTACTTTCATTAGTTTCTTTCCCTCAGAAATGCCCATCATCTTGTGATGCCTCGCACCAGAACGACCAGATACAAACAGTCCCCAATACCCCACTTAGTACAATTATTGAACTACGTTAGTTAAGCGTGACTTTTGCAATACATTAGTTTGTTTTACTTGTAATTTTACCCAACATTTTAGAAATGATAACTATTTTCTTCTATTTACCTTACTAGTAACCTCTTGTGCAATATATTCTGTCTAATAATTATTGAACATATTTCATTCCAATAATTTGTAATTTCTACAGCACATCTATATGTATTTGTATTATTTTCCACATACATAAGCATTTATTTTTGTCATCATCTGTCTAATGAATTTAAATTGCAATCACTGGAAAATCATATGATGTACATACT
This sequence comes from Heliocidaris tuberculata, assembly GCA_025618425.1. NCBI lineage: Eukaryota > Metazoa > Echinodermata > Echinoidea > Camarodonta > Echinometridae > Heliocidaris > Heliocidaris tuberculata. Next base: position 34,764,779 of record CM046848.1, read on the forward strand.
TAGTAAGTTTTCCTCACTCATTAAATTCGAAATCAATTTTTAATATTATCAACCTGTAATATGTATATTTAATTCTAATAATTGAAAGGCTCTGTATTTCACATTTTTGGGGCTATGATGTACAAATTCGTAGGTAATTGGCGTATGTATATTAAATTATAATTATTGAGATATTTGAATTCAATATATTTCAAATGGGGACAGTGCATACATGTAAATCTACTTCTGCTAATTCTAATATAAAACTGACCTGTTTCGTGCAATAATATTTTGCAATTACCAAATTTTATATAGTCCTGAAATTGCTTTATCAATTTGTTTCATCATTGGTTTTCTAACTCACCACAATTCCCTTTATTATAATTACCATTGGATCTGATTTATAATACATACGTCTCTTTGAAAACACAATCTACTTTTTAAGGAAAACAATACTTGTAAAATTTGGTTGATTTGTATATCTTCATCATTTTTGTTATGATCAATATTAAGTCCCTTTTTTCTTTGTTATTGATATTTTGCATGTTCACAAGCTTCTTTTATATTTGTTGTATTTTACTGTAAATATGACAATTTTAGTCTTTGGACTTTTGTCATGTACTTTTTATAATAAAACCGAAATTGAATTGAATTGAATTAATGTAGATCAATGTTTCTTTTCTTTTTATTTATTGATTGTATGACATATTCCCCTGTACATAATTGGTCATGGTAATCATAGTAATGAAACATGATAAATAAGTGTGTTTTACATGAGTATTTAGTCTTAACAAACATAACAAACATAATGTAGAGACAACAAGAACTTAGTCTTTCTATTCAATCACCACATGTAATGCATACATCTCGTGTTCATCCAGTTACCTCAAATGAAGCTGAGCAAATACAGAAAATGGGTAACAGCTTAGTCAAAAACATCACGTACAGGAGCGGAAATCCACCCTTTGATACGGACGTCATATAATCGATCACTTCGTTTTGGAGTGGAAACCCACGCTCAAAATAGTGAAATCCACTCTCAAATGAGTAATTCACACCACTACGTTGGAGTGCATTCTTCTCATTTTGAGTGGATTCCACTCCAAATGAAGTGATCCCATATATGACTCCTAAAATAGTTGATTTCCACACCACTGCATAGAGATAGAAGACAGTACAGGCAGACAGTCTTTCATTATGTCCCTTGTAAACCAATATGCTGTCAATTAGGAATAAATTCTGACAAATGTTGACATACCTCGGTGACGAGTCGTCCATGTTTACCGTCGTAATGCTTCCAGATGCCATGACCAACACGTCAAATACAAACTGCAAAATTAGTCACCCTGTGCTGAGTGTGGATCCAAAGCTACCCGGAGTACCCCTCTGCCTGGTTCTAATCGCAGCAGGATTCAGGCGAGGTCTTATAAAGGACTTGCGCAAAAAAAGCAAGAATTTGCACTTTGAGTTCGCCATAACAACACCTCAAAATAATGAATAATATGGTTCCACAGAATAGACAGCATGGTAGAGAAAAGAAAGACTTGTTTTTCCCCTACTCAAGGCGTTTTCATTACAAAATTACGCCGAAGTGTCGACACAGCGTGGTTTACACGTGGGAAGTACATCAAACATAATTATATTGATGGGAGGAAAATTAGTAGCCATAGAAGGGTAGGATGTTGCTATCGTCACACTATCTATAGCTCATAGATGCCTCGAGAAATCTAATAAGGTAATTTAATAACTGGAACATACATGCAAACATTGCTTCGCTTCTCATACACTACCTTTCCCGTCAAAAGTACAAACAAAATGGCACCGTATAGATGCTAATGTGGGGTTCGCCGACCAAATCGTATTTATGGCAAGGGGATATGAGATGTTGCCATCCCAATTAGCATTGTTTGTAAAGATGCGTATCTTAAAGCGAAGATCGAGTTCTAGAGGTGAAATATAATTTATGAGCTTCCTCATTCGTTTACTCATATCTAAGAAGAATATCATAGTTGCAATGTCACGTGAACAGGATTTCTCCCGTAAATGTTGATGTCACATGTGTGTACTCCCATATACCCATTTCAGTGTATACATGCGGATTAGCGAGATCGAACCTTTTTAGAGTTGTTACTATTATCACTTTGACGATTCGAAAACGTAAAAAAATACACAATCAGTCTCGCGTACTACATGAAGATCAACCTTTCGTATAACTTCAAGATGATTCGAAAATGTAAAAAATGCACAATCGGTCTTCCGTATTACATGATAATAACGATCAACCTTTCGTAATAACTTCTAGACAGTTTCATTCACAAATAATCGCATGATCAGAACTCTAAACCTTAAGACTCAGGCTCATCCCATGCATACTATATAATATCAGGGCCCTGTTTCATAAAAAAATATTCAAGTTGCAATAACTGTTACAAGCTACTGAAATCCTTGCATCTGATTGGCTGAGAGCAAATTTGTTATAGAAATGTGGTAGTTGTTACTGATAACAATTTTTATGAAACGGGTCCTAGGAATTGTCTATCACAAGTCTTATTGGGCACAGGACCCTAAGACAGAAGATGCTAAGCGACTCAGATCCCAATTTGAGCGAACATAAGGGGAAATAAAATAAAAATAAGTCCACCCCCCACACACGCATATACACAGACACCCTTTCCAATAGCAGATATCAATCACTAAACCTAGGTCGAGGGACATAACTGTCAGTGCATCATTTTATCCAAATGATCTCTTCTCCAGAATTAGAAATGTGAACATAAGATTTAAAAAAAAAAGAATATTTCGACAGACGGAGGCTGGGACAAGCAATAAGATTGACCCATCGGTTTGTTTACTTTCGGGACAGATTATTGTCACAATTAATTTAACTTCGGGGCAGAGGTATTTCTAAAGATAATTTTATGTTATTTTTTTTTTCTCTAAAGACTATAGAAGAAAGTGCCGGAATCGAATTCAAGTTTCTTTTTATTAGGGTTTTATATCATTTAAAAAAAATATTATTTCCTTTTGACGACAAACTGAACATTAAAGGAGTAAGCCTAAAGCTTACATCATGTACATGTTAATGATAAAGAAAAAAGCTAATAAGGAGCAACAGTGGTCACATCGTTTATTTCAAAACTAATATTTTAAAATAATTGAGTGCTTTGGAGCATGACCTAATAAAAATTGTAATTATAGAATAGTTCAACATGTTCAAAGTCTTCGCATATGTAAGAGATTGAGGGATTCCTTTTTGAAGATCCATTGTACGCAAGCCAAGGGCTCCCTCAGTCGAATCAAAATGACAGTGAAAAGTTCCAATCACCATCATCCCCCTCCCCCCCCCCCCCCGAAAAAAAAGAAGATAGAAACTGCATGCAAAAATCAACCACATCTACTCTTTAAATTGCCGATTAGAAAATATCTAACGAGAGGGCGGTATTGAAGAGATTAGGATATTAGGTAAACCAAAGTGTAATATTAGGAGGATTTGAGCAGTTCGAAGATTGCAATAAAAAGACATATAGCCTGCTGCGCAACACCCTCAGTTCACACCTTCTCTCAGTGGGAAATAATCTCAATCTCATAAAGATTAATTTCCAAACGAAATATAGAGTCTTAAAACCACGCAGGACTGATAAAAATCAGAAGAAGATAATGTTATTTTTCAAAAACGACGACTCTGATGTTCGTTGAGCAGCTTGTTTTAATACCTGAAGGCATTTCTGACAAAACCACATTTTCCCCTCATTGTTTTCCTTTACTTTGTATTACTCGGGATTTCGTACCACGTTAGTACAACATATAATTGAATTAAACGAAGACCGAATTTCAATCAATTCCCTGATTTAAAAAAAAAAAAGGGAGAAGATATTTAGATATTCAAAGAACATGATGAAACTGATCCGATTCTACTATCCACAGATTTTCTTTTTTATTACAGTATTTGTACGTAATATACGTTAAACGATATTTTTTCAATTGTAATTTGCTTTACGGCGAGTTGAGCTCCTTCTTATCAATCTTTTAGACAGGTTAAATTGGTTGGTGAAGTGAAATGAAGATGGTTCCATGTAAATGTCATGAACTGTCGACAGTGCAATGTCTTGAAAATGACAACATTAAACTCCACCTTTATATATGTCAGCCGTAGAATAGAGCCTCATAATAGAGTTGATGTGGCCAGGGAGAAAAAAAATACAGCGTCAATTATGAGCTGTGAAAGCTGTAAAATGTTTGACATTTCACTTTCAATCCGCGACCAAAATGTCACACGAGACCTCTTCATGTACGACGGATTTCAAAAGACATGTATACACTAAAACAAAATGTTTATTATCTGTCGTATGCAATGCCATGAGTGCATTTCGGAGTTTATACGAAATGCCACTTTGATTGTTTTTAATGTAAAGCATTTCACGTGTATTTATGGTTTCTATAAGCTCTTAATATCTTTTATTAATGAAGTAATATTAATTGTATTCAAAAAGCATTATTCTTAAAGTATGTTCCGTACATTACCTTGCGATATTTATAGCCCCAGACTATGGCGCGAGTCAGAAAAATAATACCCGAAAGAAAATGATACTTTTGACTGGTCCTCATTTGCTATTATACTTGGTAGTGTTGGGACACAAAATTAACAAATATACCTTAAACAATGACACCAGTACACTAAGAATAGATTCAATTTGGTCTTCTTTTTTTTTTATAGTACGTTTATGCTTTGGAAGGCTGTAAAAATTTATAAAATTACATATAATACAGATTCTCCACCTTGTTTATGAGGTGAGAAGTTATTACATGAATCTTTTTCGTCATTGTCAAAACTTAAGCACATTTTTATTCAAATCACTTTATTAGGTCGTCAACAATTCAAAATACTCTGTTCATTGAAGATGACATTGCAAAGTCTATTTGGGATGATTTTGGCCCTATTCAAGAAAATGAGTATAATTATAATACATAACACTAAAAGATGTGAAATAAAATAGGAAGACGAAAGAAGAGAAAGATGAGAGAAGAGTGGTGAACAGTGTAATGGAAAGAGCTGGGGCTCTATAAGGTCGAAAAAGAGGAAAGCTTCGCTTTGATTTATAAAGGAAATGCACTATTACACAGGAACCCCATTGCTAGAGTGTTCCCTTTCTTCAACACGATGTTCAGGCCCCTGGCCTCGGGCAACCATTTCCGTTGTGACACCAAAATATCCATCAAAAATTCATAAGTTGTCACTTCTTCTTCGCCTGGACTCCCAAACCTCGACTGTGAAAGAGAGCGAAGATGTTGGCGAAACCTTGGGGCAAAACATGTATACTTAGGCCATGTCAACGCATATTAATGTTCACAGAAAATAGAACAGAGAAAAGGAAGTAACAGAGAGCCACAAAATCGAGTCACCATACTGAGAGGGGATGAAAGTAGCGGTGCATCAGGCCTTTTATTATCTTCCAATATTGCCTCATTAACGACGGCCTTGGCGCGATTCAATGTCGTGTAGTGTGCTTGTAATTCATTAAAGAACGTGCCCTCCTTTTCCCGCCAAAATGTGTCGTCTATTCCTATAAGCAGATAGATTTGATGGGTACATTCAGGATAAAAGCAAGGAATGAGGAGGCCAAAAGATAGGATTTCGCTACCAACAAAAAGGTAACACGTACAGTTAGAAAGCACTACTTACCGCTTACTGGTCTTCTTTTTATCTATAGATGTTCTAAATAAAAAACAAACAGATTCAGCAAGAGGTGAATATGTCCAAAGATTGGAAGTGCTCAAAAAGTATGAATCCCTAAAAAGTCCTTGGGAAAGTTTTTCCCAAGATTAGCCTCTCGGAGATGAATTGGTATCCACGCAGTAATAATTAGAGATGTTGTAACGAAGTGTTCCCTGGTGTAGCTACATATCTCTGGCAACGAGATCTGAGAAGAAGGCGCGAAGAAATCCCCCACGCGCTATTTACGCCGAGTTCAAATTGGCTGCATTCATTAAATGTCCATTTCCCGCGCTCTAATCAAACCCCACGTAGTCTTTCATGTGAAAGGCTTCCTTCTTCCGACGTTGAAACACGCACTTAACAACTGCAATCTGAACAAGAGGAGTTGCATGACCTAGATGGACTTGGAGTTAATTTGAAATTGGAGTGGGGGCAGTAACTATGCCACGGAAAATACTCTCCATTATGACAAAAATTGCCCCATCGTCAACACTGCCATCTCCTCAATTTTGAAAGCGGACCACTTTCGTCTCCTCCTGTTTGCGGCCGTAGTATACTACGCGTTATGACTTGCGTCGTAACAACCATTAATTGCATTAATCGCACCATGAGAAAGTGCTCAAAGTGAATAAAACAAGTCTCTCTGTTGTGACAGCAGCACTTGAACTGTAAATTAAATTGGCAATGGGAACAGTCTGGTTTGTAATAACTCCTGCCAGATTATTACTGTCGGCGCCCCTGAGTTTTCAACAAGGTAAAAGAGGGAAGAAAATATCAAATGGTTGTTCGACCTTTTCTCCTGATATTACTAGCCATTTGAGGCATGTGGTCATTAAAGCAGCGCCTCATATTCTTGCATGGTCAGTCGGGTGCAAACAATATAGGGGTCAGACCGGAGATTAATTACCTCTGTAAAGGCCGCCATTGAATTGTTCATTTCTACCGGTGAAGTAAAAAAAATATTGAGAAGTAGTAGTGGCGTATGGGGTGGAGGCGACTTACGCCCTCCCCCCCCCCCCGAAAAATATAAATGACATTTTCAGTGGGTCCACAGCACTCGGGTACATTCCTCTTACCCCTGTCTGGGAAGATGCACACCCTACACCTCCCCCTCATCAATTGCTGGATACGCCATCGTAAAACGCCCCCAAAATATTTCAAGTTAGTAAATAAAAGTCATTAAAATTCCCATTCTACCTTTTCATTGCACTTGAAGTGAAAATGCGATGTATTGTTTCAATGCTACTCAAAAGCTTTAAAAAAAAAATTTTCTTTCTTTCTTTTTTTTCCTTTTAGTTCGGCTTAAAAATCTACCTTATAGGTTTTTAATTCTACAAACTTTGGAAATGACTGCGTAATGGACGTTGCAATTTATTGACGAAACCAAACATAAATATACTACGCAACTAAGGCCAACCATCTTAATTTAGTCACAATTTTCCTTTAAAGACAATACATTCAATTCTTATTACAATATTTAACGCGTTAATGCAGTCGATAGAAAGACAGCAAAACAGAAGAGGTATAATAAAAATGCACATTTCATGACTTTCAGAAATTGACTTGTGATAGCTAAATTAGCGGCAATTAAAGAAATGTAATCTTGCTCAAATATGCTGAGTAAAGAAAGCTTTTAATTAAAGGTCATTCACTTTCAATTGATAGTGTAAAGGCTTTTTTCAGGGTTACAAAATTAGATAAGAATAAAAGTGAATAAATCCATAGCGGTCTGATTATATATTAATAATTAATCTTTATTTGCTTATTGCTCCAATCGACTAAAAAGAAATTTTGCATTTGAATTTTTGTTAAATCTTACTATGTATTATTGAATTTTTGTGAACAAAAACACAACGTTATATTTTTGAAATATATAACACTAGTATATGAAAAGAAGACAAAGTACGAACAGCCCCAAAACGTAAAAAGACATTATTATTATAATGTGCATCAATCAATGCATACATGTGAATATGATTTTGTGTACAATATCAGAATGATCTATCAGTTATCAAATGCATATTGAACGGAAAATAGCTGACAAAGAGGATGGTATAAAGTGATTATTGCAAACCGTCATGAACTAAGAAGAAACTGCTCAGTTAATTGAGTCGATGGATGTCGATCCCGGGGGATGGGGGTATATATTAAAAACAAAACCAAAAAAAAATTGAGGTGGGGGGATTGCCTGTATTATCATCCCCCAAGTATTTTTTTGATAAAATAAATAAGAATTATGACACATTAACTTAAAACTAATAATTATCCAAACTCATTATGTTTGATCTTGAATACCATCACATTCTTTAATGATTACAAGTAAGGAAATAAATGCCATAATTTCAATGCGAAAATATCGAAGATATTGTATAATAAAGCTTCTTCTTCGGGCAATAAACAACAAACTGTCCATCTGCCTTCTTTTTCCTGAATCATTACAGATAATTTATAACACACATATTTACATATCTTATGTTATGATTATTAATATTTTGTTGTATTTGCCGTGACTTTAGACAACATTTAATCACACAGAAAACCATTTTGGGGTGCTCTAAAATGCAAGTTTTATAGACAGATTTTTGAAAAAGTCCCTGGTGTGGGAGGGGGATACCCCCCTCCCACACCCATCCCCCCAATCATGAACACGGATCGACACCCCTGATGGTGTCCTAATTATTCTCTTCCGTTTTGTATTCTTCATCCTCCTGGAATGGTACTGCCTCGTGCTCTCTGGGATTTAGGAAATCCTTTCCCGCCAAGTCGACCGCATTCCATGATGGCGTAGTTCGGGATCTAAAATGGGGAAAGGTGAGTATAAACATAGGCAGTCTGCTTGTCAATAAAGAGAGGAAACTATTGCAAGACAAATAATCTTCAAATTGCTGTTAAAACCTCTTAAATTATAGACATTTGTTTTAAAAATGCGACCTCGCAATTTGGTGATCATGGTGATGTTGAATATAGCTTTTGGAGCCAAACTCCAACAATCATAGAGAAGAGGAAACGGGTTCACTTCTAATAGGTAAACCTCAATAGACGAAATTGAATGTCGTATTTAGTATGTTACGAATTGAATTCAGTCTGAAATATGGTCTAACATACAAATTAACAGAATTTGCATGCATTATGAATAATGCACCTGTCCAAAATCTGTAATTCAAAAGGTAATATGACCCATGGTTTTGCTCGCTCTCAAATAACTGGATTCTTTAAATGCCGTTGTATCTAATGAAACTTAAATACTGAACAAATAATACAATATCGGAATATAAATTATAACATATACAAATTAAGAAGAAATGGGGGAGGGAACGTCTACGGTCATACCCCCCCCCCCCCCCCCCGCTGTTCGTCCAAATAAGTCAAACCCAGCTGAAACTTTGACATAGAGAATGCACAACGTATACATGGTATATCTAGCGTTTTTCTAATGAATGGCTAAGGAATCATGGCCAACGAATGTATTCCTATAAACGTGCTTGACGCTTGTCTACCGATATAGTAACGTGAGTGCACAGTACAGCTAGAGTACAGATAGCGTTTTTTGAAAGTCTGTGACGTCAGAGCGGCCGCGAGTAGCTCCTTCATCATTTCTGCTCAGCTGGTTATACGAGATGGAGGATGCTCAGAGACTCTGCATTCAATATCTTCCGGCCGCTCATCAACATGAATATGACCTGAACCAGCTTGCCATCGCCCCGTACATCCAAGGCAAAAGAAGATGAAGGAGAGGACAGCGTGGCAGATCGAAGTAGACCTGGGCCCTCTTGCATAAAAAGTTGCAACTCGCAAATCGCAACTCAAATCGCAACTCAAAAAAAAAAAAAAAAAAAATCAAACGCAAGTCCCAGTTAAAGTCAAATCCATGTCATTTTCACCAAATTTTGCATACAGTTACTTTGGTCCATGAGAAGCCCAAATACGCATAGAAAATTATAGGTCCATGTGCTTACTTTTTTTCTATGGGACACTGAACTGTGCCATGATTGGGTGTAAGGTAGAATGACGTCATCGCAGGTTTTTGGCCATTGATAGGCCTCAGAATTCCCAATGTCATATACAAATCCCCATTATTCTGTCAAAATCAATGTCATATTCGTCAAACTTTCCAAATTTGTAGAGAAAAGTATACTGAAGGAGGAGAAAGTTTTAAAAATGGGGGTCAGTGCACTCGTTTTTATGCTAGCAGCGCCCTCAGTTGGCGGAAAAGGTCAAAGACTCGCAAAACTCGTAAGAACTGGCGGAGAACCTGTCTAGGAATGGGATGGGTTCGAAAAAACTCTACTGTACATTCAAAATCCATGTCAGATTCGTAATTTTTTCGATATTTGTAGAGAATTATATACTGCAGAAGGAGAAAGTTTAAAAAATGGGGGTCCATGCACTCGTTTTTGTGCTAGCAGCGCCCTCAGGTGGCGGAAAAAGTCAAAAACTCGCAAAACTCGCAAAAACTGCGCATGGCTAGCTGGGAACCTGTCTGGGAATGGGATAGGTGCAAAAAAACTCTACTGTACATTCAAAATCCATGCCAGATTCGTATTTTTTTCCAGATTTGTAGAGAATTATATACTGCAAAAGGAGAAAGTTTTAAAAATGGGGGTCCATGCACTCGTTTTTGTGCTAGCAGCGCCCTCAGGTGGCGGAAAAAGTCAAAAACTCGCAAATCTCGCAAAAACTGCACATGGCTGGCTGGAAACATGTCTGGGAATGGGATGGGTTCGAAAAAACTCTACTGTACATTCAAAATCCATGTCAGATTCGTAAATTTTTCCAGATTTGTAGAGAATTATATACTGCAAAAGGAGAAAGTTTTAAAAATGGTGGTCCATGCATTCGTTTTTGTGCTAGCAGGGCCCTCATTCAGCAGAAGAAGTCAAAAACTCGCAAAACTCTCAGAAACTGCGCATATCTGGCTGGGAACCTGTCTAGGAATGGGATGGGTGCAAAATAACTCTCCTGTACATTCAAAATCCATGTCATTTTCACCAAAGTTTCCAGATTTGTAGAGCAAATTATACCGAAGGAGGAGAGAGAGTTTGAAAGAAGGGGGTCCATGTACTGTTTTTTGTGCAAGGAGCGCCCCCCCCCCCCCGCGCATTTTTATAATAAATCGGAATATAGAAGAAAAGGCGGTGCGGGGATGTGCTTGCATGGTCGGGGGGGGGGGGGGGGGTAGGGCTGTAAGCAGGTAGCAAGCGTGCGAAGTGGACCGATATTCTTGTGAGTTGGGGCACCTCAGAGTGTTTGCCCCCTCCCCCCTCCCCAGGAAAAAAAAGTAAGGCACCCTTACTTTTGCGGACCTGTTCGCGACTACTAGTATTTCAAACATAATAATCACGGTAACGACATAAGCTTTAGTTGTCTATATTATAAGCACACTTTCGAACCAGTGTATAAAAAAAGGAAATTGTAAGTCGCTTTGAGTGACATTTCATTCATTATTCTATTTGCTTATATCTTTGACTGTAGGGATAATGATCATTAGACAATCATATGGCATAGACAAATGATTTTTGGGCATATATTTGACTTTCTTTCTCCAGCTCTCTTTTTGTGCTAAGGAATTGTACTAAAATGGGAGGTAGATGACCATGACTATGAATTACAAATTACATCTACCATGTCTACCTTTCATTTTTCCTATACGACTAACTTTGCCTATAGAAAGTTCATGAGGGGGCATCGAATGTTATCTTTCAGCTCAAGCTAGTTAATATTTGTTATATATATTTTTTCACAGGTACAGAATTATTGATTTCATCCATTTTTACCGGGTTCTTGTTACTGTGCACACTTGCGAACCCATTATTAAGCATTGTGTTTAATGTGCGTATCCATTGTCTTAACTGCGCGCAATACTCTCCCGGTGTTGTGATGACGTAACACAACCAGCCAGGATGCGCAGCTGAGGTGCGCACAAACATAACTGATGAACGTCCTTAATCGCAACTCAAAAAGTCAAACGCAAGTCCCAAATACGCGATCCTGATTGGTTGAAAATTAAGTTGCGTTTAATTTTTTAAGTTGCAATTAAACGCAACTTTTTATGCAAGAGGGCCCAGAGCAGGTTAAGCTGGCTACTTCTTGGCAGGCTTGCCAGGCTATTTCTTCTCCTTCTTGCCATCAGATTTCTTGGGAGGCATGCTAGAACTAGAACTGGAACTCAGCGCTAGCGGAACTGGTCTGGAAATTGGTCTGGAGCCAGCGTATGGCTCATACGTCCCGCATATGCGAGCCATAAGTTGTAGGTAAGGTATGCGAACGTAGACACACGTTCACATACGTTACTTGTAAGTTACTCTTTAGTCGAAAATACGTCGAGAAAATGTCAAGCATATACCCAAAACCTATTTCTAACCAATGAGTAACGTGCTTTGGACCTATGTGTAACTTTTATCGAACTTATCTCCAACTCATATTGACGTATGTAGACGTATGTAGACGTGTTCCGGACGGCCACAGAACTTACTGAACGTGTTTCTAACTTACAGCTACCCTATACATAGTGTTCATGGTATAATGGCGTATTGGCAGCGTTCTTCGAAGTTTTCTTCGGCATGACGGTGATGTTAATACGGTGATAGTGATACTGCGATGTCTAGTGCGGTTATGATTTGAATCGTTGTTGTTGATTCTTGTTAAATGGCAATCAGTCAATTTGGACTATTATCACCAACAATTTTTTTTTGTTGCTAATATTGTTTCACAGACATACTTTAATCATATAAAATAAAACAATTTAATTCTCTAATCGTCGAGCGGCAACCTTTTTATAGCCTACAACACGTGATCGTCGGCGATGCGTTGCGCCGCGCACTTCGCATAAGTTAGACTATCGTTGGGCGTAATCTGCGAACGCCGGCAACACGCTAAAAATTCGTTGGTATAAGTTATATATGTTATGGAAACGTTCTATATAAGTTATTATATTCCACATACTAAGAATCTTGCTGTTAGATTGGTCAAAAGGTAATCACGTGATAAAATGTAGTTCTCCCAATCAATCGACCCGAGAAGAAAAGTTCGTGACCTTGACGGAATAGTGCTTATGTGTTTCGCTGATCTCTTCAGTCCATTGCAGAGTCACAATGCGTTATCAATATTTTGGGTACGCGCGAAATGAAAGTGCGTGACCTTTACGAATAGTCAAATTGAAAAGTGCGTGACCTCTACGAATAGTCAAAATGAAAAGTGCGTGACCTTTACGAATAGCTCCATAGGTGTACTAAAATAAGCGCGCATTGCCCAATCGCGCGCTTAAAATGATAAAACAATTGTGCGCACCCAGGTAGGGGTACGGTTTATGGTGGTTTTAACTTCTTTTGTGAATTCGGGCCTAAATGTCTTTTTCGAGAAGTAGACAATAATTGTCTTTCTCGTACCAGTTAAATGTTTCAGATGTGGAATATAAAGCAAATAATCACCTTTTGATTTCAGGCGATGAAACGTATTATCACTTCCTCGGCGATCTGAATGTATAACGCTATCTTTCCTCAGCTTCGCTTCGGAAAGATAGCTACATCCAGATCGCCTCGGAAGTGATAGTTTGTCCCATCACCTTCACCAACGGTAATTATTTGCTTACTAATACGTTATGTATACGCCCAACTCGTTATGAATATGCTATGTATACGCCAAAACTTGAAAAAAAAAAAAACATCGATAGTTCAGCCTGCGTATAACAGCGTTTTAGAGAAATTTTGATACATCGGCATACGCTGGCCACGTAAGTTCGTTAACTACACAACCAGTAGGCGCTTCGTGGGCTGCGACATTTTCAAACAGGGGACGCATGCCTATTTCCTTTCCGGACTTTTGTTTTAGACCAGATGTTTGAGGATATAAAATCATTCGAATGAATTTCAGGTAGAAGTAATTCATATGTAACCTATAGTTACCTACACTCACTCAAACTCTAGGAAAATCCCATTAATAACAGTCTAAGCTCCATTTACAGGTTGATTTTCCCGTTTCCACTCGAAAAATATTCAAATTATTCATAAAGTTTCATTATGTCATTTTTTCCTTTTAAACCATTTCTTATAACTTTCTTCCTGAAGTATTGTCTATCACATGGACCTTGTTTGGCAAGAGGTACAAGATTTATATGGCTACAAAGACAAACTGTTTTCACTTCTTGCTGATCTCGACGCTAGAAGCAACACCCCCGATTTTTCACTCGCCAATACCCTTACATAATAGGGGGGTCGGGGTTGCTCGGCCGTAGTGCAGACTCGGCATCGCGCAGCTTCACAACAGACCTTCAATAAAGTCTTGCTTTTTATGTTTTGTAGAGTTAAACCTCATAAAATTTCATCATTATCTCCCCAGTTACTATTTTACGCATCCTAATCAACTTATCCTGAAAATTGTTGGTTTTAAAGATCACTCAATACAAAAATTCTTACAAGTATTTGCGATCACTTCAGCTCTCTTGGCTAACTCGATTTTGCGCCGAGTGCGAAATATCCCTAGCGTAGTGCGGAGAACCCTGGATCCTTTCAAAATGGCCCCGCTCTCGAAGTGAGCGGCGCAAACATACGTGTGGCTAAATCGTCAATACGGGGCCATTGTAAAGTGTGGGTCAGCCGAGACACGTCACATGACCCGCAGCAGCACGCTAGGTATACGTTGCGCATTCTCTGGTCATACGTTATGTATGCTCAGCATTCTTTGGATGAATGCTACTCATGCGCTGTTATTCGTTACTATGGACGCTAGTTATACAAACAGCATTCGTTCCTCATTCGTTGGGCATTCGTCTTATACGCCAGGAACTTCATTTAGAAGCAGATTTTGGCCGAAAATTTGAGCGTATTCGAGCGTATCTGGATTTTGCCAAATTTCGAGAAAAAAGCTATATTTGCTACTATGTGACAGGGGCTTTACTGCGGACGAACGAAACGTTCGCGTTGCGTTTATCGAGCTTACACGATGCGTACGGGCTGTTCATTGGTATACGTCGAAAAGTTTTGAGCATGCACAGACATTTTTGTCTCACGGATCGAGTAACAAGGTATTGAACCCCATTGAAACTATTAACAACGAATTCAAAACAATGTCCCAACGTCGGAACTTCAGCGTATGCCAGCGAATGACAAAATTTTACCGTATACGCTGGCTTACGTTGATCCAATTTGTTATAGTGTGAAGGTAGGAAAAGGAAGTGCAAATTCTCCGAAAATTACTAATTTAACACGCACGAGTTATGTGCGCGCGTTTCTTTTTTCTAGTAGAGGGTTTATTTTGTACACGGCCTATGCGAGTGAAACAGTCGTGAGCTGTATTGAGAGGGAAAAGAAAAACCAAGGCTGTCGGGTTGGTTGACTGCTTCAAATACGGGTAAATTCCTCCTTTACATAAGTTAATATGACTATGACTTGTATCTTTGAAAGCTTATCATCACTGATTAGTCAACTGAGATTGCAAAAAAAAAAAAAAATATACTCTTATGTTTAGGCGTGGCTGGATCTTGTCAGGGGGTGGCAAATCATCTGAGCCAATGGTGATCAATATATTTCAACATGAAAATTACTTTTCTTGGCCCAATTTGCGTGGACAGGAGTAGGCGGATGGAGGGTGACAGATGTTCCTTTTCCAATCTCTTCTCCGATTTGGATTTGTACAATGAAAAAGCGGTATTCAATGAATTCATAGTTAAAATCTTTGCCCACAATTCTTTCTTTTTTTATTTGGACAGGTGTATTATCTATATAATGCATGAGTAATCTACTGATTTGTATGTTTTCTTTACTGTATATTTTCTCTATTGGGATTTATCTATTAAAAATGCTTGAACACCGATTCCCCTTCTCTCCGTGTTTTTAAATTAATCACCTGAAAATAAAATCACCTACCGTATACTCAACATAACCGTTTGGTGAGGTCGCATTACAGCCGATCAGAAAATTTTTGAGGAAATATCCATAATTTATGAGATTTAAACAGCAATTAGATAATATTATGCATCTTGCATTAATTTCCTGACTTAATCGCAAATTCAGTTTTTATTGTTGTTTTTTTCTTGGTTGGAAATTTGTCAGGGGTAGGGCAGTGGCGGATCCAGGGGGGGCAATCCAGGCCCGTGCCCCCCCCCCCTTTTGAGGGAAAACAATGCAATGTGCCCCCCCCCCTATTTGCGATTGTGCCCCCCCTTTTCGAGCAGAAAACCTTTTTTTTTTTTTTTTTTTTTTTTGCTCGCCACCCCCCCCCCCCCCCCCCCCCACTGAGCGACTTTTGGAGGGCTGGCGAGAGACCAAAAAAATATGGGTCTCCCTCCAAGCAGTTTCCCAAAGTTGACAATCCTGCATTTGTGTGCCCCCCCTTATACGAAATCCTGGATCCGCCCCTGGGTAGGGGGCAAACTGCCCCCTTTCCCCCTCGTCAAATACGCTAGTGGCTTGTGCGCTTGTTCCATATTCATTTATCTGTACAATGTGCTCTATCTTACTCATCGGTAATATCATAATGGGGATTCCCCACAGTACTACCGAATGATCTCTGTGAGCTTCTTGCGCAAGCTTGAACATATATGCTTAGAAACCGTTTTGAAATTTTGTAATTGCTCTCAACCAAAGGCGCCGATCCCGGGCTGGGGAATGGTTTCTCGAGCAAACTCTTGTTCGTTTGAAATGATCTGGAGTTTAAAGGAAACAGAATGAAAGGTCGATGAGATTTCATTTCACTATAACCGGTTTCTTTATTCTTCAGAGAGTGAATCCAAATTAACAGGTGCAACAAACTATATACAAAAAATATTTTTTAAATGCGTACTGGCGCTTTGTGCTCAGTTGGCGCGTTGCATGGCAAAGTAATTATTATATCATATTAGTGTTGCGTCATAATATAAATCATTTTAGATGTTTTATTACATTATTATTTTCTTCCTTCTTTTTCTTTTCTTTTTTTCTTTTTCATTCTCTCTTCTTTTTTTTCTTTTTCTCATCCTCTTTCCCTTTCCTCTTTCCTCTTTTCCTCTTTCCTCTTTTCCTCTTTATTTATTTCTCTCTCTCTCTCTCTCTCTCTCTTAGCTCTTCTTTGTTATTCTTCTCTTGATGTATTGTCACGTCACTTCTGGGGCGTTCTTACATCTTGTTTCTACGCGACCATTTTGCGCGTCTTTTATTTGCTTTTTGTTTTGATCATTTTGACGCTTAACAAATTTGTCATTCCTTGACAAAGGGCTATGCCCGAAATATCGGATAATTGACATCTCTACGGTTTTTTGATTTATATTTGTCTTTTATATATATATATATATATATATATATATATATATATATATATATATATATATATGGGGGGGGGGTGAATATGTGTGTGTATGTGAGTGTGTGTGAACATCATTCAGACATCTCACTCCACTCATATAAGGGCAGATCCAAGCTATTTGACCTGTGACGTATGGGACAAATCAGAGCCTTTGAACCATTCTAATTTCAAAATGGAAAGCACAATATGATATGCAATCTGTTTTAAATGTTAAGATAGCTTGTTGGACCTTTCAATTAAAAATTCATTCCCCCACAGTATTAGCGAATGATCTATGCGAGCTTCTTGCGCAAGCTTGCACATCCGCTCAGAAACCGTTTTGCAAATTTCGTAATTGCTCTCAACCAAGGCCGTTGGTCCCGGGGGGATTGGGGGATATAGTCTTATCCTTAGGCCCTTGGGGGATATATTCCCCCCTTTAAAAAATGAGGTGTGTGGGATGGACTGTATTATCACCCCCCCCCCTTATTTGTAGGTCCAGAAAAAAAATATCCAATATATCCCCCCCCCCGCCATATTTGTAGGTCCAGAAAAAAATCTAACATATATGTACATAATTATAATGCATCTTTTTTTTAGTGAGTGTGAACATCATTCAGACATCTAACTCCATTCATATAAAGGCAGGTCAAAGCTATTTGACCTGTAACGTACCGGACAGATCAGAGCCTTTGAACCATTCTAATTTTAAAATGGATAGAACAATATAACATGAAATGTTTTTTTTGATGTTTTGATAACTTGTTGGGAACTTTGAGTTAATTACATTCCCCACAGTACTAGCGAATGATGTATGTGAAACTTCTTGCGCAAGCTAGCACATCCGCTCAGAAACCGTTTCGAAAATTTCGTAGTTGCTCTCAACCGAGGCCGTCGATCCCGGAGGGATTGGGGAATGTATCCGATTCTCCCCCCCCCCCCCCCCCCCTCTTTAAAAAGAAATTGAGGTGGGTGGGACGGCCTGTATTACTTCTATCCCCCATATTTGTAGGTCCAGAAAAAAATATCATTATATATATATATATATATATATATATATATATATATATAATTGTGAGAAATGAAAATGAGAGAATAATGGTTGCGTAGCTTAAATCAAAGTTCCCCAGAGCTGTCCTCCCTTTTTGAATTTTTGCAAAGGTTGAAAAAATGTCTCCGCCGGGAATCGAACCCGGGTCGTTGGCTTAGAACGCCAATGCCTTAACCACTAGACCACGGAGACGGGCCAGTGATTTCGGCGACACCAGATTCAATTGACCGACAGATTGACAAATCTTCAACCTTATTAATTAATTCCTTTGTCGGGGGCAGGTGAGTTTTTGAACAAAGACAAGCCGCATGCCTCAGCTGGATCCAAGCGAATGCTTTGAGATACATGTATACATTAGAATAATAATCATTATAAACAATTGTAAGGAAATAACATATACAACAGCTTTGGCAACTCTCGTGGAAATAATTATAATTGTGAGAAATGAAAATGAGAGAATAATGGTTGCGTATATATATTATTAATTAATTCCTTTGTCGGGGGCAGGTGAGTTTTTGAACAAAGACAAGCCGCATGCCTCAGCTGGATCCAAGCGAATGCTTTGAGATACATGTATACATTAGAATAATAATCATTATAAACAATTGTAAGGAAATAACATATACAACAGCTTTGGCAACTCTCGTGGAAATAATTATAATTGTGAGAAATGAAAATGAGAGAATAATGGTTGCGTATATATATATATATATATATATATATATATATATATATATATATATATATAAAATGTGTGTTTGTGTGTGTGGGGGGGGGAATTTGTGTGTGTGTGGGGAGGGGGTGTACGTGTGAGTGAGTGTGAACATCATTCAAACATCTCACTCCATTCATATAATGGCAGATCCAAGCTATTTGAGCTGTGACGTACCAGAAAGCTCAGAGCCTTTGAACCATTCTAATTTCAAAATGGAAAGAACAATATAATAATTATGCTTTTTTTTTTAAATGTGTAAATAGCTTGTTGGAAATTTCAGTTAAATACATTTCCCACATTACTCGCGAATGATCTCTGTCAGCTTCTTGCGCAAGCTTGCACATCAGAGACCGTTTTCAAAATTTCCTAATTGCTCTTAACCAAGGCCGTCGATCCGGTGGGGGGGGGGGGGGGGGGCTGGGAGTGGCCAAAAAAACAATATATGAGGTGGGTTGGATGGCCTGTGTTAATATCCCCTCCCAATATTTGCAGGTCCAGAAAAAAAAAGAATCATATAATATGTATACAGGCGTAAGCGAGTGCGGACGAGTGTGTGTGTGTGTGTGTGGGGGGGTGTATGTGTGAGTGTGAAAAATCATTCAGACATCTAACTCCACTCATCTAAGGGCAGGTCCAAGCTATTTGACCTGTGACGTATGGGACAAATCAGAGCCTTTGAACCATTCTAATCATTTTATTGTCGCAAACACTTTTTTTTTTCTCAAAGAAATTTTTAACATGTTCAAAATTTCTTTGCGAATTTATTTTTCTGCAAACAGTTGGAAGCGCTTGCAAAACAATCGTGAGCCTTTGCAAACGGTTGTAAGACATGTCGCTAAAGTTCTTTTCGATTCGCCAATGCTAGCGATCACGTGACCATGGTTTCTCTATAAAATCGACCCATTGAGACCATTAATTTTGTCATTCTCTTCTGTACAAAATGTCTGTCGCATGATAGCTGCAGCAGCAGCCAGGCACAGCAAGCAGAAATTCATTTCGATATTCTGGAAATCCATCTCAAAAAGTCTTTTGTGATCTATCATTGACGGAGGTCAGAAGAAATCTGAATGCTGGGGAAGGTTAGCTCACCCTTTTACAGGATTGGATCCATAGATTCGCCTGGTACTTTACCAGGAGTCGGCAAAAGGTCCCAAACGTTTACAAACAGTTGCAAAATATAGGCAAATAGTTGTTAATCTTCGCAAAAACTGTCGCTAACATTTGCTTACAGTCGCTAATAGTCGCCAACTGTCTTTCACAAATCACAAACATTCGCGCTAATGTTGCTAATTGTCGCTAAGCGTCGCTAAAAGTCGCTAAATGTCGTTAATGACAGAGGCGAACCCTAATTTTCGCCAACATTTGTCAGGAAAGTTGGCGAATCCAAAAATCCCAACGTTCGTGAGTATTCGCCGCTCAGTGAGATACCAGCACCTTGAACGATGATATTTTCTGCTTAGTATGCGTTATGACGTACGGGGACCAGAGAAAAGTATATAAAATATTTTCACCGAAATGGTCGTCATAAAAAATCCTCGGAATCTAAAGAGGAAGAATTCTTTTTTTTTTATATATCCATTCCGTAGATTCAGGCATTAGAAACTTTGAAGAGAAGGAACATTTCGCTTCAGTTGTAAAACCGACGGTCTGCGCGTGACGTACGGGACATTATGTCCCTTTGTAAAATTGTATAAACAAGACAGTAGTTCTCGTGAAAAATTCATTATCAGTATAACATGGAAAATAATTTTGATGATTTAACAATACTTTATCATGACAATCGAAGTTAAATTGCCACAAAATGTTCAGGCAATAAAATCATTCACCTTTTAATGTTCTCATTCATATTGAATCATTTAGCTGAGTAATACCAGCACTTTGACATCATATACATGGAATTAATTCTGGAAGACTCCCAGAAAATTACTCAAAATTCGCAAACATTTTTTTTTTTGTCTGGGGGAGGAGGGTTAGGGGAGGTATCAAGCTAAATAACTTTTTTTTTTCATTTTCTCCTCATACTCGTAACCACTCGTCATGTATTACTTTTCTTTTACAACAGTTTGGTCAAAATATCACCAAAAAGATTCAATTAAGGTAATCAGAAAGTTTACTTACACTGGAAATTCATAAACTCGCGCTAGGGTGGTTAGATTTGTCCTCAGCATTGGGGGCCGGGGGGGGGGGGATAGGAGAACCCTAACACCCATTAGTATGGTGAAAACCTACACATACCAAAGG
The DNA here is from genome assembly GCA_025618425.1 of Heliocidaris tuberculata. Classification (NCBI taxonomy): domain Eukaryota; kingdom Metazoa; phylum Echinodermata; class Echinoidea; order Camarodonta; family Echinometridae; genus Heliocidaris; species Heliocidaris tuberculata. The sequence goes on from CM046848.1 coordinate 34,785,731, forward strand.
CTTTATCGCGATAATTATGATCAATATCGGACATTATTTGATTTATAAAGGGAAGGGAAACATGATTTTGGTTGGTTGATTGGTTGGTCATGTTGGTTGGTTGGTTGGTTGGTCATGCTGGTTGGTTGGTTGGTTAGTTGGTCATGTTGGTTGGTTGGTTGGTTGGTTGCTTTGTTTTATTGAAATTTGAGGATCTTTATCTTTCGTTCTCATTAGGGGTATGATAGAAATATACTAGTTATAGGGCATAATCATGTAGCAAAAGAAAGAAGAACATAATTGTATGGCAATGCTCATAAAATTGGCCTAATAAACCTGCCAGAAAAAAGTTCGGAAAGTCGAGTTTGACAGAAAATATCTCTTGGATTTCTAGAACATTATCGTTTTATTTGGTATCAATCGAAAGCCTGTTCGTTTCCCATCTCAATCATGGCTATTTCCAATGGATAAAGTAAGTTTAGTGTGATCACTAGACCTGAAAAGGGGAATGAGTCCGAAGTGAAATCCTGCAAAATCCATTTTTATTGCCAACGGAGAATTCTCTCGTACAATGAATCCTTTTTTCGTGTTTGATTAAAATCTATCGCTCTTGTAACGGCATTTTCATGTAATTCCAAAGCCTGACAAATGTACTTATCATATTGTAATGATTATTTCCAATTCGCTGTGTGCAGTACAACCGAATTACGCATATTATCAAAGGTGCAGATGCAATGAGTCCTTTTTTCGTGGTTGATTGATATAACCGATCGTTCTTTTAAAGTGGGTTTAGCCACTCAGCACTGAGGGGGCACTGAAGTCGGGGGGGGGGGGGGGGGACTTCATTTTTTTTTTTTAGTACATGAGACATAGATATATTGGTAAAAGGGAATAATACATTAACACAGGTACATGCATAAAATGATTGACATCACAATATTTCAAGAGTTCTTAAAAGGTTCACAACAATATAAAAAAAATTAAAACGGACATGACTGGGGGTTAATTTGAATATGTTTGCCATCTTAGTATTTTCAACCATTGTTAACAAAACAAACAAACAAACAAGATGACCAGAGAGAGAGAGAGAGAGAGTGAGAGAGGGGGGAGGGAGAATGAGGTGTTGTAGTCGAGTGATTTAAACACTTGACTGGAAATGCGAAGGTCGTAGGTTCGATCCCCGCACGGCACTTGTGTCCTTGAGCAAGACATTTTGTCTACATTGCTTCTCTCCACCATGGTGTTAAATGGGTCCCGGTAGGTCATTGTGGTTTGATGAGCACTGTGAGCGTCTGTAAAAGGGCGCCTGGCTGAATTGCTCCCCAGGGAGTGGAGAAGGTACATGCATTAATTGTGTGCGGGCAAGCCATGAATCCGCTAACAAAGGGTAGCCTAATATGTCTGAAAAGCGCTTAACGACATCTTAGATGTATTAGGCGTTATATAAATCCGGAATATTATTATTATCATTCATGTGCAGGAATAAGAGAGAAATTAATAGAGGGGAGAGAGAGAGAGAGAGAGAGAGGGAGAGAAAAAAAGTGAGTGATAATTTTCAGTCTGCTTACCGCCCGCACCATAGTGTGGAAACACTGCTTACTAATCTTGTGGACGGTATCCTCTCTGAAATGGACAAAGGTAATATCACACTTCTTTTGCTACTTGATATGTCCAGTGCTTTTGACACTACAGACCAGACAATACTTGTGAAGAGACTACACTCTCTTGGGGTCACAGGCACTGCGTTGCAGTGGTATTCATCATACATTGATAAAAGAACCCTGTACGTTTCTGTAAATTATTCTAAATCTGACCAAACTCATCTCTCCTATGGTGTACCACATTGTTCTGTTGGCGGTCCACTATTGTTCTCTATCTACCTTCAGCCGATCGGTACAATGTAATCCTGTTTTCCTTAAATAGTGCAAATTTATTTTACTAAATCCAAAATTAAAATCTTACGTGTGTATACATTTTAACTTATTTTATTATCACCCTTTAGTCTCATTGGCCACCCATGTGGGGCCTGGTGGCCTCAGGTGCTAGAGCTCCTGTGAATTATGTGCTGACTGGGCTTGTCCCTTAAATTGTCAGTGAACGGAGTAGCAAGAGGGCACCAGGCCTCACCGGCTGCAGCTGCGATAGACATATAATAGAAAAGAGGGAAATGCAGGGTAGGGAAATATATGTTGGTTGCTTTAATATTTGCTTTGCCTCACTGTTTGCTGTATGTATATACTTATATTTACTTCCTTTGATTGTATTTTTATGCAAATGAATGAATAATCAATGTAGAACACAAAAATACTGTTGTGCATGACACCTGTCATTTCCGACAACCTTTTGCTACCCAGTGCCATTTATAATTCATGTTAATAAAATCATAGCCTCAAGGTTAATTCAAATCTGAAAAATATGCACATTTTTCCCGTGTCGAACTGCCTATTTCCCTACTAAAGGGGAAAATCCAGTTTGATATCAAGTAGATTTCAATAACAGCAGAAAAGTGATAGAAACTGGTCAGTGAAAATGGGGAGAAAATATCTGATGAACATTAAGACACAAAATGGCAACTCCAAGATTTACTTGCGGGATACTCTCCATTTGTTTTCTACAATGTATTTTGAGCCTTCATTTTGCTCAAAAGGAATGTTTTCTCGAATCCGTGTCCAATCAATGAAAATTTTAGACCTTCATGTATGAAACAAGTCCTTCATCAAAACTCAAGAAAAGTGATATTTTTGAACATTTTTAACTCAAAAGAAATGAATGATTGCTTATAAATAAATTCAGTGTTGCTAATCTGTGTAGGGTCGTCAACAGCTGTGTAATTTTTTAATTTTCATCGCATTTTTTCTCAAAGCTTCACTGATTAATATTTTAATTTTCTGCATTTATTGAAATCACTTGGATATCAGGGTGGACTTCCCATTTAACCCCACTGTTTAGGATTCAGTTTAAGGCCATTGAATTTTTTGTAGCCTTTGTCCTTTCAGATTTGCAGATAAACTCTTCATTATGAGAGGAGTGGCTGTCTACACGGTTCTGTTTTTAGGCCTTATTCTTTTCAGTCTAATTAGTCGCACAGAATGCTGCCTGCCGCATCAAAATTGTCCAATCCAGCAAAGTTGTCCGAGCCAGCAATTTCATCAAAGCCAGCATCATCATACCAATCATGACAATCGTGACGAGGGCTATAAACCAAATGCTGGACATGGTAGATACATTTCATTTTCATCCTAGGAAGATTTTCTGTATAAGAACTCTAATGACGAAATTTCACTAAAGGAAATTTAACCTTGTTGGTCACCTTATCATTCTGTTGATATTCATGATTAAAATTTTCCACAGCTCTTCACTGTCTGTGACAACCAGTTGTAAAAGTTGTTTCAGGGAACAAGTGGTTAGTCCTTCTGGAGGATTCGGAATATACATATAAGAATGTAATTAATAAGAATTGAGGATGCCATGTTTATACAGGTATTTTCCACCTACTGCTACGTTACCTTGGACAATAAAAATCTCATTTCTCTAGTGTTTGCATAAATGCATGATAAATGCATGGCTGATAAGACCTGAAACCCTGTTAATCTATTTACAGACGACTTCACAGTTCATCATTCGAAATCAATGGCGCGGGGGGGGGGGGGGGGGGTGCCCCGGCGGCAGTTGAAAGGGCGCAAAACACAAAAAAGAGAAATTTAAAGAAGGAGAAAATGAAGAAAAATTAAAAACATTTTAGGATTATGCGCCTCCAATCAGCAGGGTAAATGCATCAAAAATACAGTTTTTGAGGGCTTAAAATGCGAAGATTTTCGACGGCTTGGTCGCTTTGCTCCCTCGCATAATTTTTTTTCCAGGATCTCATAATTTTGCGCCCCCAGTTTACTATTTACATTTTAAATAGCTTTTTTTAAGGGTCCAAATTTCGAAAAATAAAGATGTAATGCTCATTGCTTTGCTCGTTATTATGTTAGTTTCATCAGCCTCTTGCTAAATATTGAGCCCCCCCCCCCCCCCCCAATTTAGGATAAAGTGTATAAAATAGCATTTGCCAAGGTTCAAGTTGGAGGCGCAACTTCATTGTTTGCCCAGGGGCCATAAGCCCTAGATACGCCACTGTTCTGAAATGAAGTCAGCGCATTTTTATCATACAAATCACTCTAAAATTGAGAAAAATACAAATTTGTGTGTCTGTTCTTCCAGATCTTGGCAAGGTTTTCGATGACCATTTGATTGGTCAACCCTTGGCCCAAAGGATCGTCTTGGCTGCAGTACGTGGACATGTGATCACTCCTGTTCAAGAGAAACCCTTGGTCCTATCCCTGCACGGACCAGCTGGAACTGGCAAGAACCACATAAGTCGGCTCGTGGTGAAAAGCCTCTTCAAAAAAGGAATGGCTAGCGAATGTGTCACTGCCAGGATGTCTACTAGTCACTTCCCACACCAGGAACTACTTCGAGAATATCAGGTACTATCCACTTACAGCAAGATCTTATGCATCTGATTGAACAAAACTGGGCCAAAAATTGGATATTGCCTGGTCTGTCACTCGGGCAATTTCTGTCAATGCATACATTTACAAAGCAACTCAAGGAGTCCACTACTTAGGCAGCTACTTATATTTTCTAAATTTTTTTCTTTAGATATTCAAAATATACAAACAACAAATCTATCTATTTTTCAGTCATTGTCAAAGTATTACTCCTATGTAATTTCTAAATTGATTATGCCATGAGACATACAAATGGACTATTATCTTTGCCCTCTACAGGAAGAGTTGGTTTATTTGGTGAAATACAAAGTTGCTTCTTGTCCTGAACATGTCTTCATATTTGACGAGGTAGAGAACATGCCTGTAGGCTTACTAGATAGCCTTAAGAGCTTCCTAGACCACCATGATAACGTAGATGGGATTGATTTTCGGAAAACCATCTTCATATTCAGGAGGTAAGTGACTGAGTTGTTATCAATGATGATAAAATAATATGACGAATAGTCATGATATGCAGAGCGCATCTTACAGGAACATCCAAATGTGCTTTCGTTTTTTCTTTTTGTTAAGTTGTTTTTTGGGGGGAGGGGGGGGGGTTCTATATGCAGCTGTGCAGACAACTTTGAATTCATATTGGAATTTTGAGTCATTTTTTATATACCTGAATATAAAATCTATGCGAATCAATAATGGTAGATTTGATAAAGTAAAAACATCATAAGCCCCTCCCCCTCCCCCTCCTTCACTCTTGTCCTAAAGTCTACTTTGTCTTGAACACAGTGACCTAGCTGCAACAGCGATCAACAAGTACGTGTGGGAATCGTTTAAGAGGGGAACGGAGATGGAAGATATCCCATTGGTTGATATGGAGCGAATTATCATGAATGAAGTCAGTCAAAAAATTGGTAAGTAATTTCCCCATATTTCCTTCTTTGTAGTCTTACAATCCACTCAATTTTGTCATGAGTTCATATTATAGTAATCTAATGACCCAAGACACACAGTCATTTTTATCTTGTCTGCGTATCGTGGGCGAAGTAGACGGCGGAAACTGCGATGCCAGTGACGTCATCAACATTTAGTAGTTTTTTGTTTTTTTGTTGTTTTTTTGTTTTTTAATTACTCTCAATTCAAAAGTATATATCCAAATTTCATAAAACTAAAAAAAAATTGCCGTTTTTTTCACGGTCAGGATGCCGGGAACGCCTGTTTTTTCACAGTACATGTAAAATAACAGGTTCCCGTTTTTTTTTTGAATAGTAGAAACTTTAATTCCTAACAGGAAAATCTATGTAAATTAAAACGGAACCATGGAAACGATTTGTAATTTAACAGGGTAACTTGTTGAAATATGAGAAAATGGTTTTTTAACAGTGTTTTATGTCGGGCGATTGTAAATATATGATGATTTCCGGTAAACCAACAAACTTGCTGTATGAACGTATGAATACAACAGGTAAAGATATTAACATATGCCAACAGATGTATTTGATGTGCTTTGTAATTCATTTTTAACAAACAAATGAGTTCGAAATTTGTATTGGCATAGAAGGGCGTTATCAATATGATTTAACTGATTGTTTTGATTTTAATTATGTCCCCAACCTTGTTCTGTTATTCACTGAATTTCTTTGTTCTTCTTCCGGGACATCCCACTGATCCCAGTAGACCGACGGCACACGAGACCGACAATGTCGGTTTGGTGAATCTTTACAAAAGTTGACAGAAGACTGTCGGTCTCGTGGACTGTAGCCTTCTTCTACATAATTATTCACCGTGTATTCTAATAGAAATATATGGATATAATGTAAGTGGTCTACTCACAAGTACTTTTTACTGAAAAAGACATGATTAAAGGTAATCCACCGTCGTGGTAAGAGTTAGGAGTATTAGAATAGATTTTTTTTTTCATATTCTTATTTTCTGATACACATAATTATGAAGATACATGTAAAACGCAACCTCTAAACTTTTTTGATTTTTTAAGGACTTATTTTTCTTCCATGAATATCTTGTCATGGCTGATTGACGCAATCATAAAAATCGCATAGAAGATATATTTCCAAACGTATAATCCAACAGAATCATATTGCCCCGAGTCAAAGACGAGGGCAATATGGTTCTTTTAAAGCTCATAGACAGTCTCGGTAGCAAAAATCATACTGGCAAGAAACTTATCTAACATAGTCACATACTACTCTCCTTTTATCATAAGACACATGTACGAGATTATTTAACATTCCATTCACGATTTCGAACAAATTTTAGTGTAAATATCTGTAAGAAACGCTTGGTAACGGCTTTTCACTGCCTCACGCTAAGACCATATCCACCCGAAGGTTCCCCGCACAATAAACCCAGCGCTTCGCACTATATGTGTAGCGTATTCTATACACACAGCAATCCTCATGTGAGTAGTGTGTGTGGCCGTTGTTTGAATTTACATCCCCTCTTTTTTGGGCCAGGGATTTTTATTAGTTTTCACCTCTCATTCAGTAAATATTTCACTTGAGGAGGAAAAAACTTCACAGCATCTTAGTTATGTTAGTACCCTCCTTTTTATTAAGTAAAATCAAAGAAATCTCACGAAAAGTTTTTGAGGGCCTCCCAAAACTATCGGTTACCTTTAAGAGAATTTTTTTCGATATTCACCGAAAATAGAGCCAGCCAGCCAATATTATTATTATTACCTATCTCATGTACATCTATATGCCTATTTTTTAGCAATTACAAACACTTCTGTTTGCCTGTCAGTCCCTCTGATTTCAGGTTATTCATACAGGGGGCGTTTCATAAAGCTGTTCGTAAAGTAGCGCATGACTTTACGAATGACATAAATATGAAAAGCCAACTGGGAAGCTCAGTCATTTTTAACTGCATCAACTAAAGTTGAACTGTGCAAATGTAGATTAACACTCTTATTATAACAAACACTTTTTAATGCGAAGTATATTTTTGGCCATAATTTAATTGGAAATACAGTCACACTTTGTTATAACATCAGGAAAACTTTGGGCATCCTATCTGGCACTTCATATTCAAGTCGTTCGTAAACTCATGCGTAACTTTACGAACAGTTTTATGAAACACCCCCCAATTATGTCATCTGGGCCAAGCAATTGTGACGTAAATTGTTATCTTTGTTTAAGCCTTAATTTGTCTATGCTTTGTACACTTTAACGCGTACACAATACTGCGCGTATACACGTTGATGATAAAAGCGCACTGACAAGAAAGGGTGGAATATTAAACAAATATATCATGCACTGAGAGGCTCTAGTTGGAATTATGGATTCCGAGGTGGCAGGAATAGCATTATTTTCTGAGGGGCGTAGCCCCGAAAAAAAATAGTGCTATTTCTGTCACCGAGGAATCCATAATTTCGCTAGTGGCTCGAAACAGTGCATGATATATTTGTTTTATATCCCTCCAACGAATCTTGAAAAAAATAATGATAAAAATGTACCGTGGTTTACACAGTGGTCTATGAGGCCGATACCGATAGCACTTTTCACACGTTATCGACAAAAAAACCACTGATCGATCGCATATCTGTCCTGTGACGACATTCATGGTATAGTGCACTATACCATGAATAGTATGTATTGATAACAAAATGGTGTTTGATGTAAAATTGTATTCTCATAATATATTTAAACTTATTCATTTGATTGATGAAAACGGCCGCTTAAGGCCAGTATCATATTTTCAAAACTGCGGTATGGATTCTAACGATATTTTGAAAATATATGGTATATATGAAGCTCTGTCAACTGGGTGGAAACGAGCATTTAGGCTTAATCCATTACAAAGTAAAAATTCCCAAGACGACCATATTTCTCTGGAAATATTTGGAAGAAAAGAAACCTTAGATAAAATCTGTTCAAAGCAGTTATATAGATATTTCATTAACTGTTTAAAAAAGATAGATGATATGCATAAAATAAATAGTAATTTCTCAGGTTTAACAGAAAAGCAAATTCAGCACATCTTTTTGAGACCTCGCTTTTCAACCGTGAATTGTAAACTTCGAGAGTTTCAATTTAAACAGTTGCATGGAGTTATCTACACAAACAAAAAACTCCATATAATAGGTTTTATTCCTTCTAACAAATGCTCGTTTTGTGATCAAGAAGTTGAAACTTTTGATCACTTATTTAAAGGCTGCTTGAAAGTTCAAGCACTGTGGAAAGTTATCGGACACAAATTAAGGTTGAAAGAATTGGAGAATCTCTCTTTGGAAGACACTTTATAAGGGATTGATGGAAGTTCAAATAGGATAAAATGTTTAAATACAGTAATCTTAATTGTCAAAAAGGAAATTTATTCTGCAAGGCAGAAATCTGATCTGCCATCTGTTGAAACCATGAGCAAAATTTTTAAAAAATATAGGGAAGAAGAATATAAGATTGCACAAGAGAGGAATACATTGGCAATACATCTCCAGAAATGGGAACAGGTAGTATTAGAGTAATTCCAGATTGGATGCGCATAGTTCAATATTACGTTGTTGTGTGCTGTTGTTTTTTGTTTTGTTTTGTTTTTGTTTTTGTTTTTTTAAAGCATTTACATGTATTATACAATTATTAATCTTATTATGTTATTGCGTAATCTTCATTAAGTGCAAGTATATATGTTATACTGTTGAAAATCATTTGTAATATTTTATTTCATTATGTAATGTTTTATGATACATGTACGATTTGTTTGTGAATATATCAAAATAAAAAAAAGTTGTTTCAAAACAAAAAAAATGAATGACGTCACGTTATAACACATTTTTCTTCATCGGCATCGGCATTATTGATTAATGAGGGATATAAGGCAAATTATTACCTATATGGGGTATTTTTACGATGCAATTAAAATTCATATTTTGCGCGGTCCGCAAATGACCTAGTTCTGAGCATTGGTTCTGGGGAGCGTTTCATCAAGTGTTTTGTCAGTGATTTTTACCGCCAGCTGTTATAAGCTACTGCAATCCTTGCATCTGATTGGCTGAGAGCAAATTTGTATGTAAAAATCATTGACAAAACGCTTGATGAAACGCTCCCCAGAGCGGCCATCATTCCCTGATATTTTCCCTCTTCCGGGTTTCACCTATCACTTTGTGTACAAAAAGTGCAGTCAACATTGAGCCCGATTAACATCCACCTTTTCTTGTCAGTGTGCTTTTATTAAAGTGCGTACGCGCAGTATTGTGTACGCGTTAAAGGGGGTACCCAATGCTGAAACAATGTTAGTTCATTTAAAAGATCATGATTTTATTAGCAGAAAATCATCTGCCTTAAGTTTTTTAAAAATTCGTGTTGCCAGAAAAATCCCCGAAATATGGTAAGACTTCAGGATATTTTGGCCCCTCAGCTGTGTCCAAATTTCAGCTAGGTAACCACAATGACGTCAAAGTGGTTACCCAGGTTCGCGTATTGCAGATGTGTTGCGCGCTAGACTGTACAAAATGCATTACACCTTGCGCGCATTTTGCTATAATTGCGCGACAAGGTAACCACTTTGACGTCATTGTGGTTACCTAGCTGAAATTGGGACACAGCTGAGGGGCCAAAATATCCTGAAATCTTACCATATTTCGGGGATTTTCTGGCAACACGAATTTAAAAATTTTTTAAGGCAGATGATTTTCTTCTAATAAAATCATGATCTTTTGAATGAACTAACATTGTTTCAGCATTGGGTACCCATAGGCTTAAACAATGGATACACGCGGTAACAATTTACGTCACCATTGCTTAGCTCAGATTACATACCTGCATGAATAACCTGAAATCAGAGGGACTGACAGGCAACAACGTGTTTGTCATTGCTACAAAATAGGCATATACATGATATAGGTAATAAAAATAATATTGGCTGGCTCTACTTTCGGGGAATATCTAAAATGTTGCCCTTAAAAGAACCATATTGCCCTCGTCTTCGACTCGGGGCAATATGATTCTGTTGCGGGCAACATATTCGATATCCCCCTCAAGGCCAGTCGATATTATGTAAATGTTGCCCTCTTTTTTAGTATGAAAGCCATTTTAGGCCCTTAACTGTACGCAATCGGTAATTAAAATTCGAATTACAGTCTATTTTAAAAGTATCAATGAAAAAAAAAATCACTTATATAAGCAGTATTGTAAAAAAATCAAGTCAAAACAATGAATATAAATATAAAACTTATCGTAATAAACTTAATAAAATACTGAAATATACCCGAAAAGAGTATTCCACTAATCTACTAGAAAAGAAAGAAAAAATTTAAATGGTATGGACAGTCATAAGCGATCTTCTGGGTAAACGGAAGAAAAAAGGCTTTCCATCTTATTATATTAAAGATAATATCAAATTCACAATCAACTTATTGCAAATGAATTTAATAACTATTTTTCTAATATTGCATCAGCTCTAAAGTCTGGTTCTACTAAATTTAGCCCCAACACAACGTTTTCATCCTATCTTCACAATTCATGTTATAAATCTGTATTTCTTGTTCCAAATAATGATAATGAAATCATCAATATAGTAAAAACTATGAAAATGAGTAGCAGTTGCGGTTTTGACGACATCAGTACTAAAATTGTAAAGAAAATTAATCACTTTATAGCCCAACCTCTCACGTATATATTTAATCTTTCTTTAAACACCGGGATTGTCCCTAGTAAATTAAAGATAGGTAAAGTAATACCAGTATTTAAAAAAGGTGATTCACACTCTTCTTCCAGTTATAGACCTATTACTCTTCTCCCGTGTTTTTCAAAAATACTAGAAAGGCTTATCTATAATAGACTTTTATCTCACTTTAGTAATAACAATCTTATAAGTAACTCTCAGTATGGATTCAGAACAAACCACCCATGTGATTCAGCCATTAGAGATTTACATGACAGATTAATTACTAGTATTAATAATAAACTACATTCTGTTGCAATTTTTTTTAAAGACTTATCTAAAGCCTTCGATTTGATTAACCATAATATACTATTATCCAAATTGCCCAATTTTGGAATACGAGGAACTCCCTTAAAGTGGTTCAGCGAATATCTTTTTCATAGATACCAATTTACATCCTATAATTCATGTAACTCTTCACTGTCTAAAGTAACTTATGGTGTTCCGCAAGGTTATATCCTTGGCCCAATCCTCTTGTTATTATATATTAATGACTTATGTAATGCTTCATCATTTTTGTCTCGCCCACCGGAGGTGAAGGCGAGACTAAGGGATCCAAATGGCGTCCGTCCGTCGTCCGTCCGTCGTCCGTCGTCCGTCACAAATGTTAAAGTTTACCTGCAAGACTCTCTTAGGACGCATAACTTGGCAACTGTTGCTGCAATGGCAACCAAACTTGGGTGATAGAAGCACTAGGGGTATCTTCATGTTATGGTGTTGTCGGAGGTCACATGATGACGTCAAAGGTCATTTGAGGTCATATATTAAAGAGTACCTGCAAGACTCTCTTTTGACAAATAACTTCACATCAGTTGCTTGGATTACAACCTAACTTGGGTCATAGATGCATTGGGGATACCTTCATGTTATGGTGCCGTTGGAGGTCACGTGATAAGGTCAAAGGTCATTTGAGGTCATACGTTTAAAGTTTACCTGCAAGACTCTCTTATGACACATAACTCGGCACATGTTGCTGCAATGGCAATCAAACTTGGGTGGTAGATGCACTTGGGGTACATTCAAGTTATGGTGCCTTCGGAGGTCACATGGTAAGGTCAAAGGTCATTTCAGGTCAAACGTTAAAGTTTACCTGCAAGACTCTCTTATGACAGATAACTTTGGAACCGTCACTCACTTTTCAACCAAACTTGGGTTGTAGATGCATTAAGGGGACCTGCATGTTATGGTGCCATCAGAGGTCACGTGATAAGGTCAAAGGTCATTTGAGGTCATATGTTAAAGTTTACCTGCAAGACTCTCTTATGACACATAACTCTGCACATGTTGCTGCAATGGCAACCAAACTTGGGTGATAGGTACATTCATGTTATTTTCGCGAGTGGGCGAGACACAATATCGCTTATGCGCTTGTTTGATTATATATTATTTGCCGATGATACAACTCTACTTGCTTCACACAGTAATTTTGATCATCTTGTTTCATTTACCAAGTCTGAATTGTGTAAAATTTCAAACTGGTTCAAAGCTAATGATATAACAGTAAATTATACTAAGTGTAATGTTTTATATTTTAGAAAGAAATGTACCTCATGCAAAATGCAAGATGTAAAATTACAATTCGATGATGTACAACTCACTCCTTCTATTTCTACAAGATTCTTGGGCATTATACTTGACGAAAACCTCAGCTTTGATCTTCATCGTACAGAAATTTGTAATAAGGTGTCCAAGAATGTTGGTATTCTTTTTTAAACTATGTCCTGTGTTACCTACAAAATACTTATTTTTACTGTATAATACTTTGATTCTTCCATACATGCAATACTGTAACATTATCTGGGCCAGTACAAGGACTTCAAAATTAGAACCCATTCATAAGTTACAGAAAAAAGCACTTAGAATATGTACTTCGTCTCCATTCAGAGCTCCATCAAAACCTCTTTTTAATGATTTAAAAACTCTTACTATTTATGACATCCATTTTTTTTCCAAATTGCTTTACTAATGTTTAAAAAAATGAACAACATGGTTCCAGCTAATATTGCAAACTTGTTTACTGTGAATGTACTAATACACCATTATATATACCCGTTCTAGTCATAAATTACACTATGGAAAAGTCAAGTATACAAACTCATTACACATGTCAATAAGTTTCGCGCAATTTGTTGCATCTGCGCGTAGCCTGAATGTCATCAGAATGACACGTGCGCGCCACTGATCTCTGTAGAGATCAGTGGTGCGCGCGCACAGAATCAGTCTAAAAACACAAAATATTTCATAACTAATTCATAAAAAGGCCAGAATTCTACAAAACCAGTAGAAGTCAAAATAAGAAAGGTCATACCTAGAACTCTTACTCTTTTAAGAAACCTTTTAACTGGTTAATTCCCACCTTTAACAGCACTGCTAACCAATTAACAAAATTACCTTGTCACTGCGAGTCGATTACTTTCCCCATAGAAACACGTGTAATTTGGGTGTTCTACGTTTTTGTGAGGCAACATAAAAAGGCCGTTTTCAAACAAAATTGGCCAGAATTCTACATATGAGATGATTACATTTTTATGCTCAGCAACTTCTTTGTTTCTTCAATATTCATATTCCTTTTTAACTGAATTAAATTGTTAAAAAGTGAAAAAGATATAAGTATTTCTAAAAGTTGAAATTTACGTTTTTCATGATTAATGTACAGGGTTCTATGGAGGGAATCGCAGAGGGAAAGTGATACGCGCGCGCGCATGGTTGAGAATGCAACACACTTTTTGGTATGTCTGTTAGGCATCAGGGTCCACGAATCTGGAATTCACTCGATATAGACATCAGATCTTGTACAAATGTAAGTTCCTTTAAAGGGGGTACCCAATGCTGAAACAATGTTAGTTCATTTAAAAGATCATGATTTTATTAGCAGAAAATCATCTGCCTTAAGTTTTTTAAAAATTCGTGTTGCCAGAAAAATCCCCGAAATATGGTAAGACTTCAGGATATTTTGGCCCCTTAGCTGTGTCCCAATTTCAGCTAGGTAACCACAATGACGTCAAAGTGGTTACCCAGGTTCGCGTATTGCAGATGTGTTGCGCGCTAGACTGTACAAAATGCATTACACCTTGCGCGCATTTTGCTATAATTGCGCGACAAGGTAACCACTTTGACGTCATTGTGGTTACCTAGCTGAAATTGGGACACAGCTGAGGGGCCAAAATATCCTGAAATCTTACCATATTTCGGGGATTTTCTGGCAACACGAATTTCAAAAAAAATTTAAGGCAGATGATTTTCTTCTAATAAAATCATGATCTTTTAAATGAACTAACATTGTTTCAGCATTGGGTACCCCCTTTAAAGCTAAGTAAGACCAATCTACTTGCCAAATACAATGAATGATTTTCTTATGTATATTGCCCTATCGCTATTCTGATAGTGCCTTGTTTCTCTCTTTCTCTCTTTCTCACTCTTTCCCTACTTTTCTGTCTTTCTTTTCCTGTCCCTCTATTTTCCTGTTCTATCTCTTATTCTGCTTTTCTTCAATTCTCTTCCGCTCTCCCTCCTTTTCTGTCTCTCCCTTTCCGATTCTACCTCTCTCTGTTTTTCTTTCTTCTCTTTTCCTGCCTATCTATCTCTGTCTCTCTCTGTCCCTTTCTGCATGTCTGTCTCTCTCTCTCGTTCTATGATGGCAATAGGATATTGTAAGTGTGGATGGGTGCGTGCGTGTGTGTGAGTGTGCGTGTGAGCATGTTTGGTTGTGTGTATAAAATGTAATAATTTTTTTGCTTGTAATACACTACATGAGTTATGTCTATAAGTGCTATTTATCTGTGCTATGTATTGCTATCACGGGAACTACGTAACAAGCTCATCGCTTTTTTGTAGGTTGTTTTCTTCATCTGGCATAATGTACAAATGATTTCATGTCATGTAGTTCTTTTACGGATGATGAATGAATAAACGAATTGAATTGAAATGAACTGAATACAATGCTCTGGTAATATTTCCCGCTCCGGTTACGGATTCAGAGTAGCGTGCAAAATACGGCTTTTTATTTTGCAGCTAAAATGCCCTGTATAGGTAATAATGTATTTTTTGTACATTGTATATTTTATATTTTAGATGCTGGTTTTTACCAAGCCAAGATCATCAGTTCCCACCTTGTTAGCCATTTCATACCCTTCTTCCCGCTTCAAAAATCACACGTCAGACAGTGCATCCGGGCAGAGTTCAAAGCTAGAGGCAAAGGGCCTGACACAGCACTTGAAGACGAGATCCTTGCGCAGTTACAGTTTGATGGACCAGGTGGTTCACGTGTATTTGCAGTTAAGGGTTGTAAGAACGTTGCAGATAAAGTGGATATCATTCTCTACGCACAAAATATGCGACACAAGCGCCTTAGTATAGGGCGTACAGACTTATAATTTGAAGAGAAGAGCAGAGGCAGCGCAGTGTCCAGAGAGCGGCAAGGGAGCGCAGTGCCTCCACTTTTTCAAATACTCAAAAAGTGCCCCCTTTTCAGTTGTGATAAGTGCCCTTGTATATCTCATTTTAAAGTATACCAATCACCTGAAAAAAATAATTTGTGTACAGCTAGAAAGTATAAAATCTACCTAAAAGAACTTTGTCTGGTATTCTGTAGGTCAAGAGTTAATGAGTATGAAGGAAATAATTAGAATAACATGAAAATGCTCGCGCGGAACTGAACTCTGAGTTTGGTTCCGCGCGAGCCTTTATCTTGGCGAGCGCGTAAGGGTCCGTCGAGTAGTCTACTCACTAGTTGTTTTTACGCTTACAGAGAGTGTACTTAAAATTGCAATATCTCTTTATAGAAATAATATTTGAAGCCCATATTTTGAATATAGTATAACGACATGAAACCTCTAACATACAGAGCAAAATTATTTTTGGTGATTGGTACCCTTTAACCTTCAAACTCTGCACTTTTAATATCAAAACTATATCCCCGATTGATGTCTAAGAATCGGATCGCTTTCCATAGTAGCAGGTTCCCTTATGGGCTCACACGAGTAATTAAAAGGCGTCAATTGGCACAAGTGTTAAGTAGAAGCGCATCAAAAAATCATATTTTAATGACCTCTCAAAAAAATATTTCAATTCTCAGAGTACAAACAACATCTGTAGGACTACTTTATTAGATCTTTATTTAGGCACTTCTTCGGCTCCAACAAAAATTGTGAAGGCTGAAACAAGGGAATCAGGAGTTGGTCTAGCGGTAATTCTTGCGGGTAGCTCTCTGTATTCGCCTACAAATTGACTCTGATCGGACCCAGGTTCGAATCCCAGTCACGTCTTTCGGATGGTGACGTTAAAGGTCATTCCCAGACGTAAATAATCATATTTGATTGATACACGTCTGCAAAACCCCAACACTTTTTTTTTTCAAAATATTTTATTAGAGATTTCAATCATAATAGATCATTAGATAAAATAAATGTAAATAATTTCAAACAAATACAAATCTTCATTTCGTTTTCATACCATAGTGTTAAATTATTCACAAGACAAGCATGGAAGAATGTTGGAATGAAATCACTAAGTAAACAACATATTGACAAACACTAACGTACGCCCTATACCCCCTCCCTATGTCCCACAATGTATAACATTCAATGTAAATGATCTTTTATTCAAAATATGTTAATGTTCTTTTCTTTTTTGTTATTTTCCTAGTTCATATAAAGATCTCCTTTAAATGAATAAAGGGGTAAACAAAAATGTATAATTACGGTATAATTAAATGATATACAATTCTTCATGTTATATTCATATCATAAATAATAAGACACACACACACACACACACACACACACACACACTTCTCACAGTCTGGAACAGTGGAAATCACTGTAGATCATATAATTCCTTTAAAATGTACCAGCACGGCGTCCAAGCTTCAGCACAGAGGTAAAATATAAAAGCGTGTGACTTCTAGAAACCATTTCTGTTATATACATGTAGATTTACAGCCGACAATTACTCCATCTTATATAAATATTTTTGATCAGCAATCATTACATCATTTTACTAACGCCAGTCCACCATTCATCTTGAGCGGATGATTTACTCGTGTATGCCCTTATTAGGTAGAGCTTGAACAGTAACATCCTGTTTATGGTCACTTTTTTTGTTGGTTGTTATTAATTTATTTATTTTTATTTTATTTATTTTTTTATTTATTTTTAAAATTTTTTATCTATTCATTTATTCTTTATTTATTCATTTTTTGTATTTATCTATTTTTTTAAAATCTGTTTTATTTTATTTTATTTTATTTATTTATTTTTTTTAATTCAATTTTTTTTTTAAATATTATTATTATTATTATTTTTGTTTTTGTTTTTGTTTTGTTTTTGTTGTTTTTTTTTGTTTTTTCCGGGGGGGGGGGGGGTTTAGTGGTGATTATGTCCACTATTGAGGCGAAGAATGTCCATGTTGATACCCAACGATTATAGTATCAATTTGAACAGAGTGAGATATATTTTTGAGGATGACTGTAGATTGTATAATGACTTTCGCATAATATAATTGTGCCTTTTCGTATACTCAAATTGAATCATTATGAAGTTTTGATATCTGTTCTAAGCAAAGTAAATTAGTCGCAGAAAAGAATGTCGACATACATTTTATTTTTGTTTTGATTGGATGTGACAGTAATATTTAGGAAATGTAATTTTAATTCCAGTAAGCTATGTTATATTCAAACTAAACCGTGCTACTCGAACTTTACAATTCCAATCCGGGGTAACCTCGCTAGTCATAAGGACCGCTATTCATAACGCGTGACTGAATGAATGGCGGTTTTGTACGAATAGCGGTCCTTCTGAATAGCGAGCAAACCATAGACAAATTTCCTCGCTATTCATAAGGACATCCATTCATACGGACCACTATTCATAACTACTCATAAGGACCGCTATTAATAATAATTCATATGATTTATATTGCGCCCAATCCACTCTGTGGAGTGCTCATAGCGCGTGTTAAATGAATAGCGGTTCTTATGAATAGGGAGCGGACCCGGCCAATCCATGGTCCATAGATACTTGATCAAGTTCAAGGGTATGTTGTGTAACCTTTTATTTCTTTCGATCTTTTACGTACATGCGTCAGCTATTGCTAAGCCGGTCAAATCTTTTTTCATGTATTATGTAACATATACTACTCGGGATAGTGTTGTCAGCCGGTTTTTTAAGATGCATGCATGTTGCCTCTTTTAGTGCCTAATTTAGTGCTGCCTATTTTTAACATTCTAGTACACTGCAGTCTTTAGTCGATGATGGTTTCATCGAAGATACTTCATTGTATAGAGTGCTCGAAATTATATATATCCAAATACCACTCAACCCGCCTCCGTGGTCTAGTGGTTAAGGCGTTTGGCGTACAGTGCCAAAGACCAGGGTTCGACTCCCGGCGGAGACAGTTTTTGCAAACTCTGCAGTTATTTTCACAGAAAGGAAGTCAGTAAGGAGGAACAATGAATTTAGCTACGCAAATTATTTCTCTCATTCAATTCAATTGATTTCTCACATTATGTAAATTTACCCACGAGAGTTGCCAATGCTATAGTATTAGAACAAATTTCTCACACATTGTAAATAATTAATTCATTCTAATACATGAATCTGCCACGGATCTAGCTAGGCATGCGGCTTTTCATTGTTCAGTACTCCCCTGTCCCTCAAAGAAAAGGAATGTATTAACTGCGAAGGGTTGCAAGGGCTGCCTGTCGGTGTTTGTACCTGGTGTAGCCAAATACCACTCAACCCGCCTCCGTGGTCTAGTGGTTAAGGTGTTTGGCGTACAGTGCCAAAGACCCGGGTTCGACTCCCTGCGGAGACAGTTTTTGCAAACCCTGCAGTTATTTCCACAGAAAGGAAGTCAGTAAAGAGGAACAATGAATTTAGCTACGCTAATTATTTCTCTCATTCAATTCAATTGATTTCTCACATTATATATATATATATATATATATATATATATATATATATAATATATATATTATATATTAATTCCTCCAATATATATATTAATTCCTCCAATGGGTATACTCCAATACTCCAATACCCAACTTTCTTCTCAGTTTTTCTTCCATCTACTGGTTTTTTTTTCCTATAATTTTATATTCTTACAGTAACTTGTGTACATTTGTTATGGGCGTTCCCAACACAAGCTTTG
This sequence comes from Heliocidaris tuberculata, assembly GCA_025618425.1. Classification (NCBI taxonomy): domain Eukaryota; kingdom Metazoa; phylum Echinodermata; class Echinoidea; order Camarodonta; family Echinometridae; genus Heliocidaris; species Heliocidaris tuberculata. Next base: position 34,805,023 of record CM046848.1, read on the forward strand.
CTTTCCGGGTTTTCACCTCCTTCTATTTTCTGAACATTTTACTGTGCTGTACTCTATGTTTGCCACGTTGTTATGCCGTATTTTTTCTTTGTTTACCATAATTTAACGATAATGAAAAGGAAAATAAATGTTAATTTCAAAATTCAAATTTAAAAGTTTATGATCTTGTTTCAAAACACGACTGGAATATGAGTAAGAGACAACAATTCTCCGTATCGCATATAGCTCTCCGAATCCGAACGCATGCGGCGCTCTAATTTTTGGGCATGTGATTGCTGGCAACTGAGCTTCCGGGTCCGGCCGGAGCGTCATTGACAATGTGTTAGAAGACGTGGTCAGCCTAGCAAAAACTCCCTTTTGTTCCTAATCTAGCAAATAATCGTGTTTTTATACAGTTGATATTTAAATGGGATTCTTCTGTGAAGCCACCCAATGTGGGATGTTGAGCCGAAGATGCAAAATGTGTTTTCAGCAGAACAATCACGCACGAAAAAAGCAAGGAAATATCAGTGTATGCTCACTACAGCTATAGACTGGAACCGGAAATATATGTGCCAACATCGTTGTCCCCGATATCGGCATCGGGAGCTGATATCGGCTGATATCGGCTGATATCGGCTATATGCGATAGGAGAATTGGTTTTTATGCCATCGATAGAGACCGACGGCATATCAACCAAAAACCAAAACAAAGCAAAACAAAAACACATAACAAATGTGATGAAATCGTATGCAGACAACGTGAGAAGTTACTCCGTAATTGCTATCTTAATACTTTTTTTAAAAATCTTAATACGTTGACCAATAAAAACGGAATACCACACACCCACACACACACACAAAATACACCTTTTTTTTTTTTTTTGCCGAAGCAGTAATTCGTATGCAATTTGAGAGAGATTAATGTAATATATTCAATTGCAAAATGTTCGTGAGGATTGTAGAATATAAAATAAGGCAATCAAAGCGATAAGAAAAAGTTATGAATAACATGAATTACGGCTCGTTCACATACCGCTCCCCACCCCACCCCCCCCCCCCATTCTAATTTTACGTGTAAATAAATGGCAAGTGGGTATGAAATAAATGTCGCTGCCGGCAAGAAAGATGTTAAAGGAGAATGAAACTCTTGGGGAAAAATCCATTTTAATGAAAGGAGAGCTAGGGAGCTAGGGAAGAGAGAAGCAATTTTTAAAAAGGTTCCATCAAAATCGGTTACGAAATGAGAAAGTTATGAAGTTTGAAAAGTCTCAATTTACTTTCTGTGGTGATCCTCAAATTGGCAATGTTGCTTCAAAGTGACAGGTTTAGTCACAAGTGGCCCGTGGGCCGCACTTTAAAAACAGGGGCCATAGAAAGTAAATTGAGACTTTTCAAACTTTCATAATTTTTTTCATTTCGTAACCGATTTTGATGGAACTTTTTTTAAAACTGCTTCTCTCTATCCTCTCTTTTCATTAAAATCGATTTTTTTTCCCAGGGTTTCATTCTCCTTTAAGCGTATGATCACTTTATGTATAAAGCAGCAGTCACACAAAGCCGGGACGGTGCCTTATACTCTTTATTCACTTTACCAATGTGGAATATATGAGAGCCCCTTGAGTTCTTGTATTATGAGTGGATACTGCTATTAAGGGACACTGTAATATGCAATGCGTTAGGGGAATTCATTTATTATTTGAATAGTAAGATGTAGCATTTTGGATGTTCATTATCTACTTATAATGGTATATTGCTCATTAATGCTGAAGATATATCACTTTCTATGAAGATGTACATATCACATATAATTTTATAAAAACAATTCAAGCTTTAGCTGGGTTGTTGCTGGGTGTTCCGACCCACTTTTTTATGACACCCCTGACACACTTTTTTGCCATTCACTTTGTACACAGCCGGTACACGGGGCTTTTTCATGAGACAGTTTCTGTGATTGGTTTATTTAATATTGAATATTCATTACTACGATTTTTCAAAACAAGTTTGTGGTCATCTTTTCGTCGCGCGAACAAGACGATAAACCTTTTTAAAAGTTCCTGAAAAGGACTCTTTTAGCGAGATATTTTTAAAATGAGTCAAATTTTTGATCTCTGAGGTGTATATTTTGATTTGGTAATATTGAAATTTTATGAAACTGACGTATATTTGTTCTCATGACCAGGGGCGGCGCTACAGGGGGGGGGGGGCAGAGGGGGCGACCGCCCCCCCCCCCCCCTATGATTTTTCAAGTAGTGATAAAAGAAGAAAAAAAGAAGAAAAAAGAAAAGGAGGAAGAAAAGGAAGAAAGGGGAAGAAGGAAGAAAGAGGAGTATTAAAAAGAGAGGTCTTAAACATATAACGCTATATTACCCCTGTTATTTAATGGACAAAAAATATGACGTCATCTTTAGGTCGTCTTGCCCCTCCTATCAAAATACCCTGGCGCCGCCCCGGCTCATGACCATGTTTTTCGGGGCTGACAGGGATAAACTCTTTATTTCAAGTTTAGCGAAGGTGATCGCAGCTAATGTTACTGCTAGCCACAGCTGCCCGCCCGAGGACCTATAAGCTCTGTGGCTTAAATCAGTCTGCCAGTACCAGCCACATGTTGCTTTACTCTCGCTCACGTTGTTGTCTACCTTTGTTAAATAGCTGCATGATTTTTTTTTTTTTTTCATTGTATTCCTTTTATATAACAAATTCAGAAAAGTGGACTAGTCTTTTTCTCGGACTCTGTTCAATTTTATTATCTGTCCTGATTTGACTTCCACAGATAATTTTATCTCTCGTGACTTAATAATAATAATAATAATCACCACTTATACAGCGCCCATATCCGTCACGCAGTGATGCTCATGGCGCTTGGACATTTTTACCCTGGTTATAGCCGAGCCGCCAAAGTAACTAGCGCTCAAGCATATCAGGTACCCATTTACACCTGGGTGGAGAGTGGCAAATGTAGATTAGAGTCTTGCCAAAGGACGTTAGTGCCGTGGTGGGATTTGAACCCCGTACCTTGTGATCTGCAGTCCGGTGACTTATCCACTAGACCACAACACCTCCTTAGAGACAATATTATATCTCCTGATATGACACTGGGATACAATTACAACTACAATTACAATTGGCATTTAATTTCACATTCTTTACCCCAAATGAACAGAGATTTGTTAATTTTGAAAAGATATGTACTATTATTATAGATAATATATCCGTGTGTGAAGGATTGGGACTGTAGTTCATTTTACTGTGTTTATATCATATAGGATTATGATTTTTTAAAGTATTCTTTTCTTATCATTACTAGATCTGATGCAAATATGATTATTTAAACACTATCTTACCTCTCTTTTAATGCATCATTTTTCCGATTTAAGGGGGAGTCCACCCTCGTATTTACATGACTTTAATAAAATCAGAATACTGAAAGAAACAAAAAAGTGACAGTTTGAGCAAAATCCTATAATATTTCAGTAGCGTTACATGACTGACTACATAAAATAATGTGATTTTATGGAACTTATAGTTCAAATACATCCAACACAAGTTCAGTTACCACAGTCATTTTCAAATTTCAGCACATCATCAAAATAACTGTCCAATAACTTCAGTGCATCGTTTTTTTTAAATGTCATTAGGAAGTTGTAAAGAATCTAACATCCACAAAATGAGTACAAATATTGTGTTATGCCCCAGCTCCATCGTTTCAATATATATGGACCTCTCTACAGAAAAAAAAAAATCACTTGAAGTCGACTTTGTGTCAAACAAATCAAAAACAAAACAAAACATTTTGGGGGGCCATGTGTGGAAAATCAATCGCCCCTGCAACGCCGGAAAGCCGCCCCGGATTCCACCTTAGTAAACGGTACTTCCCACCCGTTTGTAATTATGAATATCTTCAACATGTTCAAGATCAAGGTAAATTTCAAATAATTCCACTTTAGCCCACTATCAAACAAATATATACATTAAATTGATTTGCATATAATAAGTCATGTATAGGATGAACAGTAATCGTCGTGAACTATAAGACATCTTATAAAGTGATACATTGGGTTGCACTCGAATACCGGTACTGTATAAGGGCCTGTACCATTCTGAATTAATACACCATTAATACACCAGGGGGGCGTTTCATGAAAGGACTTGTCGGATATTTTATCCGACAAATTTGCTCTCAGCCAATCAGATGCAAGGATTTCAGTATAACAGTTGTCGGATAAAATATCTGACAACTTCCTTTCATGAAACGCTCCCCAGGGACCTGTAACATAAAGAGATACAATCAATCTTACGATCAATTGTAACTCTTCAGTACATGGTTTGCCATAGACTTACGATTGATATCAATCGTAAGATTGATTTATCTCTTTATGTTACAGGCCCCTGAATGGAATATGGAATAAAATACTATACCGTTTACATACTTTAAGGAGAAGTCCACCCTTTATTGATTTGGTTTTAATAAAAGCAGAAAAATGAAAGAACAGATCAGCGAAAGTGTTTAAAGTTGCAGTCGACCAAACGTAAATTTGCAACTCTGTGACGTACCTTTTCAGCACCTCTCCCATTTGCTCCGTACGAAAAAAAAAAATCATAAATTTCTCTTTTCTCTATAAAGAAATTATTTGGTCATACATGCACTCTAGATATACTTATTGTACATATGTTTTTTTACACAACTTTTGTATGAAATAAATCTATTCCTTCATTAAAAACTAAGAAATTTGGAATTTATGAAATTTTCAGTCCAAAGCAAATGGGAAATGTGCTCGAAAGTTACATCACAGAGTTGCCAATTTGTGTTTGATCAACTGTAATTTTTAAAGTTCATTACTTTCTAATTTTCTTTCGGATTTTCTTCAAACTTTCACTAATCTGTTTCTCTCCTTTTTCTGCTTTTATTAAAACCAACCTAATATTGGGTTGGACTACGCCTTTAAAAGTTTAAGCCACGATAATGTGAATATATACTTATGTGCATCAAACACGCAATGCACAGATCTATCTGTTTATAAAGAATAATATATATTGAAAGGATATATTGCGGCAAGGTAATAATGCAAATAACAAAATTATCACAAAAAATAAATGAACGAGCTGCTTGGTTGATTCAAAGAGGTATTTGAGGTCTTCCTATGTTCATTTCTATCCTAATTCTTCTCTTCCATCTTGTTATCTTCATCCTCCTGAAATGGTACTGCCTCGTGTTTTCTTGGATTCAGGAAATCTTTTTCAGACAAGTCGACTTCGTCTGAGCATTCCATGATCGCTGAGTTCGGAACCTATACACATACGAGGCAAACATTATCATTCTCTAGCTATAATACACTCCCATAAATATCGAGAATGGTGTGGTATTCTCCTCAGTTCTTTCATTTTGCATGTTTAAAATACTACGCGATATCCATGGGCTGCGAACCGGGGGGGGGGGGGGGGGGGCGGGCGAAGTTCGCCATGATGTCCCTAGCTGTAGCGCCTATCTAGCCAGCGCGTGCTACGGTACCATACCGCTGCGCTAGGACGGGTGTTGTTGGTGTTGTTGGACGTCCAGCTCCGGGCGGAAAACTCAACTCCCGGGGTCAACTCCCTAGGTTCCTGTAATTGAGATCAAACAACCGTTTTTTGCGCACGCCACCGCCACCGTTCAAAGGGCGTACAAGTTCCTGAAAATCGGACTAAAAATGTTTTGTTCCTACCATTGCCGCCGGAATGAAAAATGACCCCCTAAACGCGTTTGGCCGCATTCCGTTCAGCACCCCCTTTTTGTTGAAAATCGGCGTTTTCGGACCCCTTTATACGTAACGCGCGTTTACGCGTCCTGGATGAAAAAAAAGGCCTCTTTTTACGAGTTTTTTTGGACGCGCATGTGTACACCAATATACCTGAGTGGCCCCCTCCCCCCCCCCCCCCCCCAACTTTTTTGAGTAGACACGTGTCATAAAGCCTGGGGAAAAAAGGTTCGAAAATTGTCATTAATGAGTGGAATCAAATCAGCCCCCCCCCCCCCTCACTTTCAAAAACGCTCCGCGGCCCCTGATATCTGGGGCCTGTAACATAAAGAGATAAATCAATCTTACGATTGATATCAATCGTAAGTCTATGGCAAACCATGTACTGAAGAGTTACAATTGATTGTAAGATTGATTGTATCTCTTTATGTTACAGGCCCCTGATGACATAACTTTAGATATTACTCAAAATATACTATACTACTATACAACACAATCATGATTCATATTGCGAAATAATACTGAGAAGGTTGTATTAGTGTTATCAGTATCAGTAATATAGTACTTCTAATTAACTATAGTACAGCTATATATATTCTGTAGCACTCTAATAAGAACGGCTTGTCATTGAACTATTAAAAGAAAGTCAAGATTATGATCATATAGGCCGGAGCCTGTCCCGAAATAGTCACCCCAATTTTCCCATAATTTTTGACCCCTTAAACTTACTTAGACCATTTAGGTCATTGACAAAAAGGTTGTCAGCCTGAACGTAGCCGCCGGGTTTAGCCCCCAGAGCCCCCAAAAGAGACCCCAAAGTCGGGTCGATTTCACCCCATCTCCCCCATGCACCAAACTTTGTCAGTAGGAAGCAGTATGACTGGACATTACAAAACACTAAAAACTGACAAAAATTTCCGTCGGGATGGGGTGTCAGACGGCCCCTAAAAATTCGGGTAAATTTTTTCCCATGAAGCCCAAAGACCAAATTTTGTCAGAAGGAAGAGCTATGGATGTACATTCCAAAGGGGGTGTCAGACCCCCAGATATGAAAACCCCAAACTGCCCTTTGACAACGCTTTGCCCCCCCCCCAAAAAAAAAAATGCTGTATATGTAAACAAAAACCATTTTCTTACCTTCTGACTATGATAACTCAAAAGTGTTTCATTCAATTCAATTCAAACTTTCATAACATAATTTTGAGTATAATAATCTTCTTGCTGTGCAATTTTGTGTTAATTGGTTTTTTGATGAATAACTTATTAAATTGTGAAAAATGTATTGCTTTCTCAAATGTAGCTAAAAAATATTGTCAGGATTATGTAAACACACCCATTGTCCCTCTTCACCTGTTTGACAAGCATAATAGAAGAGCTTTTCGGGTATCTGTGGTATGTGGCTGCCAGGCTGAAATGTACTATTCATGTGTTAATTACACAGATACCAAGCAAGCTTCTCTATTATGCCTTGCCAGATTGACAGTGGGTGTGTTTACATAATCCTGACAATATTTTTTGGCTACTTTTGAGAAAGCAATACATTTTTCACAATTTAATAATTTATTAATCAAAAGACAAATTAACACCAAATTGCACCGCAAGAAGATTATTATACTCAAAATTATGTTATGAAAGTTTGAATTGAATTGAATAAAACACTTTTGAGTTATCATAGTCAGAAGGTAAGAAAATGTTTTTTCTTTACATACAGAGCATTTTGGGGGGCAAAACGTTGTCAAAGGGCACTTCGGGGTTTTCATTTCAGGGGGTCTGACACCCCCTTCCCGATGGACAATTTTGTCAGTTTTTATATTTTGGAATGTACATCCATAGCTCTTCCTTCTGACATAATTTGGTCCCTGGGCTTCAAGGGGAAACATTTAACCCAATATTTAGGGGCCGTCTGACACCCCATCCCGATAGAAATTTTTGTCAGTTTTTTGTCACCTATAACACTAGAAATTTTAATATTACTGTCCGATTTTTTTTAATTTATTTTTTTGTTAATAGAAAGGTCATAGAAATAATGAAAGGTAACAGAATTTTCTTACAATTGCCATGGGTGTGTATGAAGGATGGTGGTGAACTCTCACGGGGTCATTGTCCTTTCTGTTGTAGCACATGATGAACGACCATCGCCTTCTATCACTGTTATTTGGACTGCTTGAATGCAGGACGTTACAGTGGAAGAAAAGGGCGTCCCCAGCGTCGAGTTCGACGTGTAAGAGGCCAAGTTTTTTCTTGGCGAACTTGACGCGCTCCACGTCAGCCCCCGTTTGGTCTTGAATTTTCACGTGGTCGACCCGGCCCATCTTTTGCGAGCCGGGATGATCTATCAGAAAACGGAAATTGTCTATACATTTAAACAGTTTTGCTAAGTTATTACATTGACAAGTTATTGGCGTTACCAGCTTTTTCATATCGGAGAGGGAGCAGCCCCCCCCCCCTCCCTCTCCACTGGAAAGACATTGTCGTACATTCAGTGGGTGAATTCAAGGTCGGTGTTGAAAGCTGGTGTTGGTGTTGGGGCAAAACTAGCACCAGCCACAACACCAAACCTGAAATGAAGCTGGTGCTGGGATTGACTTCACTAGGTGTTGAGCTATCAATAATGTGATTGGTATTACTTTTATAAATCCGAATTCGGTGTTGGGGCTTGAATCAGCAGCCCAATTTACGCTCTCAACACCAACACCAACACCAACACCAACACCAACACCGAACTTGAAATCACCCAGTGACGTTGTAAACTCAGTGTGAACGCAGAGATAGTTCAGTAAGTCAACACTAGGAAAGGTACCAGTTTTGCACCGTACGTAAAAATATCATAATAGAACCTTTCACAACCGATGAACAGGCAGCTGTATTGATTATTTTAATATGATTTGATTTATTTTCAGTTTATATCACAGACCAATCATATTTCTTGACACGATGCTCCATCCTGTAGGCATTCAGCGATAATATTCTGCCATTGCAGTCAATATATGTGTAGTTACAATAAGTAAAACAATCTCAGCTTGGTCCAAACAGTTTCTAGGCATAGTTGAACACAGCATTAGGCATCATTACCTGTAGACAGCCATTTCCCTTGTCACATTTATCAAAAGCGATGAAGACAGATCCCATGTTGGGGTAGAGACACCCAAAGTTATACCAGTATCTGTGTGAAAGGTTAATAAAAGGAATCACTTTCCTACATTTAAATTCTAACATGCAAAATCCTGATATTTCCATTTCAACCCGTTAAGATGAAGGCAGCAGAGCTAATAGTTACACAAAGTAAATAATCGCAAAGAGATTCAAGAAATCAAAGAAAATATCAAAAGCTTTGTCCGTCACCTTTTAAAATGTGCGAACATTACCTGAACAAGATTTCCCCCAAAACCCAAACAAACTAGAGTTGAACAAGTTGAACAAGTTTACAGGTGGGCTGTATAGAAAAGTCAGGAATTAGTGTTCACGCCTAAGACGCTGGAAATGATTAAAGGCCAAGTCCACACTAATATCCAGTTGATTTGAATAAATAGAGTACAATTAAACAAGCATAACAGTGAAAATTTCACTGAAATCGGATGTAAAATAAGAAAGTTACGGCATTTTGAAGTTTTGCAGTATTTCATGAAACATGGGCGGTATGCAAATGAGTGAACCGATGATGTCACACACTCACTTTTCCTTATGTATTTTATTATATGAAATTTCAAATATTTCAATTTTTATGGATGTGATAATAAAGAATCTCTCCCTTGTATCAAAATAAGTTACAATAATGATGATTTTACATGTTCCATAAGGAGTCAAACCATGTTTTACATTATTGAAGCAAAAAAAAAAAAAAAAAAAAGAAATATATGATATTTCATATAATAAAATACATAAGGAAAAGTTCTGAAACACGGTATATGTCAAAGGTCTAGTGGCTGCACAGTGAGGGGCCCACTGAAAGCAAGGAAAATGTGTGTGTGAGTTGGGAGGGGGTAGGCCGACAAAAAACACATTATCAGTTTGACAGTTGCTGACTGGAGGATGGAGCAAATGGAGAGGGTTAATGCTTTCATGAAAGGGGTATATATGCCCCTCCTCCCGGACCCGACACTTCTAGGGTAGAAATTAATAGATCTGCAGTTATCACATAAAAACAACACATCAACTGCTGTTTCTTCATAATAAAGTCAAACTTTCAGAAGGAAATTACCCATAGTCCTGATCAGGGGCGGATCCAGGATTTCGTATAAGGGGGGGCACACAAATGCAGGATTGTCAACTTTGGGAAACTGCTTGGAGGAAGACCCATTTTTTTTTGGTCTCTCGCCAGCCCTCCAAAAGTCGCTCAGTTGGGGGGGGGGGGGGGGGGGGGGGGGGGGGGGGGGGGGGGGGGGGGGGGGTGGTGAGCAAAAAAAAAAAATTTTCGCCAGCCCTCCAAAAGTCGCTCATTGGGGGGGGGGAGGTTCTGGGGTCCAGTTCCCCTCCATAATTCTCTGACAAGCAAGCAAAAAAAAAAAAAAAAAAAAAAAAAAAAAAAAAAAAAAAAAAAAAAGTTTTTCTGCTCGAAAAGGGGGGGGGGGGGGCACAATCGCAAATAGGGGGGGGGCACATTGCATTGTTTTCCCTCAAAAGGGGGGGGGGGGCACGGGCCGGGATTGCCCCCCCCCCCCCCCCTGGATCCGCCACTGGTCCTGATGCCAGTTGAATCGACCTCCTGTTTTGGCAGATTTCATGATCATCTTGCTGTGGTAGTGGTAGACTTCACCTCCGAGGAGCTAGATTAATCAAAGAAACAAGTATGAAACATGAAGGAAGAGAAGAATGAGGAAGAAAGAGACCGATAGACAGACAGAGATAGAAATACACTAGGACAGAGATAGAAAGGAAGAGGGGGATACAGAAAGAGAGAGAGAGGGGGGGGGGGGAGAGAGCAGAGAAGAGAGAGAGAGAGAGAGAGAGAGCGAGAGAGGATACCGCAATGTGAATTTCGGTTTCTGTTGCACAATTTTAATAATTTTAATAATTTCAGCCCCCGTCACCTCCCCTCCCCATGTCTCTCTCACTTTATATTTCTCTCGCTCTCTCTCTCTCTCTCTCTCTGTCGATAATCTAACCTCTGTTTACTCTCTCTCCCTTTGACTTCCGTTTGCATATCTGTCTCTTTATCC